>CM038214.1:66301451-66707473 GCA_021442155.1 Cymbidium sinense | reverse complement strand
ATAAATTAAAATTGATTGATCATAATCTCTAGTGGATTATAGATTCTTATCCCCAATGTATCTTCTTTCCACAAATCATATAATCAAATCAAATTCAAACCTTATCCCAACATATTTTCTTCTTCCCCTCGACATAGACTCACATGTCATGTCCAATGTATGTGCGATCCCCTAGTGGATTTGCCTCCATGTCCTTGACATGGAATTCTCATCAAATCTTATTTTTTCTCATATGCACACCTTTAATACTTCAACAAAAAGCCTAACATTGTATTCTTTCAAATTACATCATCTTAACATTGTAATCAATATTTTATGATTTATGATGCTCTAAGCTCAAACTAACTATTTAGTATCATGCTAAACATATTATAGTATGAATTAGCACACTATATTATATTATAATATATGATGTCATTTTATAATTTTCTATAATATAATATATTGTCTAACATAAAGCTCATTAAAATCATTTAAAAGGAAAAAAATATAATTTTCTCAAAATATGAAATATGTTCATTTTGGATGTAAAATTGTTATTTTTCTATTAAAAATGGTACAAAATAGCATAATTTTTGGTGTTGCTTCCTGGTGTGTGCCATGAATTTGGCCAAATTCTTCCATCTCAACCTTCAAATTAATATTTTATGAGTTTTGACCTAATGTATTATAACTAAAGTAAAACATACTAAAAAGTACAATAACATTTAATAACACACCATGAAATTCATATATATGTGAAGTTATATTGTTATGTACATTATATTTCAATATGCTTTCATATAATATATTATATTACATTACACCTTAAAATGAATAACTTTAAGCAAAAAATTTATAAAATTTGATTGAAAATGAACATTTATTTTGGATGTAAAATTCCATTCTTTCGATTAAATGACACACCATAACTCAATGATGTTCCCTAAAGCTTACCTTAAATTTGGCCAAATCCCATCATCTCAACCTATAAATCAATATTTTTATGAATTATACTAGTACAAACTCTTCTACATCATACTATAAGAAAGTTAAATAAGCAAAACAACAAGTAGTAATACACAATAGTATGCTATAATGTATGATGCTACACTATGTTATGGCATCCTATATTATAGTACACTATAGCATATTATATTATATTATATTGAATATCAAATCAAAAGGAATTGCTTAAGATAAAAAAGTAATAAAATTTGTCTAAAAAATAAAAAAAATTATATATTTTAGTTGTATCACTTACATATTTTGAATTGGGACAATATATTATATAATGATGTCATGCTCTACCCTAAACCAACATATGAATTTTAAATAATTCCACCATTTTAAAAGTCTAAACCAACATATATTTTATATGATATACTATGCAACAACATAGAATATTTCTTTTGAACATAAAATCTTACTTTTAAGACTACAAGTGGCGTAGAACACCTTTGGTACTACAACCTAATTCCCACTTGAAATTTAATAAATTTCATCATTTACTTTTTTAAATCAATATTTTTATGATTTATATTAATATGGAATGTATGGTATAATACCATAATATACTAAGACATTTCAAAACATTTTATAACATCCAAAAACACATCACTACATGTTCAAACATATGATGCTACATTATACTATAATGTATGGTATTATAATGTGATTTAGGGTTAGGGTTTAGGGTATTCAAATCTCTAATAGTTAAGGGAAAGTATCTTGAAGACATTTTCTTTAGCTACCATAATTATGTTAGGATTTGGTCATTCTTTATATCCACTAATAATGACATCTTCATTCAAGGTTTAGGGTTGAGGGTTTAGGGTTAGGGTTTAGGGTTAGTTTAAAGTTTAGGGTTTAGGGTTAGTTTAGAGTCTAGGGTTTAGGGTTTAGGGTTATAGGTTTAGGGTTCTAAGATTTAGGGATTAGGGTTTATGGTTTTAGGGTTTAGGGTTTAAGCTTTAGGGTTTAAGTTTTAATTTAGGGTTTAAAGTTTTTTTAAAAAGAGAACAAATTTAGATTCAACGTTTCTTCTTCTTGATTTCATCAACTAAGAATCACCCCATGTTTTCTAAGACACAAGTGACGACATAGATAAAAATTGAGCACCCATAGAGAAAATTAAAAACCATTGATAAATAGAATAGTCTCTATTGTAAAGACATAGTTCCATAAGTGACAGATCAGATCGACTATTCTTCAGTTTCTCCATCTCCCATTAGACCACCCCCACCTCTTGAGTAGTGGGATCCACCATCATATCTGCGATCTCTCCCTCTGCCACCACCACGGTTATAACCTCTATCGCTCCTCCCTCCACCATAACCAGCACTCCTCTGACCACCACCTCCATATCCACCAGCACCTCTAGATCCCCCACCACCACTGTGATAGCTATCACCTTCGCATTTGCCTCCACCACCAGATTTAGACTGAGCCTAGTTGACAGTGATGTTCATGCCATCAAGGCTCTGCCATTCTTAGGGTTTAGGGTTAGTTTAGGATTTAGGGTTTGGGGTTTAGGGTTTAGGGTTGTAGGTTTTAGGGTTTAGAGTTTATTATTTAGGGTTTTGGGTTTTAGGATTTCAAGTTTAAAGTTTACAGTGTAGGGTTTTAAGGTTTAGGTTTAGGGTTTAGGGTTTAGAGTTTTAGGGTTTAGAGTTGTAAGTTTAGGGTTTAGGGTTTAGGGTTTAAGATTTAAGATTTATGGTTAAGGTTTTTTTTATTAAGTAAACTGATAGGTTTAAGTTTATTTAGTTTATTTTTTTATTTGAGTTTATTTTATGTTTTATTTTTATTTAGGTTTATTTTTTATTTTTTATAGTTTAGTTTATTTATTTTAAGTTTTTTAATTTTAGTTTAGGTTTTGTTTTTTAGTTTATTTTTTAGGTTTAGGTTTATTTTTTAGTTGAGGATTTATTTTTTAGGTTTAAGTTTAGGTTTTTATTTTAGTTTTTTAGGTTTAGGTTTTAGGTTTTTATTTTAGGTTTATTTTTAGGTTTTATTTTTTAGTTTATGTTTAGATTTATTTTTAGTTTTTTTTTTATATTCAGTTTTGGTTTAGGTTTAGGATTCATTTATTTTAGGTTTAGGTTTAGGTTTTATATATTTTAGTTTAGTTTATTTTAATTTAGGTTTAGGTTTATTTTATTTTATTTATTTTATTTTTAATTTAAGTTTATGTTTTTTTAGTTTAGTGTTTAGGTTTTATTTTTTATTTATTTTTAGGTTTTATTTTTTGGTTTATTTTTTAGGTTTAGATTTTTATTTAATTTTTATTTTAGTTTATTTTAGGTTTTATTTTTTTATTTTAGGTTTAGTTTTTATTTTATTTAGGTTTTTTTATTTTTTAGTTTAGTTTAGGTTTTTATTTATTTTATTTTAGTTTAGTTTTTTTTTTTTATTTTTATTTTCTTTTTAGGATTAGGTTTAGGTTTAGGTTTAGGTTTTAGTTTAAGCTTAGTTTTATTTTATTTTGGTTTAAGTTTTTTATTTATTTACTTTTTAAGTTTTATTTAGATTTAGGTTTTTAGCTTTTTATAGTTTAGGGTTAGTTTAGGGTTTAGGGTTTGTGGTTTAGGGTTTAGGGTTTGGGGTTTAGTGTTTAGGGCTTAGGGTTTAGGTTTTACTTTAGGGTTTAAGTTCTAGTTTAGGGTTTAGGGTTTAAGGTTTTATTTAATAGAGAAAAAATTCAGGTTCAACATTTCTTCTTTTCAATTTCATCAACCAAGTAGCACCCCAAGTTTTCTAAGACATAAGTGATGACATAGATAAAAAATGAGCAGCCATAGAGAAAATTAATAACCCTAGATAAGTAAAATTGTCTCTACTATAAAGACATGGTTCCATAAGTAGCATATCAGATCAACCATTCTTCAGTTTCTCCAGTTCCCATCAGAACAACCCTAGCCTCTCGAGTAGTGGGATTTGCCATCATATTTCTGATCTCTCCCTCCGCCACCACCACAGCCGTAACATCTATCACTCCTCCCACCTATAACCACCACTGCTCTGACCACGACTTCCATATCCATCAACACCTCTGGATCCCCCACCACCACTATGATAACTGCCACCTCCGCCTTTGCCTCCATCGCCAGATCTACATTGACCCTAGTTGACGGTGATGTTCCTATCGTTAAGGTTTTTCCCATTCTTAAGGTTTAAGGTTAGTTTAGTGTTTATGGTTTAGGGTTAGTTTAGTGTTTAGGGTTTGGGGTCTATGGTTTAGGGTTATAGATTTTAGGGTTTACGATTTACGATTTAGGGTTTAGGATTTTAGGTTTTAGGGTTTAGGGTTTAGCATTTTAGGGTTTAGGATTTAGGATTTAGGGTTGTAGGTTTAGGGTTTAGGGTTTAGGGTTTAATGTTAGGATTTAGGGTTTAGGGTTTAGGGCTTAGGATTTAGGGTGTAGGGTTTTCTTAAAATTAAGTAAATCGATAGGTTTAGGTTTATTTAGTTTATTTATTTATTTATTTGAGTTTATTTTACTTTTTTCTTTTTATTTAAGTTTGTATTTTATTTTTATTTCATTTAGTTTGTTTTTTTATTTATTTATTTTCGTTTAGGTTTTTATTTTAGTTTATTTTTAGGTTTAGTTTATTTTTTAGTTGAGTTTTATTTTGTTTTATTTTTTATGTTTAGGTTTTATTTTTTATTTTTAGGTTTAGGTTTAGATTTTTATTTTATTTTTTAGGTTTTTATTTTAGGTTTATTTTTAGGTTTTATTTTTTAGTTTAGGTTTAATTTTATTTTTGGCTTATTTTATTTTATTTAGTTTAGGTTTATGTTTAGGTTTAGTTTATTTTAGGTTTAGGTTGAGGATTTATTTATTTTAATTTAATTTTAGGTTTATTTTATTTTATTTATTTTATTTTACTTTTTGGTTTAGGTTAATTAAATTTAGGGTTTAAGTTTTATTTTTTATTTATTTTTTGGTTAATTTTTAGGTTTATTTTTTAGGTTTAGGTTTTTATTTAATTTTTATTTTATTTTTTAGGCTTATTTTATTTTTAGTTTAGGTTTCTTTTTTATTTTATTTAGGATTTAAATATTTTAGTTTAGTTTAGGTTTTTATTTATTTTATTTTAGTTTAGTTTTTATATTTTATTTATAATTTCCTTTTAGGTTTAGATTTATGTTTAGGTTTAAGTTTTATTTTATGTTTTTATTTTATTTTATTTTATTATTTTAATTTAGTTTAGGTTTTTTATTTATTTTATTTTTTGGTTTTATTTAGTTTAGGTTTAGGTTTTTAGCTTTTTAGTGTTTAGGGTTTAAAGTTTAGGGCTTAGGGTTTAAGTTTTAGTTTAGGATTTAGGGTTTGGGGTTTAGGGCTTAGGATTTAGCATTTAATGTTTCTTTTCGATTTCATGAACCAAGTAGCACCCCAAGTTTTCTAAGACACAAGCAACGACATTGATAAAAAATGAGCCCCCATAGAGCTAATAAAAAAACTCTAGATAAGTAGAACCTTCTCTACTATAAAGACACACTTTCATAAGCAACAGATCGGATCGACCGTTGTTCAATTTTTTTAGTTCCCATCAAAACTATCTCTCGAGTAGCGGGATCCGCCATCATATCCTCGATCTCTTCCTCTGCCACCACCACCTCAGTTGCTCCTCCGCCTCCATAACCACCACACTCGACCGGCACCTTCATATCCACTAGCACTTTAGATCCCCCCACCACTGATAACGTGCCTCGCCTTCTCACATCTAGATCTGGGTGAGCCTAGTTGATGGTGATGTTCCAATCGTGAAGGTTGCCATTCTTAGGGTTTATGGTTTAGGGTTAGTTCATTTATGGTTTAGGGTTAGTTTAGGGTTTAGGTTGTAAGTTTTAAGGTTTAGGGTTTAGGGTTTAGGGTTAGGGTTTAGGGTTTATGGTTTATGGTTTAGGGTTTTAGGGTTTATGGTTTTAGGTTTTAGGGTTTTAGGGTTTAGGGTTTAGGGTTTAGGGTTTAGGGTTTAGGGTTTAGGGTTTAGGGTTTAGGTTTTTTTAAAAAAAATTAAAACAAGTAGGTTTAGGTTTATTTAGTTTATTTTTTATTTATGTTTATATTATTTTATATTTTTATTTAGGTTTGCTTTTTATTTTTATTTATTTCTATTATTTATTTTAGGTTTATTTATTTTAGTTTAGGTTTTATAGTTTAAGTTCAAGTTTATTTTTTAGTTTTATTTTTATTTTATTTCTAGGTTTATTTTATTTTTTATTTTTAGGTTTAGGTTTTTATTTTATTTTTCTAGGTTTAGGTTTTAGGTTTTTATTTTAGTTTTAGTTTTACATTTTATTTTTAGTTTTTGTTAGGCTTATTTTTAGTTTTCATTTTATTTTATTTAGTTTAGGTTTAGGTTTAGGTTTAGTTCATTTTATGTTTAGGTTTAAGATTTATTTATTTTAGTTTAGTTAAAATTAATGTATGTTTAGGTTTATTTTATTTTATTTTATATTTATTTTAGGTTTAGGTTTTTTTTTATTTTATTTTTTTTATTTTATTTTTATTTATTTTAGGTTATTTTTTTTAGTTTTAGTTATTTTATTTATTTTATTTTTTTTAGGTTTAATTTTTAGGTTTAGGTTTTAATTTTTATTTTTTGTTTTATTTTTATATTTTAGTTTGGTTTAGGTTTTTTTTATTTATTTTATTTTTTGTTTTTATTTAGTTAAGTTTTAGGTTTTTAGCTTTTAAAGGTTTAAGGTTTAGTGTTTTGAGTTTAGGGTTTAGGGTTTAGGTTTTATGTTTAGGGTTTATGTTTTAGTTTATGGTTTAGGGTTAAGGGAAAGTTTTTTTTATTTTTAATATATTACAAATTCAAATTCAACATTTCTTCTTTTCGATTTCATGAACCAAGTATTACCCCATGTTATCGAAGACACAAGTGATGACATAGATCAGAAATGAGCATCTATAGAGCAAATCAAAAACCCTAGATAAGTGGAACCTTCTCTTATAAAGACACAATTCCATAAGGAGTAGATCAGATTGGCCATTCTTCATTTTCTTTAGTTCCCATCAGAAACCCGCCTCTGGTAGGATCCACCATCATATCCTTGATCTCTCCCTCCGTTGCCACCATGATTGTAACCTATGTTGCACCTCCAGCCTCCATTACCACCACTGCTCCAACCACCACCTCCATATCCACCAGCACTTCCAGATCCCCACCACCACTATGATAACCGCCCCCTCCACCATCGCCTCCACTTCCAGATTTAGATTGAGCCTAGTTGGAGTTAATGTTCTTACTGTTAAGGTTCTGCCCATTTTTATGGTTTAGGGCTAGTTTAGGGTTTCAAGTTTAGGGCTAGTTTAGCTTTAGGGTTTAGGGTTAGTTTAAGGTTTAGTGTTTAGGGTTTAGGGTTGTAGATTTTATGTTTAGGGTTTAGTGTTTAGGGTTTATGATTTATAATTTGAGGGTTTAGGGTTTTAGGGTTTTAGGGTTTTGGGTTTAGGGTTTAGGGTTTACGGTTTAGGATTTAGGGTTTTGGTTTATTTTTTATATATTTGAGTTTATTTTAATTTATTTTTTAGGTTTATTTTCTTATTTAGTTTAGTTTATTTATTTTAGGTTTATTTATTTTAGTTTAGGTTTATTATTTTAGTTTATTTTTTAGGTTCAAGTTTAGGTTTAGGTTTACTTTTTAGTTGAGTTTTATTTTATTTTATTTTTTAAGTTTAGGTTTTACTTTTTATTTTTTAGTTTAGGATTAGGTTTTTATTTTATTTTTTTAGGTTTAGGTTTTAGGTTTTTATTTTTAATTTATTTTTAAGTTCTATTTTTTAGTTTACTTTTTTTTATTTAGTTAAGGTTTAGGTTTAGTTCATTTTAGATTTAGGATTAGGATTTATTTATTTTAGTTTAGTTTATTTTGAGTTTAGGTTTTCATTTATTTTATTTTATTTTATTTATTTTTACTTTAGGTTTATGCTTTTTTTAGGTTTGGGTTTAGGTTTTATTTTTTATTTATTTTAGGTTTATTTTTTTAGGTTTAAGTTTTATTTATTTAGTTTTATTTAAGTTTAGGTTTATTTTATTTTTTAATTTCGTTTAGTTTTATTTTATTAATGTTTTTTTATTCTTAGGCTTATTTTATTTTTTAGTTTAGTTTAGGTTTTTCTTTATTTTATTTTAGTTTATTTTTATTTTTTATTTTTTATTTTAATTTTTTTATAGGTTTAGGTTTTAGTTTATGTTTTTATTTTATTTTATTTTATTTAGGCTTAGATTTTTTATTTATTTTATTTTTAGGTTTTATTTAGTTTAGTTTTAGGATTTTAGGTTTTTAGGGTTTAGAGTTTACGGTATAGGGTTTAGGGTTTAGGGTTAGGGCTTAGGGTTTAGGATTTAGTGTTTAGGCTTTAGTGTTTATGTTTTAAGGCTTAGGGTTTTTAGGGTTTAGGGTTTAGGGTTTAGGGTTTTTAGGGTTTAGAATTTAGGGTTCTAGGGTTTAGGGTTTAGGGTTTATGGCTTAGGGTTATGGTAAGGGTTTAGGGTTGTAAGTTTAGGGTTAGTTTTAGGGTTTAGGGTTTGGGTTTGGGATTTAGGGTTTAGGGTTTAGGATTTTTTTTTTTAGATAAAAAGAAAACACGTAGGTTTAGGTTTATTTAGTTTATTTAGTTTATTTATTTTAGTTTATTTTATTTTTTATTCATATTTAGGCTTATGTTTTATTTTTCTTTATTTTGGTTTATTTATTTTTGTTTATTTTTTAGGTTTAGGTTTATGTTTATTTTTTAGTTTATTTTTATTTCTATTTTTTTTGGTTTTATTTTTTATTTTTATGGTTAGGTTTAGGTTTTTATTTTATTATATTTTTTGTTTAGGTTTTGATTTTATTTTAGGGTTTAGGTTTTATTTATTTTAGTTTATTTAAGTTTATTTTTTAGTTTAGTTTTAGGTTTTATATTTTAATTTATTTTTAGGTTTAGGTTTAGGTTTAAGTTTCAATTTTAGAATAGGTTTTTATGTCCTTTTATTTTTTTATTTTATGTTGGTTCAGGTTTATTTATTTATTTTATTTTCATGATTTATTTAGTTTAAGTTTAAGTTTTTACCTTTTCAGGGTTTAGGGTTTAGCATTTAGGGTTAGTTGAGGGTTTAGGGTTTAGGGTTTAGAGTTTGGGGTTTAGGTTTATGGTTTAGGTAATAGATTTTAGGGTTTAGGGTTTAGGGTTTATGATTTATAGTTTTTGGCTATAGGGTTTAGGGTTTAGGGTTTAGAGTTTTGGTTTTTTAATAACAGAGAACAAATTAAGATTTAACATTTCTTCTTTTGGATTTCATTAACCAAGTAACACACCAAGTTTTCTAAGACACATGAGGCGACATAGATAAAAAATGAGCACGCATAGAGTGAATCAAAACCCTAGATAACTAGAACCATCTGTAGAACAGTTCCATAGTAGATCAGTTAACCCGATAACTCAGTAGGATCCACCATCAAATCCCCGATCTCTACCTCTGCCACCACCAAGACTGTAACCTCCGTCACTCCTCCCGCCTACATAACCACCACTACTCCAACCACCACATCAATATCCACCAGCACCTCCAGATTCCCCACTGCCACTACGATAACTTCTGCCTCCGCCTTCACTTCGATTTCCAAATCTAGACAAAGCATGGTTGTTATTCCTTCCATCAAGGTTATGCCCATTCTTAAGGTTTAGGTTTAGGTTAAGGTTTATTAGATTTTAGGGTTTAGATTTAATTTTTAATTTATTAAGTTACTTTAGTTTTATGTTTAGGGTTTGGGGTTTAGGGTTTAGGGTTTAGGGTTAGGGTTTAGGGTTTAGGGTTTTGGGTTTTAGGCTTTATGCTTTTAGGGTTTAAGTTTTAGGATTAGGGTTTAGGGTTTAAGGTTTAGGGTTTAGGGTTTTAAGGCATAGTTTAGGATTAGTTTTTGGGTTTAGGGTTTTTTTAAAAAATTAGTATACCGGTAGGTTTAGGTTTATTTAGTTTACTTAGTTTATTTTTATTTATTTTAGTTTATTTTATTTTTTTTATTTTTATTTTCATTTAGTTTAGTTTAATTAGTTTAGGTATATTAATTTTGTTTAGGGTATTTATTTTAGTTTATTTTAGGTTTAGGTTTAGGTTTAGTTTTATTTTTTAGGTTTAGGTTTAATTTTTTTTTAGGTTTAGGTTTTTATTTTACTTTTTTAGTTTAGGTTTTAGGCTTTTATTTTAAATTTATTTTTTACATTTTATATTTTAGTTTAGGTTTAGGTTTATTTTTAATTTATTTTATGTTATTTAGTTTAAGTTTAGGTTTAGGTTTAGTTTATTTTAGGTTTAGGTTTAAGCTTTTATTTATTTTAGTTTAGTTTGTTTAGTTTAGGTTTAGGTTTATCTATTTTATTTAATTTATTTTTTTTTTAGTTTAGGGTTTAGGTTTTACTTTTATTTATTTTAGGTTTTATTTTTAGGTTTATTTTAGGTTTAGCCTTTAATTTAATTTTATTTTATTTTAAGTTTATTTTATTTTTCAGTTTAGTTTAGGTTTTTCTTTATTTTATTTTAGTTTATTTTTATATTTTATTTTATTTTAGTTTTAAGTTTTGGTTTTAGTTTAGGTTTATATTTTATTTTATTTTATTTTTTAATTTTATTTAGTTTTAGGTTTTATTTAGTTTATGTTTAAGTTTTTAGGTTTTTAGGATTTAGGGTTTAGGGTTTAGGGTTATAGTTTAGGGTTTTAAGGTTTAGGGTTTAGGGTTTGGGTTTATGGTTTAGGGTATAAGGTTTAGTGTTTAGGCCTTAGGGTTTAGGGTTATTGTAGTTTTGAGTTTAGGGTTTAAGGTTTTTTAGGGTTTAGGGTTTAGGGTTTAGGGATTAGGATTTAGGGTTGTATATTTAAGATTTATGGTTTAGGGTTAATATAAGGATTTAAGATTTACGGTTTAGGATTTAGGGTTGAGTGTTTAAGATTTAAGGTTTAGGGTTAATATTTAGTTTATGGTTTAGGGTTTAGGGTTTAGGGATTAAAGTTTTTTTTTAAAAAAAAAATTTAAGTAAACAGGTAGGTTTAAGTTTATTTAATTATTTAGTTTATTTATTATTTATTTTAGTTTAGTTTATTTTTTTTATTTAAGTTTATTTTTAATTTTTATTTAGTTTGATTTATTTAATTTAGGTTTATTTATTTTAGTTTAATTTTTTATTTTAGTTTATTTTTCATGTTTAGGCTTAGGTTTATGTTTATTTTTTAGTTTAGTTTTATTTTAATTTTATTTTTTAGGTTTATGTTTTATTTTCTATTTTGATGTCTAAGTTTAGGTTTTTATTTTATTTTTTTAGGTTTTGGTTTTAGGTTTTTATTTTAAGTTTAATTTTAGGTTTAATTTCTTAGTTTAGTCTAGGTTTATTTTTGGTTTATTTCATTTTATTTAGTTTTAGGTTTAGTTTATTTTAGGTTTTGGTTTTGGTTTTATTTATTTTAGTTTAGTTTATTTTAGTTTAGGTATAAGTTTATTATAGTTTATTTATTAATTTTTATTTTAGAATTATTTTTTATTTTTAGTTTAGGATTTTGATTTTATTTTTATATTTACTTTTGGGTTTATGATTTTATTTAATTTTAATTTTATTATATTTTAGGTTTATTTTATTTTTATTTTATTTTTATTTTTAATTTGTTTAGGTTTTTTATTTTTAGGTTTATTTTATTATATAGTTTAGTTTAGGTTTTTATTTATTTTATATTAATTTAGTTTTAATTTTTTTGTTTCATTTTTATTTATTATTATTTTCAATTTTATTTTGGTTTTAGTTTATTTATTTATTTTATTTTTAGGTTTTATTTAGTTTAGGTTTTGGTTTTTAGATTTTTAGGGCTTAGGGTTTTTTTTTGGGAAACCCCACATAGGGGGAATTTTATTACCATAAAAAAAGGGTTACAAGGTCCTTAAAGGGGATAAACTACACAACTACTACTCAAAGTGCTACAATCAGCCTAGAGAGTAAATCCCCTATCTAAATACAACCAAAAGCAAAATAAAAGAGTAAAGAAAGCAAAAGATACAAATTGATTAACAAGATAAGCCAATGAAAGATTAGGGCAAAAGCTCTTCAGGATGAGAGAATGCATGACACTATTTAGTTTAGGTTTGGGTTTTTAGATTTTTAGGGTTTAGGGTTTAGTGTTTATGGTTTAGAGTTGTTGATTTTAGGGTTTAGGGTTTAGGGTGTAGGATTTAGGGTTTAGGTTTAGGGTTTAGGGTTTAGGGTTTTAGGGTTTATGGTATAGGGTTTAGTATTTAGGGTTTAGTCTTTAGGGTTTAGAGTTTAGGGTATTTTTTGTTTTAATTTTTTTAATTTTTTTAAATTAAGTAAACTAGCAATTTTAGGTTTATTTAGTTTATTTTTTATTTTTTATTTTTTATTTAGTTTTAGGGTTTAGGGTTAGGGTTTCGAGTTTAGGGTTAGTTTTAGGTTTAGGGTTTAGGGTTAGGGTTTTTTTTATTTTTTATTTTTTGATTTTATTTTTTTAGTTAGGGTTTAGTGTTTAGGAATTCTTAGGGTTTAGGGTTTAGAGTTTTGGGTTTACGATCAATTTTAAGGTTTAGGGTTTAGGGTTTAGGGTTTAGGATTTAGGATTTAGGGTTTACAGTTCAATGTTTAAGGTTTTTAGTTTATTTAGTTTATTTTTTATTTATTTATTTTTATTTTATTATTTATTTTTAGGTTGAGGTTTAGGTTTATATTTTCTTCTTTTAGGTTTAGGTTTTAGGTTTCCATTTTAAGTTTATTTTTATGTTTTATTTTTTAGTTTATGTTTAGGTTAATTTTTAGTTTATTTTATTTTATTTAGTTTAGTGTTTAGGTTTAGTTTATTTTAAGTTTTATTTATTTTTGTTTAGTTTATTTTAGTTTAGTTTTATTTTTTTTATTTTTTTTATTTTAGGTTTATGGGTTTTTTATGTTTTATCTTTTAAGTTTAGGTTTTTATTTAATTTTTATTTTATTTTATTTTAGGTTTATTTTATTTTTATTTTAAGTTTAGTTTTACAATAGGTTTTATCTTAGATTTATTTTATTTTTTAGTTTAGTTTAGGTTTTATTTATTTTATTTTAGTTTATTTCTACTAGTTTATTATATTTTATTTTAGGTTTAAGTTTAAGTTTTAGTTTAGATTTTAATTTTATTTTATTATTTTATCTGCTTGATTTTATTTAGTTTATGTTTAGATTTTAGGATTTAAGGTTTTGGGTTTCGGGTATAAGGTTTTGGGTTTTAGGATTTATGGTGTTATGGTTTAGGGTTTAGGGTTAAGGTATAGAGTTTAGGGTTTAGGGTTTAGTGTTTAGGATTTAGGGTTTAAGGTTTTAGTTTAGGGTTTAGTGTTATCTTAGGGTTTAGGGTTAGTTTAGGGTTTAGGCTTTAGGCTTTAGGGTTAAGGGCTTTTAGGGTTTAGGGTTTAGTGTTTAGGGTTTTAGAGTTTTGTTTTATATTTCAGGCTTTAAGGTTAGGGTTAGGTTTAGGGTTTAGTGTTTAGGGTTTATAATTTAAGGTTTAGGGTTTAGGGTTTTTAGTGTTTAGGTTTAAGTTTAGCTTAGCTTAGGTTTAGGGGTTAGGTTGGGTTTAGGTTAGTTAGGTTAACAGGTTTAAAGTAGTTTAGGGTTTTAACTTTAGGGTTTACAGTTTTAAGGTTTATAGTTTTATAGTTAGTTTAGGTTTAGTTGGTTTAGTTATAAGTTTACTTTAGGGTTTAGTTTTAGTGTTTAGGTTTAGGTTTAAGGTTTTAGTTTAAGGTTTAAATTTAGGTTTAGGTTTATTTAGGTTATAGTTGGGTTAGGTTTACTTTAGGTTTTAGGTTTAAGGTTTAGGTTTAAATTTAGCTTTATTTAGGGTTTAAGTTTTAAGTTTAGGTTTAGGTTTTAAGTTTAGGTTTAGTTTTAGGTTTGGTTGTTTTAGTAGTAGTTTAGTTTAGGTTAGTTTTAGTTTAGTTTAGTTTGTTTAGTGTTTTAGGTTTAGGTTTAAGTTTAGTAGTTTAAATTTAGGGTTTAGTTTAAATTTAGTTTATTTTATATTTAGTTTTAGTTTAGTTTATAGTTTCATTAGGTTTTTAGGTTTAGTTTCTTTAGTTTAGTTTTTTTAGGTTTAAGTTTAGGTTTATTTTAGGGTTTTAGTCTTTAGTTTAGGATTAAGCTTAGGTTTAAAGTTTTAGGAGTTTAAGGTTTAAACTTTAAAACTTTAGAGTTAGGTTAGAGTTTAGATTAAGTTTAGGTTTAGGTTAAGTTTAGAACTTAGCTTAAAAGGATTTAGGGATAGGTTTGGTTCTGAGTTTAGAGTTTAGGTTTATAGTTAGTATTTGAATCTACATTTAGGATTTAGAATTTAGTTTAAACTTTAAGGTTTTAGGATTTAGGTTTAGATTATAGTTTAGGTGCTGGATTTAGGTTTAGTTTAGGTTTAGTTTTAGGTTTAAGTTTTAATTTAAGGTTTAGTTTAAGTTTAGTTTAAGTTTTAGGGTTTAGACTGGTTTAGTTTAAATTTATAGTTTAATATTTAAAATTAGGTTGATAGTTTAGGTTTAATTTTAGGGTTTAGTGTTTAGGTTGATTTTAGATCTCAGGTTTAAGTTTAGGTTTAGTTTAGATTTAGGAGTTTAAGTTTAGGGTTTAGGAGTTTAGAACTTGATTTATAGTTTTGGAGTTTAAGTGTAGAGTTTTAGGGTTTTAAGTTTATAGGTTTGGTTAGTTTAGGGTTTAGGAGTTTAAACTTTATAGTTTAGTTTTTTGAGTTTAGGATTTAGGTTACATTAGGGTTCTTTAAGGATTAGTTTAAGTTTAGGTTTAGGGTTAGGGTTAGGGTGTAGGATTTAGGGTTTAGGGTTTGGGGTTATTTAGGTTTAGATTTAGTTTAGTTAGTTTATGGTTAAGGTTTAGTTTAGGTTTCTTTAGTTTAGGGTTTAGGGTTTAGGGTTTAGGGCTTAAGATTTAGTGTTTTTTTAAAATTAAGTAAACTAGTAAGTTTAGGTTTATTTAGTTTATTTTTATTTATTTTAGTTTATTTAATTTTTTTTTAATTTAGGTTTATTTTTTATTTTAGTTTATGTTTTCAGTGTAGGTTTACATTTATGTTTATTTTTTAAGTTTGTTTTAATTTTATTTTATTTTTTAGGTTTAGGTTTATGTATTTATTTTATTTTTTAGGTTTAGGTTTTAGCTTTCATTTTAGGTTTATTTTTATGTTTTATTTCTTAATATAGGTTTAGGTTTATTTTTTTGTTTATTTTATTTTATTTAGTTTAGGTTTAGGTTTAGTTTATTTTAGGTTTATGTTTCAGTTTTATTTATTTTATTTTAGTTTATTTTAGTTTAATTTTATTTTATTTTTCCTATTATTTATTTTAGGTTTAGGTTTTTTTTAGTTTAGGGATTTTTTTTATTTTAAGGTTTATTTTTAGGTTTAGGTTTTATTTACTTTTCTTATTTTATTTTAGGTTTATTTTATTTTATTTTATTTAGTTTTTATTTTATTTAGGTTTTTTATTCTTAGATTTATTTTATTTTTTAGTTTAGTTTTGGTTTTTATTTATTTTATTTTAGTTTATTTCTACTAGCTTATTTTATTTTATGTTTAGGCTTAGGTTTAAATTTTAGTTTAGGTTTTAATTTTATTTTATTATTTTATTTTATCTAGGTTTAAGTTTTTAATTTATTTTATTTTTAGGTTTTATTGAGTTTAGGTTTAAGTTTTTAGGTTTTTAGGGTTTAGAGTTTATGGTTTTAGGTATGAGGTTTAGGGTTTTAGGGTTTATTATTTTATGGTTTAGGATTTAGGGTTAGGGTTTAGTTTAGGGTTTAAGGTTTATTATTTAGTTTCTAGGGTTTAGGGTTTAGGGTTTTTAGGGATTAGGGTTTTGGGTTGTGGGTTTAGGGTTAGCTTAAGGTTTAGGGTTAGCTTAGGGTTTAGGGTTAGTTTAGGATTTAGGGTTTAGGGATAAAGGCTTTAAGTTAGAGCTTTATAGTTTAGGTTTAAGTTTAGGGGTTTAGTGTTTAAGTTTTAGAGTTTAGGTTTAGTTTATAGTTAGATTTAGGTTTAGGCTTTACTTTATAGTTTAGGTTTAGGTTTAAAGTTTTATTTTAAGTTTTAGGCAGTTTAGGGTTTAGGGTTAACAGGGTTTCTTTAGGGGTTAGGATTTTAGGTTTAAATTTTAAGTTTTAGCATTTAAAGTTTATGGCAAGGTTTAAGTAGGGTTTAAGTTTAAGTTGGTTTATAGTTTAAGGTTAGGAGTTTAAGGTTTAGGGTTAGTTTAAGTTTAAGTTTAAGTTTAGGAGTTTAGGTTTAAACTTTTATAGTTAGGGTTAGAGTTTAGGTTTAGGTTTAGGTTTAGGTTTAGGTTTAAGTTTAGTTTAGTTTAGGTTTTAGTTTAGGGTTTAGGGTTTAATTTTAGGTTATTTTTTAAGTTAGGTTGGGTTAGTTTAGGGTTTAGGTTAGATAGTTTAGGTTTAGGGTTTTATAGTTTTTTGGGTTTAGGTTGGGGTTTATGGTTTATGATTCAATGTTGAGGGTTTTAAAACAAAATTATGTTTAGGTTTAGTTTATTTATTTTTTATTTATTTTTTATTTATTTTACTTTATTTATTTTTTTTTTATTTTTATTTTTAGGTTTAGGTTTTTTATTTTATTTTTTTTTTAGGTTTAGGTTTTAGGTTTTCATTTTAGGTTTATTTTAGGTTTTATTTTTTTTTTAGTTTAGGTTTAGGTTTTTTATTTTTAGTTTAGTTCATTTTATTTAGTTTAGATTTAGTTTATTTTAGGTTTACGTTTAGGTTTTATTTATTTTAGTTTAGTTTTATTTTATATTGATTACTTTTATTTTAGGTTTAGGTTTTGTTTAGGTTTTATTTTAAGGTTTTATTTAGGGTTAGGTTTTATTTTATTTTAATTTTATTTTATTTTAGGTTTATTTTTTATTTTATTTTATTTTTATTTTATTTAGGTTTTTTATTCTTAGATTTATTTTTTGTTTAGTTTAGGTTTTATTTATTTTATTTTAGATTATTTTAGTTTATTTTATTTTATTTTTATTTTAGGTTTAAGTTTTAGTTTAGGTTTTAATTTTATTTTATTATTTTATTTTATCTTGGTTTATTTTTATTAAGTTTTTTAGGTTTTAGGTTTAGGGTTTAGGGTTTATGTTTTAAATTTAGGTTTAGGTTATAGTTTATATTTAGTTTTAGGTTTAATTAATTTAAGGTATTTTAGTTAGTTAGAGTTAGGTTTTAGGTAAGTTTATTTTAGGGTTTTTTTAGGTTTAAAATAGTGTTAAAATTTAAATTTAGTTTAGAGTTTTTAGAGGTTAGGATTTAGGGTTAAGGTTTAAAATTTAGTTAGGTTGAGTTAGGGTTTTAGGCTGGGATTTTAGGAGTTTAAGGTTAGGGTTTAAGTTTTAGGGTTTAAGTTTAGGGTTTAAAATTAGTTTAAGGTTTTAAGTTAGGGTTTAGTGTTTATAGGTTTAGGGTTTTGGGTGTTTAGGTTTAAGGTTGGGTTAGTTAGAGTTAGGTTTAAATTAGGTTAGGAGTTTAGGAGTTTAATTTAGGTTAGTTAGGGTTTAAGTTTAGGTTTTAGGTTTAGGTTTAGGGTTTAGTTTAGGTTTTAATATTTTAGGTTTGGAGTTTAGGGTTGTTTAGGGTTTTAGGGGAGTTTAGGGTTAGGTTTAGGGTTAGGTTTTGGGTTTAAGTTTAGGTTTAAGTTTGGGTTTAGGTTAGTTTTAGGGCTTAGTGTTTAGTTAGGCTTTTTTTTTTTTTTAGTAGGTTTTAGGGTTTAGATTTAGGATTTATAATAGTTTAGGGTTTAGGGTTTAGGGTTTAGGATTTAGGGTTTTGGTTTTGATGTTATGGGTTTTAAACTTTTTAGTTTATTTTTAGTTTATTTTTTATTTATTTTACTTTATTTTATTATTTATTTTAGGTTTAGGTTTAGGTTTATATTTTTTTTTAAGTTTAGGTTTTAGGTTTTCATTTTATGTTTATATTTAGGTTTTATTTTTTAGTTTAGGTTTAGGTTAATTTCTAGTTTATTTTATTATATTTAGTTTAGGATTTAAGTTTAGTTTAATTTAGGTTTACGATTATGTTTTATTTATTTTAGCTTAGGTTTTCTTATTTTAAGGTTTATCATTTAAGTTTAAGTTTTTATTTAATTTTTATTTTGTTTTATTTTAGGTTTAGTTTATTTTTATTTTAAGTTTAGTTTTTATTTTATTTAGGTTTTTTATTCTTAGATTTATTTTATTTTTTAATTTAGTTTAGGTTTTTATTTATTTTATTTTAGTTTATTTCTATAAGTTTATTTTATTTTATTTTTTAGTTTAGGTTTCAATTTTAGTTTAGATTTTAATTTTATTTTATTATTTTATTTTATCTAGGTTTTGGTTTTATTTAGTTTATGTTTAGGTTTTAGGTTTTTAAGGTTTAAGGTTGAGGGTTTTGGGTTTTAGGGTTTATGGTGTAAGGGTTTAAGGTTTAGGGTTTAGTGTTTAGGATTTTGGGTTTAGGGTTTCTATGGTTTAGGGATTAGGGTTATCTTAGGGTTTAGGTTGTTTAGGTTTCTTGTTTAGGGTTAAAACTTTTAGGTTTAAGGTTAGTTTTTAGGTTTAGTGTTTAGTTTTAGTTTGAGTTTTAGGTTTAGGGTTTAAGTTAAGATTAAGTTTAGGTTTAAGATTTAAGGTTTAGTTTAAGTTTAGGTTTTAATTACTTATGGTTTAGTTTAAGTTAACAGGTATAGATTTAGGGTTAGTTTAGGTTTTGCTTTAACTTTAAATTATCTGATTTTGAAATTAGAGTTTTATCATGGTTTATAGTTTAGGTTAGTTTAAGGTTTAAATTTGTATTTAAGTTTAGGATAGTTTAAGTTTAAACTTTAGGTTTAGGGTTTAATTATTTAGTTTAAGGTTTAGGGTTTTGTTCAGTTTAAGTTTTAGTTTAAGTTTAGGAGTTTAAGTATAGGAGTTTATAGTTAGGTTAGTTTAACTTTATAGTTTTAGGTTTAGTTAGTTTAGGGTTTATTTTTGTGTTTTGTTTTAGTTTAAGTTTTAGTTAGTTTAGGTTTAGGGTTTTAGTTTAAATAGAGTTTAAGTTTAGGTTTTATTTTGAGTTTAGGGTTTAGTATTTAAGATTTAGTGTTTAGGGTTTAAGTATAGTTTTAGGTTTAGGTTGAGTTTAGGGTTTAGGGTTAAGGTTTTTTATTTTATTTTTTAGTTTTTAATTATAATTTTTTTATTTAGGGTTATCTAGGGTTTAGGGTTTAAAGTTTAGTGGTTAGGGTTAGTTTTAGGGTCTAGGGTTTAGGGTTTAGGATTTAGGGTTTAGGGTTTAGGGTTTACAGTTTAGTGTTTAGAGTTTTTTTTAAAAAACTAAGTAAACCGGTAGGTTTAAGTTTATTTAGTTTTTTTGGTTTATTTTTTATTTATTTTACTTTATTTTATTATTTTTATTTTTATTTAGTTTAGTTTATTTATTTTAGGTTTATTTATTTTACTTTAGGTTTTTTATTTTAGTTTATTTTTTAGGTTTAGGTTTAGATTTATGTTTATTTTTAGGTTTAGGTTTTATTTTTATTTTTAGGTTTATTTTAATTTTATTTTATTTTTTTTTTGGTTTAGGTTTTAGGTTTTATTTTTGGTTTATTTTAGATTTTATTTTTTTAATTTAGGTTTTGGTTTATTTTTAGTTTAGTTTATTTTATTTAGTTTAGGTTTACGTTTAGGTTTAGTTTATTTTAGGTTTAGGTTTAAGTTTTATTTAATTTAGTTTAGTTTATTTTAGTGTAGGTTTAGGTTTATTTTATTTTTATTAATGGTTTAGGTCTTTTTTGTTTAGGGTTTAGGTTTTTTTTTTTAGTTTAGGGTTTTGGGTTTTTGGTTTTTTTTTAACAGAGAACAAATTCAGATTCAAAATTTCTTCTTTTTGATTTCATCAACCAAGTAACACACCAAGTTTTCTAAGACACAAGTGATGACATAGATCAAAATGAAACATAGAGCAAATCAAAATCCATAGATAACTAGAAGCTGTCTCTATAATAATATAGTTCCATAGCGGAGTCTAATGGTCGTTCTTTAGTTTCTTCAGTTCCCATCAGAACCACCTTGGTCTCTCGACTAGCGGATTAACCATCATATCCTTGATATCTCCCTCCTTCACCACCACGACTTTAACCTCCTTCGCTCCTCCCGCCTCCATAACTGTCACTGCTCCAACCACCACCTACATATCTACCAGCACTTCCAGATCCCCCACAACCATTGTGATAACGGCCGCCTCCGCCTTCACCTCCTCAGATCTAGAGCCTAGTTGGCCGGTGATGTTCTACCATCAAGGTTACACAATTCTTAGGATTTTGGTTTATGTTTAGGTTTATTAGGTTTTAGTGTTTAGATTTAATTTTTTAATTTATTTAGTTACTTTAGGTTTAGGTTTAGGGTTTGGGGTTTAGGGTTTAGGGTTTAGGGTTAGAATTTAGGCTTTAGGGTTTAGGGTTTAGGGTTTAGGGTTTAGGGTTTTAGGGATTATGCTTTTAGTTTTTAGGGTTTAGGGTTTAGGGTTTAGGGTTGTAGGTTTACAATTATTGGTTTAGGGTTATAGGTTTATTTTTAGGGTTTAGGTTTTATGGTTTAGGATTTAGAATTTAAGTTATTTTCTTTAAATTAAGTAAATCGGTAGGTTTAGGTTTATTTAGTATATTTAGTTTTTTATTTATTTATTTCAGTTTACTTTATCTTTTATTTTTATTTAAGTTTATTGTTTAGTTTTATTTAGTTTATTTTGTGTACTTTAGGTTTATTTATTTTAGTTTAAGTGTTCTATTTTAGTTTATTTTTTAGGTTTAGGTTTAGGTTTAGGTTTATTTTTTAGTTGAGTTTTATTTTTATTTTAGTTTTTAGGTTTAGGTTTTATTTTTTATTTTTAAGTTTAAGTTTAGGTTTTTATTTTATTTTTTTAGCTTTAAGTTTAAGGTTTTTATTTTAGTTTTATTTTTACATTTTATTTTTTAGTTTATGTTTAAGTTTAATTTCAGTTTATTTTATTTTATTTAGTTTAGGTTTAGGTCTATGTTTTATGTTTTTTAGTTTCATTTATTTTAGTTTAGGTTTAGGTTTAATTTATTTCTATTTTAGGTTTAAGTTTTTTTCTTAGTTTAGGGTTTAGGTTTTATTATTTATTTATTTATTTTTAGGTTTTATTTTTATGTTTTTTTAGGTTTTGGTTTATATTTAGTTTTTATTTATTTTATTTTAGGTTTATTTTATTTTTATTTTACGTTTAGTTTTTATTTTATTTAAGTTTTTTATTCCTAGGATTATTTTATCTTTTAGTTTAATTTAAGATTTTATTTATTTTAATTTCATTTTTTTCTTTTTTATTTTATTTTATTTTGAGGTTTAGGTTTAGGTTTTAGTTTAAGTTTTTTATTTTAACTTATTTTTGTATTTTATTTAGGTTTAGCATATTTATTTATTACTTTTATTTTGAGGTTTTATTTAGTTTAGGCTTAGGTTTTTAGATTTTTATAGTTTAGGGTTTAGGGTTTAGGGTTTAAGGTTTAGGGTTTAAGGTTTAGGGTTTACAGTTTTTCAGTTTAGGGTTTTAAGGTTTAGGGTTTAGGGTTTAACGTTAGGGTTTAGGGTTTAGGGTTTAGGGTTTAGGGTTTAGGGTTTAGCAGTTTTAATTTTAGGTTTGGGTTTAGGGTTTTGAATTTTAAGGTTTAGGTTAAGTTTAGGGTTAATTTAGAGTTTAGGTTTAGGAGTTTAGAGTTTAGAGCTTAAGTTTAAAGTTAGGGTTGGTAGTTTAGAGTTTAGGTTTAGTGTTTAGGTTTAAGTTTAAAGTTATGGTTTAGGTTAGGTTTAAGTATTGATTAGTTGATTTAAATTATAGTTTAAGTTTAGAGTTTAGTTTAGTTTAGTTTTAGGGTTAGGTTTTAGGTTTTAGTTTAAGGTTTAGGTTTAGATAAGGTTTAGGTTTTTTAAAATTTCAAAATTAATTTTATTTATTTATTTTAGTTTATTTTATTTTTATTTTCATTTAGATTTTTTTTTATTTTTTTATTTTTTTAGATTATCTATTTTAGGTTTATTTATTTTAGTTTAGTTTTTTTATTCTAGTTTATTTTTTAAGTTTTGGTTTAGGTTTGTGCTTATTTTTTAGTTTATTTTAAATGTTATTTTATTTTTTTAAGTTTAGGTTTTATTTTAAATTTTTAGGTTTAGGTTTAGGTTTTTATTTTATTTTTTTAGGTTTAGGTTTTAGGTTTTTATTTTAAGTTTTATTTTTTTAGTTTAAGTTTAGGTTTATTTTTAGTTTATTTTATTTTATTTAGTTTAGGGTTTCAATTTAGTTTATTTTAGGGTTTATGGTTTAGGGTTTAAGGTTTAAGGTTTAGTGTTTTATGTTTTAGGGTTTTAGGGTTTAGGGTTCGGGTTTATGATTTAGCGTTTAGTGTTTAAGGTTTAGGGTTTAGGATTTAGGGTTATAGGTTTAGGGTTTAGGGTTTAGGGTTAGTTTTAGGGTCTAAGGTTTAGGGGTTAGGGTTTAGGACTTATGGTTTAGGGTTTAGGGTTTAGGGTTTAGAGTTTTTTTAAAAAAAATTAAGTAAACTAGTCGATTTATGTTTAGTTAGTTTATTTAGTTTATTTTTTTATTGTAATTTATTTTATTTTTTATTTTTATTTATGTTTAATTTTTTTTTATTTTGTTTAGTATATTTATTTTAGGTTAATTTATTTTAGTTTAGGTTTTTTATTGTAGTCTATTATTTAGGTTTAGGTTTATGTTTGTTTTTTAGATTAGTTTTATTTTTATTTTATTCTTTATGGTTAGGTTTTATTTTTTATTTTAAAGTTTAAGTTTAGGTTTTTATTTTATTTTTTTAAGTTTAGCTTTTAGGTTTTTATTTTAGGTTTATCTTAGGGTTTTAATTTTTAGTTTATGTTTATTTTTATTTTATTTTATTTTATTTAGTTTATGATTTAGGTTTAGTTTTTTTTAGGTTTAGGTTTAGGATTTATTTATTTTCATTTAGTTTTTTTTATTTTAGGTTTAGGTTTATTTTATTTTGTTTTAGCTTTAATTATTTTGGTTTAGGGTTTAGGTTCTTTTTTATTTATTTTACGTTTATTTTTAGGTGTAGGTTTTATTTTATTTTAGGTTTATTTTATTTTTATTTTTCATTTGGGTTTTATTTTATTTAGGTTTTTTATTTTAGGCTTATTTTATCTTTTAGCTTAGTTTACATTTTTATTAATTTTATTTTAGTTTAGTTTTTATTTTAAAGTTTAAGTTTAGGTTTTAGTTTAGGTTTTTATTTTATTTTATTTTATTTAGGTTTAAGTTTTGATTATTTATTTAATTTTTGGTTTTAATTAGTTTAGGTTTAGCTTTTTAGGTTTTTAGGGTTTAGGGTTTTGGGTTTAGGGTTTAGGTTTTAGGGTTAGGGTTTAAGGTTTAGGGTTTAAAGTCTAGGGTTTAGGTTTTTATGTTTTTGGTTTAGGGTATAAGGCTTAGGGTTTAGGGAGTAAAGTTTAAGGGTTTAGTGTTGTAGGCTTAGGGTTTAGGGTTCGTTTTAAAGTTTAGTGTTTTCTGACGGTTTTAAAATTTATTTAGGATTTTGAGTTTGGGTTTTGGTTTCTTTAGGGTTTAGGGTTGTAGGTTTTGGGTTTTAGTTTAGGGTTAGTTTTAGGGTTTATGATTTAGTGTTTAGGGATGGAGGAAACATATTGAAGAAGATAAAAGCACATCTAAGCATTTTTTGAGGGAAAGAAACACTAAATATTTTCATGCTTTGGTAATGAAAAGGTGTGTTCTTGGTCGTATTCATAAAATCAAGAATTTAGATGGTTCTTGGCTTACTGGAAAAGGGGATAATTTCTTTAAACTTCTTTTAAATAGAAACTATCAACTTGAGCATTAATCTAATCCCTCTATCGTTCCTTCTATTATGTCTACAGAGGATAATGAGTGCTTTTTTTATTAATGGTATAATGGTATGAATCTATTCTATTGTATGGATAGTTACCTTTGCTTTATTCTCAAAAGCATGGTTTATCTTTAAAGCTGATCTTGTTAATGTTGTTAAGGGTTTTTTTTCAAGGGAATTATATTCCTAAATATTTTACTAGCACTTCTGTTATTCTTATTCCTAAGAAAGATAATCCTGACTTTTGGAATGACTTTCGACCTATTAATCTTTGTACTTTTTTTAATAAATTGATTTAAAAAAATTTGACTAATAGGCTTAGTAAGTTTCTTCCTAAGATTATCTCTCCTAATCAAACTGGATTTGCAAAAGGTAAAACTATTCTGGATAACATCTTACTTGCTCAAGAATTGATTCATGCTTTGATTATTTAAATATAGTTAAAAATAACTTTTCATTGGTTATCAATGGTGAAAACTTTGGCTTCTTTAATTCCTCTCAAGATATAAGACAAGGTGACCCTCTTTCTCATTCGGTTTTTATTATTGTGATTGAATATTTGAATCATTGAATTATTCTTTTTTTAGGTGTGGTACTATTTATGAAAGTGGTATTTGATGTAGAACTTTGATGGATTCCACCAATGTTTTCTTATAAACTTTCATGGACTTTTAGAAAAAAATGAAAGAATTTGGGCTAAATTCTTTAATTTTAAATATTGAAAAGGTAAACATCCTTTAATTTGTAATTATAAAAATGGTGACTCTATTGTTTGGAAATGGCTCTATGATATTAAATGGAAAGTGGAACCTATCATTCTTGGAGGTAATAATTGTGGTTCTTCTTTCTTTTGTTAAGATAACTGGATGGGGGACTTTTCCATTGATTCTTTGCTTAATACTCACTCTACTTCTTCTTTGAAAGTTAGTCATTTTATTTATAATGGTGATTGGAATTTATCTCTTTTTAATGATTTGATTCCTGATTTCATTAATAATAACATCATCAATATTTTTATTGGTGGTATTTCTCTTGATCAAATTCTTTTCAAAATTTCTAGTAATGAAGAATTTTCTTTTAAAGATACTTGGCACCATATTATAGTTAAAAAAAATCCTCTTCTCCTGTTTTCTTTAAAATTTGGAATAATATGATTACTACTTCTTATTCTATTCTTGTGTGGAGATTTTTAAGTGATTATTTTGTTGTTAACTATTTACTTTTGGACAAAGGTTTTTATGTACCCTCTAAATGCATGTGTTGCTTTCATATTAAGAATGTTAGTCATGTTTTTTGTTAATAGGCCATTGCCTCTATATATGGGGTTGGTATAAGGATTTATTTAAGTTAAATTATTTTAATGGTAATTTAACTTTAATGCAACTTCTTGACTCTTATTTTATTAATACTATTAAATGGAATATCAAAATTACGATGGCTTAATAGAAATGATGATAAACATCATAATGTGCCTATGAATCATAAGAGGATTATTGTTAGGACTAAAGAAAAGATTTTTTATTTACATAAGGCTGCTCTTCTTAGTGGTACTAATTATAGAGGTTGCAAGTTTGTTTATAAATTGGGGTATCGGTTCCTTATTGTGACTCATCTCCAGTTATAAAATTCTTCATTGGATTAAGCCTTATGATTATTGTATTAAAATTAATATTGATGGCTCATTTTATGTAGTTTTGTGGTATTTTAGGAATAATCTTGGGAATATTATCTTGGCATTTTCCACTCCTCTCTATTAATTCTATTACTTTAATGAATTGAAGGTTGTTTATCATGCTCTTAAGATTTATTTGGATAGAAACTTTCATACTATTTGGTTGGAATTTGATGCTGAGATGGTTATTGCTATGATCAATTCTAACCATAAGGGTAATACTGAGCAATTTTATTTAATTAGAAATATTAAAGCTATTATCTCTAAACTTTCTTTTAAAATTACTCATATTTCAAGAGAAAGTACATGTAGATTCTTCTTTGGTTTGAGGTGTAATTTCTGATTTTACTTTGTTTACCAATGAATATTCTAAGCAATTAAGCGGGCTTTGTAATTTAGATAAATCTGGTTTGCCTTATGTTAGATATTCTTAATTTTTCTTCTTTTTTTCTTTTTTCTTTTTTGTTGTTGGTTTTCTTGGGGCTTCTACTTGAGAGCTTTTGGTGGTTTTAGTTTGTTCGATTGCTGTTGGCTCTGGTTCTTTCTGGGGGGTTTTATGTTGTATTTTTCTTGTACTTTATAGGTTGGAAGGTTGGGTGTTTTGGTAGTCAGGCTATTATCGTTTGCTACTCCTACTTTTAATGTGGTATCTCTTGTGGGCTTATTCTTTGGTCTTTGGTTGGTTGGTTTGTTTTTCTTTGGTGGCTTTGTGGTTGGCATCATTGAGCTTCCTAGTTTTTGGGTGCCTTCACTGGATGAGATGTTGGTTATGCTTCTCTTCATTCTATTTGCTTTTAGCTAGTTGGGCTGATTTTGTTTTGGGTGTGGCAGTTGCTTTCCTTTGTGGCTTTGGTGGCCTCGTTGATTCTTATTTTGTTTTGTGGCTACTGTATGTGTGCTCATTTTTTATCTGTCATTGCTTATGTCTTAGAAAACTTGTTGTGTTACTTGGTTGATGAAATCGAAAAGAAGAAATGTTGAATCAAAATTTGTTCTCTAAAAACCATACCACCCCTAAAACTTGAACCCTATAACTAAAACCTAAACCCTCAACCCAAAACCCCAAAACCCTTAAAACCTACCCTCCCTAAACTCTCAAACCCTAAACCCTATACCCTAAACTCTAAACCCTAACCATAAACCCTAAACCTAAACCCCCAACGCCTAAACTTAAAGTAACTAAATAATAAAAAATATCATCTAGTAGGCTAGATGGAAGTGGGCAAGGCGAGAGTTATCAGTGGTGGTAGGGGATCTGGAGGTGCTAGTGGATATGGAGGTTGTGGCCAGAGCAATGGTGGTTATAGAGGCGGGAGGAGCGATAGAGGTTACAGTCATGGTGGTGGAGGGAGAGATCGAAGATATGATGGTGGATCCAGCTACTTGAGAGGTCGGGGTGGTTCAGATAGGAACTGGAGAAACTGAAGAAGGGCCTATCCAATCAGATTCTTATGGAACTCTTTATTTACAGTCGAGATGGTTCTAGTTTTCTAGGGTTTTTTATTTGCTCAAGGCATGCTCATTTTTTATCTATGTCATCGCTTGTGTCTTAAAAAACTTGGTGTGTTACTTGGTTGATGAAATCAAAAAGAAAAAATGTTGAATCTGAATTTGTTCACATTTTAAAAAAAACCAAAAACCCTAAACTAAAACCTGAACCCTAGACCTAAAACCTAAACCCTCAACCCTAAACCATAAAAACCCTAAACCCTAAACCCTTTCTAAACCCTAAAATCATAAACCTTAAACCCTAAATCCTATACCCTAAACCCTAAACCATAAACCCTAAACCTTAAACCCTAAACCCCAAAGCCTAAACGTTAAACCCTAAACCCTCAACTAACCCTAAACCCAAAAGCTAAAATCAATCCCTAAACTAAATAAAATGTAATAATAAAATAAATAAAAAAACTAAACCAAAATAAAATAAAAATCTAAACTAAAACCTAAACCTAAACTTCAACATAAACCTAAGCCTAAAAAGAAAATAAAATAAAAAATAAAAACTAAACTAAAATAAAATAAATAAAAACTTAAACTAAATTAAAATAAAACCTAAATAAAATAAAACTAAACCTAAAAAAAAAAAAAAAAAAAAATAAACCTAAAATAAATAAAATAAAATAAAAAAAATAAAACTAAAAATAAATCTAAAAATAAAAACAATAAAACAATAAACTAAAGAAAAAAACCTAAACCTAAAATAAATATAAAATAAACCTAAACCTAAACTAAAATAAACTAAACTAAAATAAATAAACCTAAACCTATAACTTAAAAAAATGAAACATAAACCTTAACCTAAACCTGAACCTAAACTAAACGTAAAAGTTAAACTAAAATAAAAAAAACTTGAAAAAATAAATAAACCTAAAATAAATAAACTAAACTAAATAAAATAAAATAATCCTAAGTAAAATAAAAAATAAAATAAACTAAAATAAATGATAAACATAAACCTACCACTTACTAAATTTAAAAAAAGAAAAATAATAAAATAAAACCCAAGCCCTAAACCCTAAACCGTGGACTTAAACCTAAACAAACCTAAACCCAATCACTAATCCCTAACACAAACCTAGATCCCAAAACACTAAACCCCAAGCCTTACCTATACAAAAAACCTAAAAAGCTAAACCTAAACTAAATAAACCTAAATAAAATAAATAAATAAAAACTACGTAAATAAAATAATAAAATAAAATCCTAAACTAAACTTAAACCTAAACCTAAACCTAAAATAAAAATAAAATAAAATAAAATTTATAAACTAAACTAAAATAAATTAAATAAAACCTAAGCTAAAATAAAAAAATAAACCTAAAAAATAAAAACCTAAATAAAATAAAACTGAACATAAAATAAAAAATAAAATAAAATAAAAATAATATAAAATAAAACTAAAAACAAACTAAAAATAAAAATAAAATAAATCCAAAAAAAAACAAAAAAATAATCCTAAACCTAAAAAAATAAATAAAACCTAAACCTAAACCTAAATGAGCTAAACCTAAACCTAAAAAAAGTAAACTAAACATAAACATAAACTTAAACTAAACAATAAAACCTAAAAATAAACCTAAAATCAAAAATTAAAACCTAAACCTAAAAAAATAAAATAAAAACCTAAACCTAAACCTAAAAATAAAAAATAAAACCTAAACCTAAAAACAAAATAAAACTAAAACTAAAGTAAAAAAAAATAAACATAAACTTAAACCTAAACCAAAAAAATAAACTAAAATAAAAAACTTTAACAAAAATAAATAAACTAAACTAAATAAAAAATAAAATGAACCTAAATAATAGAAAAATTAAAATAAACTAAAATAAATAAAAAATAAACTAAATAAACCTAGACTAAAAGAATTTTTTTAAAAAATTTTAACTAAACCACAAACCCAAAGGTAAAACCCTAAACCCACAAAAACCAACACTAAATCTAAACCAAACCTGACTAACCTGGACCTGAAACCTAAAACCCTAACCCTAAACCCTAATTGACTTAAACCACTAAAACTACCATACTAAACTACCTACCTATAACCCTAAACCTAAACCATAAAAAATCCTAAATCTAAACCTTAAACCCTAAAACCCTAAACCTCAGAATTAAAAGTAAACCTAACTGAACTCCCAACCCTGTCTGACTACCCTAAACCTAACTCCTAAACCTAAACCTGGGCCTGCCTGACCCTAAACTTACCCTCCTTGTCAAACTCCCTAACCCCACAAACTCCCCACTCTGATCTGAGCCCACCCACTGACCACTAAACTAAAACCTAAACCTGACTAAATAACTATAAAATATAAATAAACCTAAATTAATTAACTAAACTCCACTACCTAAAAATAATAAAATAAATATAAAAAATAAACTAAAAAATAACATAAAATAAATAAAACCTAAACTAAACTTAAAAATAAAATTAACCAAAAAAACTTAAATAAAATAAAATAGACATAAAATAAACTTAAAACAAAATAAAATAAAAACTAAATAAAACTAAACTTAAAAAAACCAAAAATAAAACTTAAAAATAAATAAAAAAATAAAACATAAAATTAAAGTAAAAAATAAACCTAAATCCAAAATAATCAAAATAAAATCTAAAACTAAACTAACCTAAAACTAAACTAAAATAAATAAAATTAACTTAAAAGTTAAATAAAATAAAACTAAACATAAAATAGACATAAAATAAACTTAAAACAAAATAAAATAAGAACTAAATAAAAACCTAAACTTTAAAAAACCGTAAAAATAAAACTTAAAATAAATAAAAAATTAAACCTAAACCCTAAAGTAAAAAAAATAAACCTAAATCCAAAATAATCAAAATAAAATAAATCTAAAACTAAACTAAAATAAACTATACTAAAATAAATAAACTAAACCTAAAATAAACTAAGCCTAAACTAAATAAAACTTAAAACTAAATAATGAAACCTAAAATAAAAAAATAAAACGTAAAACCTAAACCTAAATAAAATAAACCTAATCCTAAACCTAAAAATAAATAAACCTAAACCTAAAATAATAAAATAAAACTAAACTAAAAATAAACATAAACCTATGCTAAACATAAAAAAAATAAAATAAAAAAAACTAAAATAATTAACTAAACTAAATAAAAATAAAGAAAAATAAAATATAAAATAAAAAATAAAATAAATAAACTGGACACATTGGTTTGCTTGTTAAAATAATTATAAACCCCAAAAAAATCCTAAATCTTAAACCTAACCTAAACTAAAAAATACTAACCCTAAACTGACCACTACCCTGGACAAAACTAAAAATCCTAACCCTGGGAACCTTAAACTCCATGACCCCAAACTTTACCACTCTCTAAATGGTGACCACTAAACCAAACAGGCCTAAATCCTCAAAATCTACTTTAAAGCCTCACTACCACTAAACCCTACTCAACACTGACCCTAAACCCTCTCTAAACCCTAAAAACCATGAGCCTAAACCCACACCCTAAACCCTAAACCTTAAACCTAAACCTACTAAACCTAAACCAAAAATAAGCCTAAAAATAAAATAAATAAATAAAACCTAATTAAATAAGATATAAGATAAAACTAAAACCTAAACCTAAAATAAAATAAATAAAGATAAACTAAAATAAAATAACTAAAACTAAACTAAAATAAAATTAAAATAAACCTATAAAATCTAAAAATAAATAAACCTAAAATAATAAAATAAAACTAAATAAACATAAACTAAAAAACCTATAATAAATAAAATAAAATCCTAAACAAAAAACTAAACTAAAATAAAATAAATAAAATAAAATAAACTAAACTAAAAAAAATAAAAAAACTAAACATAAAATAAAGTAAACATAAACCTAAACCAAAACAAAATAAAATAAAAATAACTAAAACCTAATAAAAATAAAAAAACCTAAAATAAAACCAAAATGTAAACCTAAAAAAATAAAATAAAAAACATGAACCTAAACCTAAATCTAAAAAAATACAATAAAAATAAAAGTCAACTAAAAAAAGTAAACCTAAACATAAAAAAAAATAAAATAAAAAACATAAACTAAAATAAATAAACTAAACTAAATAGAAATAAAAATAATACTAAAAAATGAAAATAAAATAAACTCAAATAAAATAAAACTAAACTAAATAAACTAAACTATATTCTAAATTTTAAAAAATCCTAAACCCTAAACCCTAAAACTAAAAAATAACCTAAACTACTGAAAACCCTACCTTAAATAACTCTAAAAATAAACCCTAAAACTTAAACCCTAAATAAAATCTAAAACTCAAAACCATAAACTAAACCTAAAATAGCTAAAACTAAAGTTATACTAAACTAACTAAAATAACCTAAGACTAATAGCTAGGCCAATCTTAACTAAACTAGGCCAAAAGCTGGACCTGAGCCTAAACTATAAATTAAAATGATTATAAACTAAACCCTAAACCTAATTAAACTAACTAAACTAACCTGTACTAAAACCCACCTGAGCAGGACTAATTAACTAATAAAACTAAAACTTGCTAAACTTGATAAACTAGGCCCAACTAAACCTGCTAATGAACATGCTACAGGCTGACTAAACTTAACTAGCTAAGGCTGAGCCTAAACCACAGGCCCTGACTGGCTAAAAACTAACTATAAACTAATTAAAACTGAGCCTAGGCCAAACTAACTAGGCTGAGGCCTAAACCCTGACTAAACTACTGAAACTAAACAACTAGTAAACTAGCTAAGACTAATGACTAGCTAACTAGTTAAACTATTACTACTAGGCTGATTAACAAAAACTATGATCTTATGAACCTGGGCCTGGGCCTAAACCTAAACTAGACTGACTAAGAAGGCTGGGCCCTCTGACTGTGACTTACTAAACTAAACTGCTAGGCTAAACTGAGTGGGCTGAGGCTAAACTAATTAAAATTAATGGCTAAATCTGATACTAAGCTAGGCTAATTAATAACAACTATACTAATACTGGCTAAACCTAAACCTGAAGATAAACCTGTAAAATAATAAACTAATGAAACTAATGACTAAACTAATTACTAAAACTATTACTAATGACTGTTTTGTAATAACCAATACTAACTACTACTAAAACTTAACTACTAAACTAGGCCTAGGCTGAGCTAAAACTAACTAACCCGGACCTAACTAATAATTAGGCTAATGAATTAAATAAATACTAAACTGAACAAAACCCCAAACTAACATAATAAAACTAACTAATAACTAAAACTAAAATTAACTAAATTAAAACTAACTATTAAAACATAAACTTATAAACTATAAAATAACTAAACTAAATAGAATAAAATAATTAAACTAAAAACTAAATTAAAACTAAACTAATAAAAAACTAATGAACTAAACTAACCAAACTAAAAAACTAATTAAATAACTAACTAAAATAAACTAATTAATAAATTAAACCTAATCTAACTAAACTAATAACTAAACTAATTAAAAATAAATTAAACTAACTAAATTAAACTAATAGTAAACTAATTAAAACTAATAAATAAAATTAAACTAACTACTAACTAACTAAAATTAATAATAACTAACTAACTAAACCCTGATCAAACTAAACCTAATACTAATAAACTATAATACTACTACTAATGGATAAAATCTAAACCTAAACTAATGATTATTATAACTAACTAAATAACCTAAACTAAACTAAAATAATAACAACTAATACTAAACTACCCTACTGAGCTGAGATTTAAAAATAATATAACTTAATAAATAACTATAACTTAAATGAGCTAATTAATAGGCTAAAATGAATAACTAAATATGACTACTATCCAGGCCCCACTGAGTCTAACTGTGCCTAACTTAAACTAACAGGCCCACTAAATGGCTAGGCTGAGTCTATTTAACTATAATAAGGCTAACTACTAGCTAATAACTAAACTAACTAAACTGGCTAAATTAATAAACTACTATAAACTAATAACTATAATAACCCTAATAATGACTAATATTTAAACTAACTAAAATCTGCTAAACTAAACCAACTGAGCTGAGCCACAACCACGGACCCCAAGCTAATGAGCTAAACTGTAATACTAACTAAACTAAACAAACTTAACTAAACAATAATAAAAAAATAAATATAAACTAAACTAAGGCTAAACTAAACTAAAAAAAACTAACTAAAGGCACTAATATAACTAAAATAAAACCCTAAAGCCTTAGGCCTAGGCCCTGAGCCCTAATAAACTAACTAGCTACTAAGTAATAAATGAAACAGATAATAACTAACTAACTAATTAACTACTAAACCTTGACTGACTAGGCCCTGAGCCACAGGCCCTTAAAACTAATCAGGCTAACTATTAACTTAACTAAACTAGAAACTATGTATGTTTAAATAAAACTGGCTAAGCTAATAAACTAATAATAAACTAAATCTAACTAATAACTAAACCTAAACTACTGGGCCCAGGCCTCCCTACTAAACTAATCTACTAAACTACTGGGCCTACTATAACTAAACTACAGTACATAACTAAACTCTAAACTGACCCTACTAATTATTAATCTAAAACTAATATAATAAATAAAGCTAATACCTAATAAATGATGTAAAACTGGTTAATAAACTAATCTAAATGCTAAACCTAATTAAACCTTTAAACCTAAACTAGGCTAAACTAACTAAACTAAATAACTAAAATATCAAACTAACTAAAAATACTCTACTAACTATAAACCTACCCAATAACTAATTACTAACTAGTAAACTATTAATAACTATTAAAACTAAAACTCTCTAAAACTAACTAACTAACTAATAAACTAGGCCCAAACCACACAACTAATTAAACTAATAAATATTAAAACTAATACCAACTAATGACTAACTAAAACCAAACTAGCTAAACCTGAGCCCTACCTACTAACTAGGCCCTGACCTACTATAATTACTAATAAAATAAACTAATACTTAACTAAACTAATGAAACTAATGAGTGATAACTAAATGACTATACTAACTAATACTAACTAATACTAATGATTATAACTAAACTAAACTGACCTACTAAATAAAAAGCTAAACTAATTAGTAACTCTAAACTGACCTGCTAATGACTAAGATGAAACAACCTAATGACTAAACTAGGCTTGCTAAAGATAACTAAACTATACCAATGATTAACCTGATAACTACTAAACCTATAAACCAACTGATCTAACTAAACTAACTAGGCTAATTAACTGACTAGCCACTAATAATGACTACCTGATTAAGATTAGGCTAAAAAAAACCTAAATCAAGGCTTAAACCTGACCTAGCTAGCCTAAATAACCTAAACTGGGCTAACTAACTAATGACTATTAAAGCTAAAATTAGGCTAGCTGACTAATGACTATGACTATTAGGCTAAACTAAAAAAGTGGCACTGACTAGATAATACCTAAGCCACTGACTGGTGATTAAGTAATAACTAAACTTAATACCCACTAAACTCTACTAACATTTATACTAGGCTAAATAACTGGGCCCAACTACTAAAAATAAACTAAGATTAGTAAACTAATAAATAATAAAACTAAAGCCCAGCATCTAAACTAATAAACTAAACTAAAACCTACCTCTGACTAGGCTAACTAACTAACTAACTAATGAAACTAAACTAATAAAATAACTAAAGGCCCTAGGCCACAGGCCCAAACTAAATTTATACTAAAACTAAACTAAAAGATCCTGACCTAACAATAAACTGAAATCTATAACTGAGTAATCTAATAAACTATTAAATGGCTGATAAATAAATAGGAATAGTTAATGAGCCTAGGACTAACCAACTAAGTGAGCTAAATAATTAATAAAAACTAAATAACTAATAATTAGGCTAATATAAACTTAGCAAAATACCCTGAGCCCTAAACCCTAACTACACTAAAAAAAAACTAAACTAATAACAAATAATAAAAACTAAACCTAACCAATAAGATAAACTAAATGAAAACTAAAACTAGGCTAAACTAAACTAAACTAATATTAACTATTAAATAAAACTAATCAAACCCTATGAAGATCCTGACTAAACTAATCACAAACTAAACTAAATAAATTAATATGACTAAACTAAAAGAGCCAAACTACCTAAACTAAACCATAACTTATGACTAACTAAAACTAAACTAAAATAATAAAATAAACCAGGCTTAAAAACCCTAGGCCCACAAACTAGCTAAATAAAATAACTACTAATACTAGCCCTAACCTGATAACTAAACTAAAATAATTACTAAAACTAAAGGCTAAACTAAACTAATAATATATTAATAACTAAAATATAAACTCATAACTAGCTAATAAAACTATACTATAATAAAACTAATAACTAATAACTAATAAAACTAATAAATAAAATAAACTAAAAAATAATAATGACCTAAACTACTAACCCTCTTAAAACTTATGGCAACTAATGACCTGGCCTAAACATGACCCAGGCCTAAAAACTGACCTAAACTGACTAATGACTAGCTGAAACTGACCTAAGACTGGCTAAAACTAAATAACCAAATGACTAACTAATAGGCATGGATTATTGATTGACTAACTAGGCTAATGGCTAAAACTGACTGACCCTAAAGATCTAATAATGATAGGCTAAACTAAACCCTAGTTAACTACTAACTCTTGACTAACTAACTACTAATGACTAATAAACCTGGGCCCTCTATAATTAAAAACTAACTACCCACAACTAAATCCTATACCCCAGGCCACTCCTGGGCTGGCCCTAACTGAGCCCTGAGCTATTGGCTAAAACTAACTAAACTAATATTCATAAATAACTAAATTAAAACTAGTTAAAGACTAACTCAGGCCTAAACTAAAACTATAAACAATAATTAAAAAAGCTAAACTAAAGCTAAATTAATAATGATTAATAATACTAACTAATAACTAAACTAAACTGAACTAAACTAATAACTACTAAACTACCAAAATAAACTAAACTAACTAAATAACTAAAGTATAAACTAACTAAACTAACTAAATAACAAAACTAAAACTATTAAAAAAACTAACTAAATAAACTAAATTAAACTAATTAAACTAATTAACTAAATCCTAACTAATTAAACTAGCTAAATTAATAAACTAATAAAAAACCAAAACTAATAACTAAACTAAACTATAAACTAAATAAAAATAACTAAATTAAACTAAACCCTAAACCTAAACCTAAATTAACTAAACTAAACTAAAACCTCAGCAAACATAAACTAACTAATAAAATTAACTAAAACTAAACCCTAAATTGCTAAAACAAATACTAATAAACTAAACTAATTAAACTAATTGTGCCTTATTTAATATTTATTGGTTAAACTATTGGCCATTAACCTGGACCATCTTAGTAAAACTCTCGGCTGCTCCTCTTTTGATTTTTATTAAGGATGATGTTCATAATAATAATGTCATTAAAAATTTTATTTTCAAAATATGTGGTTAAAGATAAAGTTTTCTTGACGTTATTGCTTATAATGGTGTGCTCCTCTTTCTCACGGTGATTATGCATTTGGTATGATGAGATTTTGGCTTAAGCTTAAAGGCTTAAGCATAATATCACTTTGAGCAATGCTTTAAAATCATTTTATAATATCAAAAAAAAAAAAAATGGAACAAAGGGAGAAAGATTTGAAAGAATTGGCTATTATTGATTCTTCTTTTTGTTCTAACCTTATTGAAGCTAAAGAAAATCTCATTAAGTTTCAGGATATGGAAAAGACATATTAGAGACAAAAAATTACCACTAAGCATCTTTCTGAGGGGTAAAGAAACACTAGATATTTTTGTGCTTTGGTAATGAAAAGGCGTGTTCTTGGTCGCATTCATAAAATCAAGAATTTGGATGGTTCCTGGCTTACTAAAAAATGGCATATATTCTCTTTTGGTCATAGTTTCTTTAAAAATCATTTAAATAAAAACTATCAACTTGAGCATTTATCTAATCCCTCTATCATTCCTTTTATTATGTCTACAGGAGATAAAGAGTGATTGGTTGCTCCTCCTTATGATGTTGAAATTTTTAATATTCTTAATGGTAAATGTTGATTCTGTTGCAGGGTTAGATGGTTACACTACTTTATTCTTTCAAAGCTTGGTTTATTTTTAAAGTTGATCTTGTTAATGTTGTTAAGGATTTTTTTCAAAGGAATTCTATTCCTCAATATTTTACTAACACTTCTATTGTTCTTATTCCTAAGTATGATAATCCTGACTTTTGGAATGACTTTAGACTAATTAGTCTTTGTACTTTTTTTAATAAATTGATTTCTAAAATTTTGACTAATAGGCTTAGTATGTTTCTTCCTATGATTATCTCCTAATCAAACAGGCTGTGTGAAAGGTAGAACTATTTTGGAAAGCATCTTGCTTACTTAAGAATTGATTCACGATTTGAATGTTAAAACTTGAGGTGGAAATTTACTTCTTAAGCTTGACATCACCAAAGCTTATGATAACATTTCTTGGGATTTTCTTAATAGAATTCATACTTTATTTGGTTTCTCTAATCATTTTGTTTCTTTCATTAACAATATAATTAAAAATGTTTGGTTTTCATTAGTTATCAATGGTGAAAAATTTGGCTTCTTTAATTCCTCTCAAGGTATAAGGCAAGGTGACCCTCTTTCTCAACAACAACAATAATAACATCAAGCCTTAATCCCACTAGGTGGGGTTAGCTACATGAATCCTTCGTCTCCATTGTGTCCTATTATGTGTCAAATTTTCATTTAAATCAAGTATACTAAGATCATTTTTTATACATCTTAACCAAGTATTTTTAGGTCTATTTCTACCTTTCTTAACATAAGGCAAATCTAATGCATATACTCTCCTAATCTGGTCATCAGATGGCCGACACTTTATGTGGCCAAACCATCTAAGGCTACTCTCCCTAATCTTATCTACCACTGGAGCTACTCCAACTTTTTCCCGAATATACTCATTTTGCATTCTATCTCTAAGAGTAAAGGCACTCATCCACCTAAGCATCCTCATCTCTTGTAACTTAGTCTTATGCTTCTCTTTTATTGGCCAACATTCTACACCATATAAGTCATTGAGGTCTTACCACCATCTTATAAAATTTTCCCTTAAGTTTAATTGGAACTTTTTACATCACTCTTAATGACTTGAATTTCAACTAATGTCACCTTTTAATAGAACTACACCCATAAAATTACACTCCATATATTCTATTTTTTCTACTAAATGAAAACCTTTTCTAGAGTTGACCTCCATAATTCAAGTTTACATTTGGACTCCTCTCTAGTCTTATCAACAAGAAGAATGTCATCAACAAAAGCATCTACCAAGGTACATCTTCTTGTAAATGCCTGTAAGAAAATCCATAACTAAAGTAAAAAAAAAGATAAGCTAGTTGATCCTTGATGTAATCCAAGCGAAATAGGAAAATATTTTGTCAATCCTCCTTGTGTTTGGACACAAATGCGACTCTAGTATACATATCCTTAATGACATGAATATAATCAATATTAACTCTTTTATATTCTAGAACTCTCCAAAGAACATCTCTTGAAACTTTATTATAAGCTTTCTCTAATTCAATAAATATCATATGTAGATCCTCCTTACTTTCTCTATGCTTCTCCATCAAACCCCTTAACAAATGTATAGCATCCATAGTAGATCTACGGCATGAAACCAAAGCGATTGTGAGAAACTTTTGTATCACATGTAACCTATGCTCAATTACTCTCTCCCATAATTTTTAATGTATGGCACATTAACTTAATTCTATATAATTTGCACACTCTTGTGCATCACCTTTATTCTTAAATATAGGAACCAACAAACTCTTTTCTCCACTCATCGCATCTTTTTAGTCTTTAAATATCCCGGACATCTAAACCTAGTTTTATAACAATACTTCTTATTTTTATCTTTTCTTGCACACTCGACTCCACCACCAACTATTTTTTGTTAAAGAGTTTTCCTTTTGATTCTCAAGCACATCTTTAGCAACTTGCTTAATTTCACTTGCTATTTTTCACATAATGTTAGCTTCCTCATGAACATCCCAAATTCTAATCTCTTGTAGCTTGCTCTTAAAAATATTTTTTATTTGTGTTCTTTAAGTGTCCCATCTAATTCTAGGATAATAATTTGGTTTATGTTTCTCTTACAACCTTTCATCTTAAAATATAAGACTAACAATCAATGTTGGGTACTTTGATTTTCACTTGGAATGACCTTACAATCTTTACAATCTAAACGATTTATTTTTCTTATAAAAAAATAATCAATCTGTGTTTAACTAGATCCATTTTTATAAGTAATAATATGTTCATATCTTTTCTTAAATAAAGTGTTAGCAACTACAAAATCATAAACTAATGCAAAATCTAATATAGTCCTACCTTCTTCATTAGTCACTCCAAATCCATAACCACCATGAATACTTTTAAAATCTTCTACCACTCTACCAACATGTCCATTTAAATCTCCTCAATAAATACTTTTCTTCAAGAGGTATCTTTGTATTAACCCTCTAATTCATTCCAAAATTTTCTTTTGTATCTCCAAACCTACTTGAGGAGCATAGACACTTATAACATTGATAATCTTAGTATCAACAATAATCTTTAAAGCTATAATTCTATCTCCACATCTATTAATATTTATAACATTATCCTTCAAACTTTTATCTATAATCACACCTACACCATTTCTAGTATGACTTTTACCTGAATACCAAAGTTTAAAACCTAAACTATCAATATCCTTGGTTTTCTCCCCAACCCATTTAGTTTCTTGAACACATAATATATTTATCTCTATATGAACCATAATTTCTATTAATTCCATTAATTTACTTGTAAGAGTACCTATATTCTAAGATCTTAACCTAGTTCTAGGTGACCCTCTTTCTCCTTCACTTTTTATTATTGTGATTGAATATTGGTCTCGTTGGCTTAATCTTCTTTTGAGAAGAATTCTAGTATGTATTTCAGTAATCTTAGTCATTTAGCTATCTCTCACTTTAGTTTTGGTGATGATTTCATAATATTTTGTAATGGCTTGTTACATTATGTTAAAAGTCTAGAGTTTTTAAATAAATTTGAAAAGGAAAGTGGCCTTTGGATTAGTAATCATAAAAGTTGTTTTATCACTTCTACTTCCATTTATATTCAAAGAATTAATAAAATTAAGGATATTACTAGTTTTTCTCGTTAAAATATTTCTATTAAATATTTAGGCTCACTATTATATTATGGTCAAAAGAGATCCCAACTTTTTGATGAGGTAATCCATAATATTCAAAATAAAATTTCTACCCTCGAATTTCCATTCTTATCCTTTGGTTGTAGATTAATTGTTATTAAAATTATTCTTTACTCTCTTCCTGTTTACTTTTTGCTTAATATTTTTCCTACTTCCCTTCTTCTTATCATGATTGAATGACTATTTAATAAGTTTTTTAAAGGCTCTAGGAATTATAAAGGCTTTATTGGACTTCTTGGTCTAATATGTGGGGTTCTATATATGAAGGTGGTATTGGGTGCAAATCTTTGATGAATTACACCAATGTTTTTTCCTATAAACTTTGGTGGAATTTTCAGAAAAATGAAAATCTTTGGGCTAAATTCATGAATTTTAAATATTGCAAAGGTAAGCATCCTTTAATTTGTAATTATAAACATGGTGACTCTATTATTTGGAAATGGCTCTGATATTAAATGGAATGAGGAACCTCTCATTTTGAGGTATTAATAATGGTTCTTCTTTCTTTTGGCAAGATAAGATGGGGACTTTTCCATTAATTCTTTGCTTAATACTCACTCTACTTTTTCCTTAAAAGTTAGTCATTTTATTTATAATGGTGATTGGAATTTCTCTCTTTTAAATGATTTGATTCCTAATTTCGTTAGTAATAACATCCCTTGACCTACCTCAGGTTTACAAATTCAAAGGGATAGTCTACTAGTTGCAAGGTAGAGCTAGCCAACCTAAGGGGTTGCATTTCGATGTGCAACGACAATGCTAGGAAGAATGCATTAGAACAACAGGGTGACACATTGGATGCACAATAAATAACGACCAGGGTGACTACTTAGTGAATGCTGGTGGGAACTTATGTCAACTCAAAAGTAGTAAGGATTAATTTTATCTTATTTTCATGTGATTTGATATGGTTTATTTGGTTTAGTTTGATTTCAAATGGAGGGCATATTCGTTGGGGATGTGAGCTCGATCAAATTTTATAGGTTTAATTTATGGACCATGTCGGTGTATGATGGACCCACTGAGAAGGGGCTATATCAGACTTGTTCTATCTTAGATTTACAAATCCAAAGGGATAGTCTATTGGTCATGGGGTAGAGCTAGCTAACCTAAGGGGTTACTTTTCAGTGTGCAATGGCTATGCTAAGAAGAAGGCATAGGAGACTTACATATTTTAGAGTAGGGAACACCTGCTGGGGTGACTTATTGGTAGCATAAGAAATAGAACCGACTTTGTATTGGGTGAATCTTCTTTGGGGACTTATATCAACTTAAGAGTAAGCGATTACTAAAGGGAGTTTTGCTAATACCATAAAGATAGGATGCTTGCTTGGGAAAATGTGCGCTAGTGTCCTCTAATCCATAAGTGAATATAAATTTTGTTTATATGTTTGCATGGACCCTATTAGTGTAGGACCACCGAGAAGGGGTTATGTGACCTTGACCTATCTGATTTACTAGACCAAGGAGAATCTAGACATCCATAATAGATTCTACAACCATAGAGGCATTCTTAGGAAAGGGGCATCCAATCGATAGTAAGTAATGTAAATGGGGTTTTGATCCAAATATAGTGCCAACAATTGAGGTGATATAGGCATTATGAGCTCTAAAAAAGAACGAATAGGTGTATAATGGCCAACTCAAGGAGAAAGTGTAGCAGACTTACATCTGCCATAAGTGGTGTATCCTAAGGTGAAAAAACTAACCAACCTAAGGTGTATCCGTTAGCATAAGTGGTGTATCCATAAGCATAGTGAGAACCAACCAACATAAGGTTCCCGTCGATGTGCAATGATCAATCTGGAAAGAAAGCATGTAGGCTTAAAACTTTCCAAGAAAAACTGATCATTGGGATAGTCATTTGTTGGTAGAATATATTATATCTGACCTAGAGCGACTACTAAGTGGGGAACCCCGAGGAAGGACTGGACCCAGACTTGAAGCAATCAAGAGGGAAGGAGCCTCTAGGGGACTTATCATAAACCTCAAATATACTCGACCCAATCAGTACATGAAGGCTAATCTAATAAGAAAGCATAGCAGACTCACATTTTCTTAAATAAAGCCAACATAAGGTAGCTTACCCACATGAAGGCCTACCAAACTAATCATCGATGTGTAGTGGCCAAGTAAGAAAAGAATGCATAGCAGACTTACATCTTCCAAAGAAAGAAGACCACTAGGGTGACACAGTAGATGCCATGACCTATTGAGTTAGTGTCATTGGGGCATTATCTCAACTCAAAGTAGAAGATAAAATATATGTGTTTGTTTTATATGTTTATGTGTAGTTCATGTTTGTGTTGTTTCAATGAAGGATAGGATCTTTGCTTGGGTTCCTTACACCTACCATAAACACAATGTGGCATATTCACAAACAAGAATACTTTCAACATGGAAGAGATTGAATTTGAAATGAAATTTTCAAACATGATTTATAATATTTCTATAAGTAGAGCCTGTTGATTGGGTGCTCTCCCTAATAATTAATGAGTTGATAAGATCTTCCTTGGTAGGCCTTCTCTATGGAAAAAGGGTCTTCCCATGTGTGTTCAAACTTGCCTCCCATCTTACGATAGGCAATAATCGGTCTTCTTAGAATTAAATTAAGCTCACCTACTTGAAATGCTCTAGGATGGACCAACTTATTGTGTGTTTGAATCATTTTGGTTTTGTACAACTTGAGGTTTTAGCATGCCTGCAGACATCTCTCCTTCGAACCTTCGAGCTCTTCTAATCGTAACTTGGCATTATGCTCTATTATGATCTTACAACGCACAGCTATCCTTAGTCATGGGAGTTGGACTTCTAATGGTAGAATGGCTTCAAACCCATACACTAAGAAGAAAGGAGTAGACTGAGTTTGAGTTCTATTGGCACTTTTACTTGTTGTTGTTGTGTGTCTTCTTCGGTATTTGGATGAGATTTTTATTGAAGGCTTCTGCTAAGCCATTTGTCCTCAGGTAGTTAATGGTAGAATATCTTCAATATGTGATATATCTCTCAGCAAAGTTATTGATCTCGGTGCTCTTGAATGCAGTACAATTATTAGATATCATTCATCGAGGCACTCTGAACCTATATATGATATGGTTCCTAAAAAAGCTAGAGCACATGCTGAGCTATGATCTCTCTGAGCATAATCACCTTCACCCATTTGGAAAGGTAGCCAGTAGCAGCTAAGATGAATCGATGACCTTTGAAAGAAAGAAGATCAATCAGACCCACTATGTCGGTACCCCAACACTTGAATGGCCATGAGGCCAATGTAAGATGTAGAATGTTGGGTGGTTGGTGTAGGACTACACCATGTATTTGACATTGGTGGCATCACCTAGCCGTATCCATGTAATATTTGATCATTGATGGCCATAAGTATCATAGTCTCTTGATCTTGGCTTTCATCTTTAGACCGGATTGGTTGGCTCCACATAATATTGAGTGTACCTTCACAATCTTATGGGCTTCATGCTTATATAAACAACATTACCATATATGATCAAAAGACCGACGATACAAGACATCATCCACAAGAGCATAGGAAAGTGCCATCTGCTTCATTTGATGGGCTTGGGATTTCTCTTGAGGTAGTTTGCCTTTATTTAGGTAATCTATGAATGGTTTTCTCCAATCTAACTCCTCGTACTTCTTGGCAATGGTAACCTCCCCTTCAAGAGAGTACTTTTTGATGAGTTTAGCATCAATAAGAAATAAGACTTGTCTATTTTGGACCTTTCTTAATATGGACTCATCCTTCGGACATGCCAACTCCTTAGTATGCTTGGCTAAAGCATATGCTGCAGTGTTCTCTCCTCAAGGAATCTTATAAATGGTAACCTCTAAGATTTAGGCCATCAACTCCATGGTGTACTTGTGGTTGTGATAGCTTAGGCTTTATAACCTTATAGGACCTAATGATTTGGTGGATCACAAGCTGAGAATCTCCAAAGATGTTGATGTTCTGGATGCTTAGAGTAACAGCTGACTCAATACTACAAATCAGAGCCTCATATTCAACTTCATTGTTGATGCAAATATTGGACAGATGATATGAGAAACTCATCACATCATAGTCTTAAGTTAAGGGAACTATTCCTACCCTTGCCTTTCTTTGAATGTAGACTGTTGTTCTTCTCTTATTTGAGAGGAAGCCTCACCATCAAAGTACATCCCCCAATGGTGAATGCTTGTATCTCCTAAGTTTATGATTTATTCATCATGGAGATCATCACTAAGCAGAGAGTCAGCAAAAAGTGGGTGTGTTACTAAGAAATCCGCTAGCACTTGTCCTTTCACCACACGGAGGGGTATGAAGGTAATGTCAAACTATGAGAGGATCATGGACTATCATGCTAACCGTCCGATAGTGTCAACCATGTCATGAGATATTGTAGCGGATTAATCCTTAAAATTAAATTCACCTTATAAGAAAGCATGTAGTGCTGTAGCTTTTGTTAAGCAAAGATTAAAGCTAGGCAATGCTTCTCAGTGGGTGGATAATTAGCCTCAGCAGGGATTAGATGATGGCTGAGGTAGTAGAGTGCATTTTCCATCCTTTCATCATTGGCTTGGGCCAACAAAGCACCAAGGGAGTTGTCTAACACAATAGTGTAAAGTATGAGCAGCTAGAACCAACAACATCATCAGGTAATGCTTGATGTCTTCGAAGGTATGCTCACACTTATCATCCCACTTGGCATCCTTTTGACAAATAAAGACATCTTCCTGATAGGTTAGATGTAATTCGTCTTAGATATGCCAACCACTTTTGGAATGATCTAAGTTGAGTTAAACTTTTAGGGGGTGGCACTTCTAATATAACCTTGATCTTCTCCAGATGGATTACGATTCTTTGGTGTTGGACAACAAACCCAAGGAATTTTCTTGAAATACTCATGTAAATTGAGGTTAAATTATCTTATCTTCTAAATAGAATCTTATTCAATAATATCATCAAAAATTGTCTCTTTCCTAAAAAATTAAATATGGTAAAAAAAAAAAAAAAAAAAAAAAAAGTAGTTTTCATCTTGAACCATCTTTATATCTATATCCATCCATGAACAGAAATAAAATTTGTCTTTTGGACATGCCAATCCTAATGCAAATGTGAATTTGGCAATTCTTTTTCTTAATTGGGATGATGCTAGCTAACCAGGTGGGATATTTTTCTTCCAAGATGAAGCCAACAACGATCAATTTCTTGACTTAAAAAATGACCTTTTGTTTTATGCCTAATCGCATGCATCTAGGAGTTTGCTTGGTAAGTTAGCAGTAAGCTCTATTGCTAGTTTATGGACTACTACGTCAAGAGCCAATCCAGGCATCTCTACATAACTCAATGTAAAGTAGTCCTTAAACTCAATCAATAATCTAACTATTTCATTAGTTTTAATTTTATTCAATAAAGAACTGATGTATTTCGGGTGTGGATCTTCTTCAATTCCTAAGTTTATTTCATTGAGCTGGTCAATGGTTGACTTGATCTCTTCTTCAAACTCTAGTGGTGCATTTTTGACTTCAAAATCATCTTGATCATCTAAAGTTTCTAAGCACAACTCCTCATATGAGTTAATATGATTTGAAAATAACCTATCAGATTCTAAATGATTGGTGATGACTAAGCAGTAATAGTCATCATCGACTGGATCCACTGTACCAAATCTTAGTCCGGGTCTTGATTGAGAGCTTTTGCATTTATTCTTGCATATTCTTTCAAAGTAGTTTGACCTATGGTTTGACCATGTATGTGGGATTAACCCTTTCTTTGCTAAATTATGAACACGAGACAAGTACCAATCAAAAGGAAATTCTATTAAATCTTTATATGAATCATCCTCAAGTTCTACATCAACTTCTTAACTTAAGGATGATTCTTCCAAAATGAACCTCTAAGTCTTCACACCTATGATGACTTAGGGGCTTCCTTAACTACAAAATCCTCAGCTTTTGAGAGGAAAGTCGGGTTAGAGCTAAGTTTCCAAACTGATGCCTAGCTATTTCACATATAGAATTGGATACACTTATGCTTTGCTTTGGAGCCTTGTCTTCATCGCTATCTGGCTCAAGTGTCACCTCCATGGGAATCTACTACTAAGAAGAGTTGGCTAGTGTGCTAACCATATAAGACTCATCCTATGAACTAGATTCTAAGTCTATATGGATAGCAGGTGTACTCTAGGAAGCTGGGACATATCTTCTATTGAGTGGCCAATAAGGAGGTTTTTTACCCTTAGATTGCCTCTGAACTGGCCTCTTCCTCTACCTGATAGAGTTCAGGTCATCCTACCTATATGTTCAAATAGAGTAATGGAATGTGGGTGGAATCTAATGTTAGGCTCCACTTCCTCCTCCAAGTCTATTTTTTCTCCCTTTTATTTTCTTTTTCATTTTCTCTTTTTTTTTTTTCTATTTATCTTTCTTTTATTTCTTTTTCTTTTTCTTTTATTTATAAATATTTTCCAAGTTTGCGAGAATAGACTTGTTGATTTTGAGTGAGATAGTAAGCCACATCCACATATATGTCAACCTCATGAACTGTAAATGGCTTGAGATCTTATTTGACATAGTAGATGATCCCACTTCTCACAAACTTCATACATAGAAAATGAAACTATATTGTTCTCATGTATCCATGTTCTCCCAAACAAACCATTGAAAGATGTATCCGAGTCTATAATGTGAAACTTATCTTCGGTCATCCAATCATCTATCTCCAAGGGTAACACTATGGAGCCTAAGGCCTATTGACCTCACTTTTGGAGTGCGGATTCAATCTTCCTATCTTAGACTTAGGAGTCTTCTATACACTAAGACTTCCCTAGTCATAAGACACTTCTAACAATTAGGTAAACACTTAACCTAAGCCTAAAGAATTAGAAGGGTTAACCATAGGATTAAGTTAAGCCTTAAGGATTAGAATAATCCATCAACCCTACAACCCAAATCCAATCCATGTTCTCCTTCTCAAACCAAACCTCAAGTTCAATTCAAACATCAAATTCAAATCCAAATCCAAACCCAAATTCCAAAACCAAATGATTGAATCCCATGATCAAATCCAAACCTGAAACCCTTCATAAGTCATATGACCTATCCCATGGACTTAGACAAATCTTAATCCAAATCAATCCAAAATCAATTAATTTTCTCATAAACAATTTATATATACAGTGATCTTCTAAATATAAATCAAATCTACATTTAAATGATCAAAACTAAATCAAACTAAATCAAATTAAATCAAATCCCTTCCTAAGTCATATGACCTATCCCATGGACTTAGCCAAATCTTAATCCAAATCAAGTCAAACTCAATTGATTTTCTCACAAATCAATCATATTTTCAATCATCTTCACAAATTTAAATGAAATATACATTTAAATCATCAAAACTAAATTAAACCAAATCAAAATCCAAACATAAGCCACATGATCCAATTCAATTGACTTAGCCAAATTCCTTCATTCAAAAACCCAAATTCAATTGATTTTCTCATGAATCAATCATACCTTCAATCTTATTGACAAATATAAATGAAATCAACAATCATCAAGCCAAACCCAAATCAACCCAAGTCAAATCCAACTTAACCCTTTTGACTTGAAATGTTCAAATGATCAAAACCCATTTGAACCCAAGCCAATTGCAACTAAATTTATATGTCAATCCCAAATCTATATATAAACTCAACTAAATCAAACTCAACCCAAAATCAAGCCAACTAAATCAAATTGCTCCACTTGACCCAAAGTGGCCAATTTGTCCTATTTGAGCCAAGTTCTAATCCAACCAAAATTAGATTGAACCAAGCACATCAAAAATTCCTATCGTGATTATTGATCACCCTAGGTTGATCAATTATCACAAATTATGTCAAACCAAGTCAACTTGATCATTTGACCAAGTCAACCCCTTAACCCATATGAGCCCAAACTAGCCAAATTGCAACCTAAGCCAAATCCTTTTAAACCAATGATTCATAAGAAATTAAAATCTATATTTGAATATGACTTGACCTTCAATTCAGTCAAACTAAACCCAATTGGCACTCCTGAGCCAAGTTGACCTAAATTGACCTAAAAGACCAAATTGGGTCAAATCAAAATATAAACCAAATTGATTGCAACCAATGGCTCACGTTCATTCCAAATTGATTGTTGAACTTGACCAAAGCCATGATTGGACCCAATTGAACCCAATTGACCTACTTAGCCCAATTTGACCTAAAGGTTCAAGTTGGCCTAAATCAAAACCAAATCCAAATTAATTTAAACAAAAGCCTACAATCATCATTGATTGGTCAACAAAACCCATACCAACACTCAACCCAAGCCAATTTGGCCAATTTGGTCAAATTGGTCAACTTAAACCATTTGACCCGAATGAATTCAAATGAGCCAAAATCAAATCTAAGACAAACTAAACCAAACCAATTAAACCAAAACATCCCAAATGATCATATGAACTTAACCCAACCCTTGGTTTGACCCAATTTGACCAATTGGTCAACTTGACCCAACTTAACCCAATTTGACCTAAATGAGTCAAATTGAGCCAAACCTAACGAAATCAACTCCAATTGACTTGAAATTTGGGCTAATCCACTTTTGGCTCATTTCAAATCTTCACAAATAAAATCCAATGCTAAATAATCATTCTACCTTGGGTCAAGAGTATCACATGAGACAAATCACCCATGTAAGGGGACATTTCCATTCCTTGGCCACTTAGTAATCTCCCAATGGTCTACTTAGGCACCTATGACACTACCCAACATGACCCATGGGATGGTTAGGTTAGCCATGACCCATAAGAGGTGAAATCACCTCACCCTCCCCATTAGAGCATTTGAAACACTTAGGACACCCATGATTCCTCCTTGGCAGCCACCTCCACACCTTCAACCAACCAAGCTGAGCCAACTCACCTCCTCCCTTCCACCCATAACTCCTTGAGATGGTCGGATGGAAACTAGAAGCCAAACCCAATCCCACCACCCGATCAAGTTGAAGGGGGTAGACACCCCCTCATTTCACTCAAACACACACAAAAATCATTCTTCAGAGCCCTAGCTACCCAAGGCGAGCTGCTATAGCCAATCCTTAAGCTCCCAAGCTTGTTCCTCAATAAAAAAATGCCATTCCCGTCTGTCCTGAAATAGGACACTCCCATTTTTGGCTTAACTTCCACATGTCTCCATCAAACTCAAATTAACTTTGCACGCACCTTCCTTAGGCCTCATCGAGCAAGAATAAATAATCTCCCAAGCTTTTTGATCACCAGAGGTGGGACTTCATCCAAAATTGAGCTCCAAATTATCAGTTCTTTGCCTTCCGAGAGAACATTGAGGAATTGATCCAATTGTTGCTCAACAGGAATTCATTTCCACTAGATGAAGCTTTCTTAATTGTTTGAGCAATTTGTCTTTAGCTCCAGTGAGGTATGCTTCTAAAACTGATCCTTAGCCAAAATGGGTTGGAGATTTTTGAAGAAAACTTGCATCTCGTGTGATCTTGATCGTTGGATCCCTTTCGATCGATGTTGTCAAGGTGTTGGATCCTTTTAGAGTTGATCTAAGCTCTGGTAAGCTTGGATTAAGTGAGCAGTGGCGGACAGACTCCATTCTCCCTCACTCGCTTGAAGTTAGATCAGACACCATCCGTTCCGCATGATTGGAACGGGTGGTCAAGATTAGATCTGCTAGATTGATCTGATTTAATCCTATTAAGCTGTGGGATTAATCATAGCCGTTCGATCTTGGATCGGATGGCAGACAAGAATGCGCATACACCACTGCCACATAGGCGTTGAATCAGATAAGTTTTTAGTAGCCAATCGCACGACACCATATGGAAAGCACACCGCATTAGCACGCCACGTGGCACCAAATGGATTAGGCTTTAATTAGGCTTAATTTATCATTTTTAATGGTTGAAAGTTCTAAAAATAATAAAACATCAAATGGAAATAAAAAATGCAAATAAATACTAATTTTAAAGGTATTCTAGAGGAGAATTAATTAAAAATGATCTTAACTAATTTTAAATAGTAATTAAGGTTTAATTAAAGTTTAATTAAAAAATTAATTAGCTTAAGTACTTTTAATTACTTGAGAAATTAATCCCAAATTTTATGGGTTAATTCAATTAGATGACGTCTGCCTCCCATGATTTTTCTTGGGATTTATTGCTCACTTAAAAAAGAAAATTGACTAATTATACCTTAACTACTCTTTTAAGTTAATTAATGAATAATAAACACATGAACAATAACAAATTGGTTAATTAAGTTTATTAATCATTGTTCAACACTAAGTGAACTAAGGAATAGGGTTGGGACCACTTTCCCTAAGTTCATTTCACTCATTTTAAAATGAAATTAATTAAGATTTAACTAATTAATTAAATCACTTAATCAAATTGAAATCATAATCACATCAGACCTTAATTAACTAAATCATGGGGTAGATCTTTAGGTGTTTAATAACTTAAAGGAGTTTAATGAAATTATGGTCGGAAAACCATAAGAGTAATTAATTAGTCGATTAATCTAATTAATAATTAATCATGAGCTAATTGCATTAGGCCCCTTTTATTTCCTAAGATCATTGTAAGTTTATTTTCCATGCATATAATGTTCGCTCATAATTATTTTGTTAATTACATTAAGGTGACATAGATAAGAATAATTAATTCATCTAATTAAGGGTTCAACTTAATTAACCCATAAAATCAACTTAATTATATTTCCTTAAATTAAATCAAATCACTAATGTGTGAATGGGTTTAAAACAGCAAGTGATGATTTTTCTTCTCCTCTTTAATCAAATCAAATCCAAAACTTAATTAAAAAAGAAGCTTTGGTTTACTTTAAATAATCTTATTTGGTTTGATTATCCTTAAGAACTAGTTTGGTTGAAAGAATCACATGCTTATATTTGATTGTCCTCTTTCCAATCATGTTAAATTTGGTATGTCATTTGAATTCATGCATCCATCTTTTCAAAATCAAGTAAAGCTTACATGTGTTGATTTAATTCAATATATGTGTGGCTATTATCACTATTAAATCCAAATGAATTTTTCAAAAGCTTATAAATGAATAATAATATGTGTTATGATGCTAGTTATAAATAAATAAGAAATTCATGTGCTTATAGCTTAAGTGTATGAATGTTGAGTTTTCTTTCCTCTATTCACGTGTTGATTTATATAAGGAGATGGTAATGGGTATATAACGGATATCTCGGGAACTCAAGTCTTTAGCTAGCCCAAAGGGTCATTTGATTACCTCACTTCCCGATTTGTTACTTGGTTTATGAAATCGAAAAGATGAAATGTTGAATCTGAATTTGTTCTTTGTTATAAAAAAAACCAAAATCCTAAACCCTAAATTAAAACCTGAACCCTAAACCCTAAACCCTAAACCCCAAACCTTAAATCCTAAACCCTAAGCCCTAAACTCGAAACCATAAACACTAAACCCTAAACCCTAAACCATAAAACCCTAAAAGCCTAAACATAAACTAAATAAAACATAAAAATAAAATATATAAAAAAACCTAAACCTAAATAAAATAAATAAGTAAAAAAAATAAAAAACTAAACTAAAACCAAAACCTAAAAGTAAAATAATATAAGAAATAAAAATTAAACTAAAATAAAATAAATAAAAACCTAAACTAAACTAAAAGATAAAATAAATCTAAAAATAAAAAACCTAAATAAAATAAAAACTAATGGTAAAATAAAATAAAATAAACATAAAATAAAATAAAATAAAATCAAAACTAAATAAAAACCTAAACCTACAAAATAAACCTAAAAATAAATAATAAATGAAATCTAAACCTAAAATAAAAAAATAAAATAAAAATAAACCTAAACTAAAATAAAATACACCTAAACCTAAACCTAAAATAAAGTAAACCTAAACCCCAAAGTAAATAAAATAAATAAACTAAAAATAAACCTAAACCTAAACTAAAAAAAACCTAAAATAAAAACCTAAAATTTAAACCTAACAAAAATAAAATAAAAACCTAAACGTAAACCTAAAAATAAAAAACAAAACCTAAACCTAAAAAATAAAATAAAGCTCAACTATAAAATAAACCTAAACTTAAAAAAATAAACTAAAGTAAGAAACCTAAACTAAAATAAATAAACTAAACTAAATTAAAAACTTAAATAAAAATAAAAAATAAATTAATTAAAGGAACTAAAAAATAAACTAAATAAACCTAAACTTATGGTTAACTTAATTTTAAAAAAAACCATAAACCCTAAATCCTAAACCCTAAAACCTAAACCTTAAACCCTAAACCTACAACCCTAAACCCTAAACCCTAAAAAACCACGAAACCCTAAACCTAAACCATAACCCTAAACACCAAACCTTAAAGCATAACAAACCCTAAACTCTAAACCCTAAACCTATACCAAACCTAAACCCTAAACCCTAAACCCTAACCCTAAACCCTAAATGTAAACCTAAAGTAACTAAATAAATTTAAAAAATAAACCTAAATCCTAAAACCTAATGAACCTAAACCCTAAGAATGGGCAGAACCTTGACAGTGGGAACATCACCGTCAACTAAGCTCAGTCTAGATTCTACGATGGAAGCAAAGGCGGAGGCGAAGATTATTTCAGTGGTGGTGGGGGATCTGGAGGTGCTAGTGGATATGGAGGTGGTGGTCAAAATAGTGGTGGTTATGGAGGCGAGAAGAGAGACAGAGGTTACAACTGTGGTGGTTACGGAGAGAGAGATTGGGGATATGAAGGTGGATCTGCTACTCAAGAGCTCAAGGTGGTTATGATTAGAGCTGGAGAAACTGAAGCATGCCCGATCCTATCTATTACTTATGGAATGTGTCTTAATAGTATAGACGGTTCTAATTATCTATTGTTTTTGATTTCCATGCTCATTTTTATCTATGTCATCGATTGGTTTTAGAAAACTTGGTCTATTACTTGGGTGAAATCAAAAGAAGAAATGTTGAATCTAAATTTGTTCTCTCTGTTAAAAAAACCAAAACCCCTAGTAAATTAAAACAGTGAACCAAACCCTAAACCCAAAACCCCCACCCTCAAAACCCTAAACCCTAAAAAACCTAAACCTATAACCATAAACTAAACCCCAAACCCTAAAACCTAAACCCTAAACCCACAAATCCTAAACTCTAAACCCTAAACCCTAAACCCACAAACCACAAAATGCTAAAATCAAACTAAAACTAAATAAAACCTAAAAGAAAATAAAAAAATCTAAACCAAAATAAAATAAAACATTAACTAAAACTAAACCTAAACCTAAAAGAAAATAAAACTAAAATAAAACTAAACTAAGATAAAAAAATAAAACCTAAACTAAACTAAAAAAAATAAAAAACTAAAATAAAATAAAAAACTAAACCTAAAATAATAATAAAAAACATAAAATAAAATAAAATAATAACTAAATAAAACATAAACTTGAACTAAAAGAGACCAAAACTCTAAACTAAAATAAAATAAACCTAAACCTAAACTAAAATAAATAAAACCTAAACCTAAAATAAATAAATTAAAGCTAAATAAAGAAAATAAAACTAAAATAAACCTAAGCTAAAAAAATAAAATTAAACCCAAAAAAAAAAAAAAAACTAAAACTTAAACCTAAAAAATAAAAATAAAACATAAACCTAAACCTAAAATTAAAAAATAAACTTAAACCTAAAATAAAATAAAAATAAAACTAAACTAAAAAAAAATAAACCTAAACATAAACCTAAACCTAAAAATAAACTAAAATAAAAACCTAAATTTAAAAAATAAAATAAATAAATAAACTAAACTAAATAAAATAAAATAAACCTAAATGAAATAAATAATAAAATAAACTAAAATAAAATAAACTAAATAAACTTACCATTTACTAAATTTTAAAAATAAAAAATAAGTAAATCAAAATAAAATAAATTAAAACCTAACTAAACCTAACTAACCTAACCACAGCCCTAATACCTAAACCACAAACCCTAAACCCTAATGCCTAAAACCCTAAATCGTAAACCCTAAACCATAAACCATAAACCCTAAACCATAAAAACCTAAAAACCTAAAAACCAAAAAAGCTTAACCTAAATTAAATAAAATATAAAAATATAATAAATAAAAAAACATAAAACCTAAATAAAATAAAAAATAAAATAAAATAAAAACCTAAACTAAAACTAACCCTAAACCTAAAATAAAAAAAACTAAAATAAAATAGAAACCTAAAATAGAATAAAAATAAAATAAACTATGAATAAAAACCTAAATAAAATAAAACTAAACATAAAATAAAAATAAAATAAATCTAAAATAAAATAAAATAAAAACTAAATAAAACAAACCTAAAATAAACCTAAAAATAATTAAAAATAAAACCTAATCACTAAACTAAAAAAACCTAAATCAAAATAAAATAAAATAAACCTAAACCTAAATTAAAAAACTAAACTAAAATAATAAAACCTAAATAAAATAAACTAAACCTAAATGTAAACCTAAACCTAAACTAAATAAAATAAAATAACTAAAAATAAACCTAAACCTAAACTAAAAAATAAAACCTAAACATAAACCTAAAATAAAAACCTAAAACGTATACCTAAAAAAATAAAATCAAAACCTAAACCAAATCCTAAAATTAGAATATAAAACCTAAACCTAAAAAATATAATAAAAATAAACTCAACAAAAAAATAAACCTAAATCTATAAAATAAACTAAAATAAAAAACCTAAACTAAAAGAAATAAACCTAAAATAAATAAATGAAACTAAATAAATATAAAAAAATAAACCTAAATAAAAATAAAAAATAAACTAGATTTACTAAATAAACCTAAACCTACAAGTTTACTTAATTTGAAAAAATAAAGCTTAAACCCTAAATCCTAAATCCTAAACCCAAAACCCTAATTCCTAAACCCTAAACCCTAAACCATAAAAGCATAATCCTAAAACACCTGAAACTTTAAACTCTAAACCCTAAACCTTAAACCCTAAGCCTAAACCCTTAACCTTAAACCACAAACCCTAAACCTAAATCTAAAGTAACTAAATCAATTAAAAAAATAAACCTGAACCCTAAAATCTAAACCTAAACATAAACCACAGAATGGACAAAACCTTGATGGCGAACATCATCATCAAAGCTAAGTCTAGATCCGGATGGTGGATATGGAGGTGGTGGGGCGTGGTGGTTGCTCGAGGGAGGAGCCACGGAGGTTCTGATGAGTGGTGGCGGTGGAGGGAGAGATCAGAGATATGATGGTGGATTCCAGTACTCGATAGGCTGGGGTGGTTCTGATGAGAACCAAAGAAACCGAAGAATGGTCTATCCGATTTGGTGCTTATGGAACTGTGTCTTTACAGTAGAGACGGTTCTAGTTATCTAGGGTTTTTGATTTGCTCTATGCATGCTCATTTTTGATCTATGTCACCACCTGTGTCTTAGAAAACTTGATGTGTTACTTGGTTGTTTAAATCAAAAAGAAGAAATGCTGAATTTGTTCTTTGTTAAAAAAAACCAAAAACCCTTAACCCTAAACTAAAGCCTGAACTCTAAACCTAAAACCTAAACCCTAAACACTAAACCCTAAAATCCCTAAACCCTAAACCTTAAACCCTAAACCCTAAAACCCTAAACCCTAAACACTTAACCTCAAATGCTAAACCCTAAACCCTAAACTAAACCCTAAATCGTAAACCCTAAAAAGCTAAAAACCTAAACCTAAACTAAATAAAACCTAAAAATAAAATAAATAAACAAACTAAACCAAAATAAAATAAAATAAAATATAAACTAAAACTAAACTTAAACCTAAACCTAAATAGAAATAAAATAAAAATAAAACTAAACTAAAATAAAATAAATAAGAAAACTAAACTAAACTAAAAAAACTAAATAAATAGAAATTAAACTTAAAATAAAAATAAAATAAAATAAAAACTTAAATGATAAACTAAAAAAACATGAACACTAAATTAAAAATAAAATAAACCTAAACCTAAACAACAATAAACTAAACTAATATAAATAAAACCTAAACCTAAACCTAAACCTAAACCTAAACTAAATAAAAGAAAATAAACTAAAAATTAACATGAACCTAAACTAAAAAATAAAACCTAAAAATAAACCAAAATAAAACCTTAGACCCTAACAAATATTAAAATAAAATAAAAATCTAAACTAAAAATAAAAAATAAAAAAATAATACAAACCTAAAAATAAAAATAAAATAAAACTAAACTAAAAATAAACCTAAATCTAAACCTAAACCTAAAAAATAAATTAAAATAAAAACCTAAACTAAAATAAATAAACATAAAATAAATAAATTAAACTAAAAAATATAAAAATAAATCTAAATTAAAATAAAGATAATAAAATATAGAAAAATAAAATAAAATAAAAAGCTAAATAAACTAAATAAACTAAACCAATTAGTTTACTTAATTTTTTTTTAAAAAAACCCTAACCCTAAAACCCAACACCTTAAACCCTAAACCCTAAACTTGGTCTACTGAAATCAAAGAAGAAATGTTGAATCTAAACTAAAAAAACCAAAACCCTAAAGTAAATTAAACCTAAACCCTAAACCCCCACCTGACCCTAAAAAACAACCTAAAACTATGAAAAACCCTAAAACCCTACCTAAAAAAACCTAAATCTAAATAAATATATAAATAATGCTAAATAAAATAAAATAAATAAAATAAAGAAAATAAAAAATAACCAAAATAAAATAAAATTAACTAAAACCAACTAACTAAAGAAAATAAAACTAAAATAAAAAACTAGATAAAAAAAATAAACTAAACTAAAAATAAAAAACTAAAACAAAATAAAAACTAAACCTAAAATAATAATAAAATAAACATAAAATAAAATAAAATAATAACTAAATAAAAATGTAAACTTGAACTAAAAAGAACCAAAACTCTAAAACTAAAAAAATAAAAACCTAAACCTAAACTAAAATAAACTAAACTAAAATAAATAAAACCTAAACTGAAGCTAAAAATAAATTAAAACTAAAAAAATAAAATAAACTAAAATAAACTAAGCAAAGAAAATAAAAAATTAAACCCAAAATAAAAAATAAAACTAAAACTTAAACCTAAAAAAAATAAAATAAACATAAACCTAAACCTAAAATTAAAAAAAATAAAACTTAAACCTAAAAATAAAATAAAAATAAAACTAAACTAAAAAAATAAAATAAATAAACCTAAAATAAACTAAAAAATAATTTAAAAAATAAACTAAAATAAATAAACTAAACTAAATAAAATAAAATAAACCTAAATAGAAAAATAATAAAAAAAATAAAATAAAAAAATAAACTAAATAAACTAAAACTTACCAATTTACTAAATTTTAAAAATAAAAAAAATAAGTAAATCAAAATAAAATCTGAAACACCTAACCTAAATAATAAAACTAACCCTAAACCCTGAGCCCCTAACTACCCTACCACAAACCCTAAACCCAACCTAAAACCCTAAAAACCCTAAACCATAACCATAAAAACCATAAACCTAAAAAACCTAAACCAAAAAAAGCCTAAATTAAATAAAATATAAAATATAATAAATAAAAACATAAAACCTAAATAAAATAAAAATAAAATAAAATAAAACCTAAACTAAAACTAACCTAAACCATAAAATAAAACTAAAATAAAATATAAACCTAACTAGACTAAAATAAAATAAACCTATGGATAAAACCTAAATAATAAAACTACATAAATAAAAATAAAATAAATCTAAATAATAAAATAAAAACTAAATAAAACAAACCTAAAATAAACCTAAAAATAATTAAAAAACCTAATCCTAAACTAAAACCTAAATCAAAATAAAATAAAATAAACCTAAAACCTAAATTAAGATAAAAAACTAAAATAATACCTAAAAAACCAAAATAAAACTACCTAAACTGAGCCTAAACCTAAACTAAATAAATAAAATACTAAAATAAACCTAAACAAACTAAAAAATAAAACCTATATAAACCTAAAATAAAAAACCTAAAGCGATAAAAAATAATGTCAAAAACCTAATAAAATTGAATATAAACCTAAACCTAAAAAATATAATAAAAAATAAACTCAAGAAAATAAACTAAATCTATAAAATAAACTAAATAAAAACCTAAACTAAAATAAATAAACCTAATAAAAAAATGACTAAATAAATATAAAATAAACCTAAAATAAAATAAAAAAATAAACTAGCTAAATAAACCTAAACCTACAAGTTTGCTTAATTTGAAAAAAACCTAAACCCTAAACCCTAAACCAACAACCCTAAACCCAAAACCCTAATTCCTAAACCCTAAACTCTAAACCATAAAAGCATAATCCCTAAAATGCAAAACTTTAAATTCTAAACCCTAAACCTTAAATAAAGCCTAAACCTAAACCACACCCACTAAATCTAAAGTAACTAAATCAATTAAAATAAACCTAAACCTAAAATAAAAACCTAAACCTAAAATAAACCCTAGAATGGACAAACCTTGATAAACATTATCAACACTAAGTCTAGATAATGGTGGATATGGAGGTGGTGATGAATGGTATCGAGTAAAAGATGAAGTGGTGGCTAAAAGATAAATGGTGGATTCCTGATATGATGAGAACCAAAGAAACCAGAAGAATGAATGATAATTTGGTGCTTATGGAACCTAGAGGCCTAGTTATCTAGGGTTTTGATTTACTCTATGCTCAGATCTATGTCACCACACTTAGAAAACTTGAACTAAATCAAAAAGAAGAAATGAATTTGTTCTAAAAAATAAACCCTAACCTAAACTAAAGCACAACTCTAAACCTAAAAACAAATAAAACTAAATAAAATCCCTAAACCCTAAACCTTAAACCCTAAACTAAAACCCTAAACCTAAACACTTAACCTCAAATGCTAAAACCCAAACCCTAAAACTAAAAAATAAAAACAAAAAAAATAAACCTAAACCTAAATAAATAAAACCTAAAATAAAATAAATAAATAAAACCTAAACCAAATAAAATAAATAAAATATCTAAAACTAAAAACCTAAACCTAAAATAAAATAAAATAAAAAATAAAAATAAACTAATAAAATAAATAACTAAACTAAAAAAAAAAACTAAATAAATAAATTAAACTTAAAATAAAATAAAATATAAAACTTAATGATAAACTAAAAACATGAACACTAAAATTAAATAAAATAAACCTAAACCTAAACAACAATAAACTACTAATATAAAATAAAACCTAAACCTAAACCTAAACCTAAACTAAATAAAAAATAAACTAAAATTAACATGAACCTAAACTAAAATAAAACCTAAAATAAACCAAAATAAAACCCACCCTAACAAATATTAAATAAAATAAAATCTAAACAAAAAAATAAAAAAAAAATAATACTAAACCTAAAAATAAAATAAAAATAAAACTAAACTAAAAAAAAAAATAAACCTAAATCTAAACCTAAACCTAAAAATAAATTAAAATAAAAGAAAACCTAAACTAAAATAAATAAACATAAAATAAATAAATTAAACTAAAAATATAAAAATAAATCTAAAATTAAAAATAAAGATAATAAAATATAAAAAATAAATAAAATAAAAAACTAAAATAAACTAAATAAACTAAAACCAATTAGTTTACAATTTTTTTTTAAAAAACCCTAACCACCAACACCTGAACCCTAAACCCTAAACTCTAAACCTAAAACCTACAATCCTAAACCCTAAATCTTAAATCATAAACCGACCCTAAACCAAAAAACACTAAACCACAAACCTAAACCTAAAATATAAAATCAAAATGTAAACTAAATAAAACATAAAATAAAATAAATAAATAAACCTAATCCAAAAAAATAAAATAAAAGCCCAAACTAAAACCAAAACCTAAACCTAAACCAAAATAAAATAAATAAAAAATATAAAACTAGAATAAAATAAACTAAATGAAAAAAACTAAACTACAAAATTAAATAAACCTAAAATAAATCTAAATAAAATAAAACCCAAACGTAAATATAAAATAAATAAAATAAAATAAAATAAAAACATAAATATAAAAAACCAAAAACCTAACAAGAAACTAAAAAAATAAACCTAAATAAACAAAATAAAATAAACATAAACCATGATTAAAATAAACTAAACTACAATAAACCAAAACCTAAACTTAAACTCTAAAGTAAATAAAAAAAAATAATTTAAAATAAACCAAAGTTAAAATCCAAAATAAAATAAAACCTAAAATAAACCTAAAATAAAACCTAAAAATAAAATAAAAAAACCTAAACTAAAAAAATAAAATAAAAAAATCAAACATTAACCTAAAAATAAAATAAAAATAAAACTAAACTAAAATAAATAAAAAAACTAAACTAAAAATAAACTAAAATAAATAAACTAAAGTAAATAAAATAAAAAATAAACTAAAATAAAATAAATTATAAAATTAACTAAAATAAATAAAATATAAACTAAATATAAAACTATTTAGTTAATTTAAAAAAAAAAACCCTAAACTAAACTAAAAAACCCAAACTAAAACCTTAAAAAAATCCTAAACCCTAAATCTAAACTAAACTAACCCTAAAAAAACCCTAAAATAAAAATGAAAACTGAACCCAAACTAAACCACAAAACCATAACTAAACCTTAAACTAAAGACACTAAACCACAAACTAAAAAAACTAAACCCTAAGCCCTAAACTAAACCTAAACCCTAAACTAAACCCCACCCTTAAAGACTCTAAAAGCATAAACCCACAAAACCCAAAACTAGCTAAACTATAAACTTAACTCTAAATACTAAACCTAAACCCTAAATCTAAACTAAACCCTAAACGATAAACCCCAAACCCTAAGCCTAAACAGTAACTAAATAAATTAAAAAATTAACCTAAAGCCAAAAACAAAATACCTAAACCCTAGAATGGAGATGGCTGAACATCACCGCCCCTGAGTTTAGATCTAAAGGTAGGAAGCAGAGAGTGGTGGCAGATCTGGGAGTGCTAGTGCATATGGAGGTGGTGGTCAGAGCTATGGTGGTTATGAAGGCAGGAGCGGCGAGGTTACAACTGGTGGTGGGGATGATATAGATGATGGCGATCTGCTACTCAAGAGGGGTGGTTATGAGTGGAGAAACAAGAGCGGATCCAATCGCTGGACGATGTCTTTATAGTAGAGATGATTCTAGTTATCTCGGGTTTTTGATTTGATCTATGTGTGCTCATTTTTATCTATGACGTTGCTTGTGTCTTAGAAAACTTGGTATGTTACTTAGTTGATAAAATCAAAAAGAAGAAATGTTGAATCTCAATTTGTTCTCGGTTACAAAAAACCAAAAAGCCTAAACCCTAAACTAAAACTTGAATCCTAAACCTAAAACTTAAACCCTAAACCCTAAACCCTAAACTCTAAACCTTAAAAACCCTAAACCATAAACCCTAAACCCTAAACCTTAAAACCCTAAACCCTAATCTCTAAACCCTAAAACCTAAATGCCAAATGCTAAACCTTAAACCCTAAACCCTAAACTCTCAACTAAGCCTAAACCCTAAAAAGAAAAAGACATAAACCTAAATTAAATAAAGCATAAAAATAAAATAAATAAAAAAACTTAAACCAAAAAAAATAAAAATAATAAAAAATAAAAACCTAAACTAAAACCTATACCTAAACCTAAACCAAAAATAAAATCAAATTAAAATTAAAACTAAACTAAACTAAAATAAAAGAAAAGCTAAACTAAACTAAAAATGAAAACCCTAAAGAAAATAAGAACAAAACCTAAAATAAAAATAAAATAAACCTAAAATAAAATAAAAGAAAAACTAAATGAAAACCTAAACCTAAAAAAATAAATCTAAAAATTAATCATAAACCCTAAACTAAAAGAAAGCTAAATCAAAAATAAAAATAAAATAAACCTAAACCTAATCCTAAAATAAACTAAACATAAACCTAAACCAAAACCATAAATAAAATAAAATAAACTTCAAATAAACCTAAACTAAAAAATAAAACCTAAAATAATCCTAAATTAAAACAGTAAAACCTAAACCTAAAAAAATAAAATAAAAGCTTAAACCTAAAAATAAAAAATAAAACCTAAACCTAAAAAATAAAATAATAATAATACTAAACTAAAAAATAAACCTAAACCTAAACTTAAACCTAAAAAATAAACTAAAATACAAAACCTAAATTAAAAAAAAATAAAATAAACTAAATAAAAAAAACCTAAATAAAAAAAAATAAAATAAACTAAAAGAAATAAAAAATAAACTAGACAAACTAAATAAACCTAAACCTACCGGGTTTCCTTAATTTAAAAATTAAAAAAAATTAAATTGAAAGAAAACTTAACACTAAACCTAAACCCTAAACTCCCTAAAACCCCTGACCTGCAACTCAACCCTAGGCCTAAAACCTAAACCACTAAACCCCAAATCTGATAATAAAACCATAAACACTACCAAGGCCCTAAACCTAACCACACCCTAAACCTTAAACTCCCAAACCCCAAACCCTAAACCCTAAATCCTACCAACCCTAAACCCCACCCTAAACCCACCCTGGGCCACTGACCCTAAACCTAAACCTAACCCTAAACCCAAAACCACCTAAACCCTGGGCCCTTCACTAGGCCCTCTAAACCCTAAACCCTGACCTAAACCCTAAACCCTCCCTGACCACAAACCTATACCCTATTGTAGCCCCTAAAACCTAAATGTTAACTAAATAAAAAAAATATAATTAATGAGCTTAAACAAAATAAAAATAAAAATAAAGAAATGCCTACTGGACCTAAAATAAAATACAATAAACTTACCAAACTAAAATGGTAAAGAAAACATAACCTAAATTAAGAATAAATAAATTAAAATATTTAAAAAATAAACAAATAAAAATAGAAATAAAAAATTGAAATAAATAAAAAATAAGCTAGTTAAATCTAAACCTATAGGTTTACATAACTTTTTTTAAAAAAAAAACCCTAAACCCTATGCTAACCCTAATCCCTAAACCCTAACCCCTAAAAACTCTAAACCTTGAACCCTAAATTCTAAACCGTAAATCCTAAACCCTAAACCCTAAACCATAAACCCTAAACCCTACAACCCTAAACCCTAAACTCTAAAACCCAAACCCTAAACCTTAAACCTTAAACCATAAATCCCGAAACCTTAAACCTTAACCTAAAACCCAAAACCACAACCTCTGCCGCGGTGCTCTCTGGCGATTACATTTTCCCTTTCGCCACTTTCATTTTCCTTGCGGCTTGGCTGATTTTTGATCATTCACGATCAATTTTTTTGATTGTTTGTCTCTGATTGGTCTCTAATGTGATTTTCCCTTTGCTCTTTCAATGGTGGAGGCTTTCTTCATAGCGAGCTTATCCATCTTGGAGGCGTCAGCTAGGGCATCAGATTTACATGGAATTATGGATCCAAAATCATTCGCTACTATGCCTGTAGTTAATTCCTTTAAGGATGCACTATCTGGTAAGAACATTTCACCTAATGCTTTGGTGAATTTGATCTCGACCTCCTTTTGTGGGATGCCTGCTATTATGTGCTCGGATCTAGATGTGGAAAAGTTGGCAAAGCCTTTTGAATTCTCTTTAGTTGGCAAATTTTCCTTCGTGAACTCGATATAACATCGATCATTTTTCATAGCCTTAAACTTTCAGGTGTTTTCACTATCGGATTGATTGATCCAAGGCATATTTTAATTAAGCTCTCTAATGACTTAGATTATTCAAGAGTTTTTGCATGTCACTCTTACTTTATTTTTAATTATCAAATGCGACTTCTGAAATGGTCACATCTTTTTGATATAAAAGAGGAATCCCCAATTGTTCCTATATGGCTAGCTCTTCCTAATATGAGAATACATTATGTTACACATCAAGTTCTCTTTGCGGTTGGGGCTCTCTTTGGTCGGCCTCTTCAAATTGATCAGGCCACCTCTATAAGATCACGACCTTCTGTTGCTCGTATTTTGGTTGAAATTGATATCACTAAAAAGCATCCTAAATAAGTTTGGATTGGCTCTAGAAGTTTGGTTAATCAAAAAGTTGAATTTGAGAATTTTCCTATTTTTGGAACACATTGTAAGATTCATGGACATGATCATTATGAATGTTTTGTGTTGCATCCTCAACTAAAAAAGAACAAATTGTCGGATCCTAATACTACTCTATCAAATGAAAAAATCAATAAATTTTCTTATGTGCCTAAAGTCACTCAAAATGGGAATCCTACCCCTACCCCTACCCCTACTCCTTTTCTATCCACTGCTTTGTCTATTGGAGAGCAATCTGAGCATGTTAAAAATAATGTTTATGAGGTTTGTGAGGAGGCTAATGATAACTTAATTATCATTTCTTCTAATTGATATAATTTGGTTCCTCAAGATAATACCTTCACTCAGTCAAATCTACCCCTTTTGGCTAGTGAACCCGAGGAGACTCATATAAACCTTAATGGTGATTTGAATAGAAATTTTAAGGTTGGATCAAAATTTGAAAACAAATTCTGGAGTTAATCCTTTGATGAAGGAATAAAATCTGAAAACTACTGATCCTTTGATGATGGAACAAAATATGAAATCTAATTCTGAAACTGAGCTTGAAATATGTGCTATTAATGGCTTTACAACCTCCCCTTCTCCTACTCTTCAGAGTGATACGCATGCTAACCCACTTTCTCAGCTTAATTCTAACAAGAAGGAAATTACCATTAGAAATGCTTTGAGTGATACAGGTCCTATTCTGAATATCACAAATTAGTCTCTCTCGGATGGTGATTCTTTGGATAACGATAGACCTTTTCAAACTATTTTAAAAAAAATCACTTAAAGCTAGAATGTTCACTAATAGCTCCACTAGAACTACTAGATCTTCTCTGACTTCCAATAAATAATGTTTCTAGTTTCCTTTTCATCTTGCTTTATTATTTCTTTAGTTATCTCTTTTCCTTTCTTTTCTTATTTTATTATGATCAACTTACTAATTTGTAATGTTCGGGGTATTGGGACTCTCATTGTCCGCAACCATATTAGAAGTCTTTTCCATATTCATAACATAGCCTTACTTGTTGTTATTGAACCATTCATACACTCTTCTAAGATCAACCATGTTGCTAGAACGCTTGGCTTTCAAAACTTCTTTTATAATAGTAGCAATAAAATTTGGTGTTTTTGGAATAATTTAGTCAACATATCCATCCTTGATGATCTTCAACAATTGGTTAATGTCCACATCTCATTGGGTGATTTTTTTTCTAGGTTCCTTTATTTATGCTTCTTATAATAGAGCTGGTGGGAACATCCTTTAGGACAACTTAAGAACCTTTGCCTCCTTGGTCAACCAACCCTGGTTGGTTGGGGGTGATTTTAACACTATTCTCTCTTCCTCGAAAAGAAGGGGAGGTTGCTCTCCTAACATTCATTCCATGGAAGACTTTTCTAATATGATTCTTGATTGCAATCGATATTGGCTATTCGGTTCTGATTATACATGGCATAACCATGTACCCGGCTTGATTGATAGGACTCTTTTAATTCTCTTTGGATCAATCAATGGCCCCATACTTATGTTGAACATTTGAGCAACTTTTGATCATGCACTTTTGATTTCACAAAATCCTCTAATAGATTACCCTCCCCAACCTCTTTTAGATTCCAAAATATGTGGATCCAACACATTGATTTCATCAATGTTGTATCCATTAACTGGATGGATCCTCTTCATCGGATAATTTGATTAAGGGCATGATTCTCCTCTGGCTTAAGCTTAAAAGGCTTAAACAAAACCTAAATTGGTGGAACAAGCATTTTTTGTGGAATAATTAATTTGTTCTCTTGAAGATGACATTTTGACTGATTCTACTAAACTTGAGGAGTTGAATGAAGCTAAAGATAACTTGGTTAACTTTTAGAATATGGAGGAAACCTACTGGCGGCAAAAGGATACTAGCAAACATATTGGTGATGTAAATACTGTACTTCCATGCTCTTTTCAAAAAAAAAGAAAGCCTTAAACTCTATTAAAAAAATTAAAAATGATAATGATCTGATCAATACAATATATTAAAGATTCTGTCATACATCATTTTTAAAACTTATTAAACAACAACCTTTCTTTAGAAGCTCTCTCCAACTCTCACCTGATTCCCTCAACAATTACTAATGATGACAACCACTTATTTAATATGCATCCAATGGAAGCTGAGATTGGTAGTATTCTTAATAGCATGAACACTGATTCATTCGGTCCCCGAACATGACACAATTTTAAGCATTGTTGGCCTATTATTAAGTCCTGACCTTGTCGATCTTGGTTGATTTCTTCGATGGAAATCCTTTACCTAGATATTTTTCTAGAACTTCCATTGTTCTCATTCCCAAAATTAATAATACTGAATTTTGGGGCAATTTTAGACCTATCAGTCTTTGCACCTTCTTTCATAAACTCATTGCTAAATTAATTGCCAATAGAATTAGTCTACTGCTGCCTAAACTTATTTCCCCCAACCAAACTGGTTTCGTTAAAGGTAGAGCTATATCTGACAACATTCTTCTAGCCCAAGAGCGATTCATGACCTTGATGCTTCTACCAGGGTGGTAACATCCTATTTCAAATTGGACATCTCTAAAGCTTTTGACAACCTCTCTTGGAATTTTCTCTTCCAAATTCTACATTTGTTTGTTTTTCTGAATTTTTATCCATCTCATTAAAAATTGTATTACCAATGTTTGGTTCTCCTGCTATCATGAATGGTGAGTCCCTAGGTTTTTCCTTTCTACGATGGATTGAGATAAGAGATCCTTATTATCTCCCTCTCTTTTTATTATTGTTGTTGAACATCTTTAAAATGTAAACCCTAAACCCTAAAATGTAAACTAAATAAAACCTAAAATTAAACTAAATAAAACTAAATTAAAAAATAATAAAAAAACCTAAAAATAAAATAATAATAAAATAAAACCTAAACCTAAACATAAAATAAAATATAATAAAACTTAAAACTAAAAATATAAAGAAAACATAACCTAAACTAAGAATAAAATAAAATAAATATATAAATCATAAATAAAAATAAAAATAATAAAATAAAAATATTAATTAAATCTCTATTTTGCTCTTTAAAGGCCCTACCCATGCTAACCCTACCCTACCTCCCTACCTACCCTCCCTTTTTACCTATCTAAACACCAACCAAACTCTACACTGACCCTAGGCCACTCCCTACATGCTGGGTGGGCTCTACTGACCTACTCTCCCTACCCCAAAACTACCCTACACCTTTTAGACCCACTGACTAAACTTACACTGCCCATGGTAGCCCCTAACCCTAACCCTAGGCCTTGACTCCCTCCTCTAGCCTACCCTGGGTTACTCCCTGACCTATGAATATAAGCTATAATAAATTACCAAATATTAAATACCCTACCTAAAAAATAAAATATAATAAAACTTAAACAAACTAATAATAGAGAAACAACCTACTAAGATACTAAATAGATGTATAATTAAATAATAAACTGAATAAATAAAAATACTAATTAATATACCTGATTTCTATTTTTTTTAAAAAAGACTACCTATGCTACCCTACCATACCACTGACCCTACCCTTTGTACCCTCCCTACCCTACCACAGGACCTGCACCCTTTTCATTGACCCTCCCTAAAAATCTGAACTAAATAAAACTTAAAATAAAATAAATTAAAAAATGAACATAAAATAAAATAAAAATAAACCTACTATAAAAATAATAAAACTTAAAATAAACTAAAATAAAATAAAGATAAACATAACTTCAACTAAGAATAAAATAAAATAATATATATAAAAAATAAACATAAATAAAAAGAGAAATAAATAACTAAAATAAATAAAAAATAAACTAATTAAATCTAAACTATGGGTTTTCTTAATTTTTTTAAAAAACTAAACCATGCTCTTTAACTAGGCAAACCCTAAATTCTAAGCAGTAAATCCTGACCCTACCATAACACTGACCCTAAACCTACAACAAACCATGACTCTACCCCAAAAACCCATGCCCAATCTATCCTGAACCCTACCCACAAACCTAAACCCTAAGCCCTAAACCCTAAAACTACCAGAAACCCTAAAATTGATGTCCTTAAACCCTACCCTAAAACCCTAAAACTTAAACACCTAAACCAACTAAATAAAACATGAGATAAAATAAATCCTAACTTAAATAAAATAAAAAATAAAATAAATAAAACATAAACTTAAACCTAAAGAAAATAAAATAAAAATTAAAATAAAATAAAATAAAAATAAATAAAAACCTAACCCAAACTAAAAAGAGAATAAACTTAAGAATAAAAAATCAAAATAAAATAAAATAATAAATAAACATAAATAAAATTAAAATATAAAATAAACTAAAATAAATAAAAATTAAATTAAATAAACTAAATAAACATAAACTTACTAGTTTAATTAATTTTAAAAAAGCCCTAAACCCTAAACCCTAAAAATCCAATCCTAAATTAACACTAAACCCTAAACCTAAAAAACTATAACCCTAAACTTGAAACCCTTAAAGCTAAACCCTAAAACCCTAAACCCTAAACATGAGCCTTAAACTACTAACCTCAAATAAAAACCCTAAAAAAATAAAATAAACCTAAACATAAACCTAAGAATAAAAACCAAATAAATAACACTAAACCTAATCCACAAAAAATAAAATAAACCTATTAAAAACCTAAATAAAATAAAATCTTAACCTAAACTTGATAAAAGGTAAACCTAAATAAAACCTAAAACCTAAACATAAAAATAAAATACCAAACTTAAACTAAAGATAAAAAATGGCTAAACAAGATAAACTAAAATTTCAACTAAAGATATACCCTTACCTAGATAAATAACTAACAATAAAATGTAATGACTAAAATAAATAAATAAACTATTTAAAGGCTATTTATGGGCTTAGACTAACCCTAACCTGAGCCTCCACAAACTACCCCCACTATGTGTACTAGGCTGAATACCCTCTACTGGTCTCTAAAAAGGGTTTATCCTGGACTAACAGGCCTGACTCAGGCCTTAGCCACTAAGACCACTCTTGCCTGGCACATGGCCCTGAGCCCAACCAAGACCCTAACCCTACCCTACCTAAAACTACTGAGTGGCCTGACCCTCTCTGTCCCAGGCCATCACCCTATGTTGGGCCACCCTGAGCCCAGAACTATGAAAACTAGGCCAACACCCTACCCTACTAATGCTTACAAGACAAAATGCTAAAAAAAGATAAATATGCTGAACTTACCTGGAATCAACCTAAATAAATAACTCTACTAAAAACCTAAATTAAAGCTAATAAGATAAAATAAACTAAATAACCTACCTACTAAAAAAACTTAAACCTAAAATAAAACAAAAAACTACATAAAATAAAATCATAAACCTACAAAAGATAACTTAAACCAAATTAAAATTAAAATAAACTCACTACAAAATAAAAATTAAGATAAAATAAACTATTAATCAAATAAATAATAAACCTAAATAAAAAAGCTAAATACTTAAACCTATTGGTTTGTAATATTTTTTAAAAAAAAACCATAAACCCTAAATCCTAAAGTACCCTACCCTACCATAAAGCTGCAACTACCCTAACAACAAAACCTAAATAAATAAATAAAACATAAACCTAAATAATAAAATAAAATAAACCTAAACTTGTTCCTAAAAATAAATAAAATAAAAAATTAAATAACTAAAATAAAATAATTAAAACCTAACTCTAAAATTAAATAAACTATTAAAACCTATATAATGAAATATAAAGTAAATACATCAAAATAAAATAAAATAAATTAAATAAATAAACATAAACTAAAATTGAAAACCTACCACTGGTTGGTTTTAAACCCTCTAACCCTCCAACCCTCACTAAACCCTAAAATCCTCCCAAGTATAAACACTAAACTAAACACTAAACCTACTTACCCTAAATCCTCCCTAAACAAAACCTAAACCAAAACCTAAACTAAATAAACCTAAAATAAATATGTGGAAAACTAAACATATAAAATAAAATAATAAAATAAAAAATAAAACCAACTAAAACCTAAACCTAAACCTTTAAAATAAAATAAACTAATAAAATGAACTAAAATAAAATAAATAAAACTTAAAGACTTAAAATAAAATAAACCTGGAATAAATAACCTAAATAAAATTAAAACTAAACAGAAAATAAAATAAAATAAAATAAATAAATAAATTAAAAACTAAACAAAACCAAAATAAATCAAATAAAATAAAATAACCTAAACCCTAAACTAAAAACCTAAATCTAAAATAAAAATAAAATAAACCTAAACCTAAACTAAAATAAACTAAACTAAAATAAATAAAACCTAAACCTAAACCTAAACCTAAACTAAACTAAACCTAAACTAAATAAAATAAAAACTAAAATATAAACTAAACTAAAATAAAACATAAAACTATAAGATAAAACCTAAAACCTAAACCAAAAAAAATAAAACCTAAACCTAGGCTAAAAATAAAAAAATAAAACCTAAACTGTAAATAAAATAAAAATAAAACTCACTAAAGATGAACCTAATTCTAAACCTAAACCTAAAAATAAACTAAAATATAAATGAACAAAAAAAAAACCTAAAATAAAATAAACTAAACTATGATAAAATATAAATAAAGCTAATAATAAAAATAAACTAAATAAACCTACCAAATCAGTTTTTGGTTAAAATGCCATTGACCCTAGGCACAAAATAAACCCTAAGAGCTCCAGGCCTACACCCTAAACTGAACCTGGTAAGAACCTGACCCTGGGCCCTGGGCCCTAGGCCCTACCACCTCATGAGCCCTAATAAATGCTAGGCTCTATCCTAAAGGCTCTAGGCCCTAAACCTGAGGCTACCACCCACTGACCTGAGCCCTGGGCCACACAGATCCCACCTAAGACCTGACCCTAGGCCCTGGGCCCTGAGCCACTGGGCCTAGGCCCAAACTGAGCCATGAGCCCTAGGCCACTGGGCTCTAGGCCATATCATGAGCCACTGAGCCTGACCTAGGCCCTGATCACTGACCCTAAACCTGGCCCTGAGCCTAGGCCCTGGGCCAGGCCCACACCCTGAGCCACAGGCCCAGACCCTAGACCACAAACCTGACCTAGTTAAACCTAAAATAAAAATAAAACTTAAACTTAATGAGATAAGATAAAATAAATGCTATTGGACGAAATAAAATAAAGAAATTAAATTACTAAGATTAAAATAAAAGCCTAACTAAAATAAAATAAACATATTTAAAATATAAATAATAATAAAAAATAAATAAAATAAAATAAAAACAAATAAATAAATAAACTAATTAACTACCTACCGGGTTTGCTTGATTTTTTTAAGCTCTAAACCCTGTGCTGACCTAGGGTGAGCCAAAATGCTAAACCACTAGGCCTAAACCTCATGCTAAATCCTAAACACTAAACCCTACCTACCCCTAAACCCTACCTAAACTTAAAAACCCTAACCCAAGATCCTAAATTCTACCATAAAACCTCAACTTACCTAAACTAAATAAAACCTAAAAATAAAAAATATAAGAAAACTTAAACCTAAAGAAATTAAAAAATAAAAATAAAACAAAACTTTAACTAAAACCTAAACCAAAACCAAAAGGTAAAATAAAATAAACTAATAAAAATAAAAAAATAAAATAAATAAAATAAATAAAAACCTAAACTAAACTTAAAAATAAAATAAACCTAACAATAAAAAACCTAAATAAAATAAAAACAAAATGTAAAATAAAAATAAAATAAACTTAAAATAAAATAAAATAAAATAAAAATAAATAAAAACCTAAACCTAAAAAATAAACCTAAAAATAAATTCAAATAATAAATAAAAAAATAAAGCCTAAATCCAAAACTAAAAAAAACCTAAACCTAGAATAAAAATAAAATAAACCTAAACCTAAACTAAAATAAACTAAACTAAAATAAATAAAACCTAAACATAAACCTAAAACAAACTAGACCTAAACCTAAACTAAATAAAATAAAAATAAAAGTAAAATATACCTAAACCTAAAATAAAATATAAATAAAATTATACTTAAAATAAAACCTAAAACCTAAACCTAAAAAATAAAACCTAAACCTAAACCTAAAAATAAAATCAGGCCTAAATAAAATAATTTTATCTCATAAAGATAACCTAAACCTACTAAAATAAACTAAATATAAAGCTAAATAAATAAACTAAACTAATAAAATAAAATTAACCAAAATAAAATAAAAATAAAATAAATTAAAATAACTAACTAAAGATAAATAAACCTAAACCTGTCGGTTAACTCAGTTTTTTTTTTTAAAACCATATACACTAAATCCCAGACCACCCTGAGCCCTACCAGGCCTGCAACTAGCCTTAATCCTCCATAAACCCTACCAAAACTCTGACCCTGAGGCTAAATAGTAAACCCTGGGCCCTACCCTTGAACACTAAAGGCCACTAAAACCCTAAACTCTAAAAGGCCCTGAGCCCTCACACTTACCCTATCCTACCCAAACCCTAAATCTGAGCTACAGGCTTAGGCCCTAAGCCCCAGGCCTGGCCCTGATCAGACCTACCATAGGCCCTGAGCTTAAATGGGTGCACCCTACCACAAACTCTACCATAAACCCAATCAAACCTTATCCTAAAACAAAGATGTGACCTTAAACCCACCATCCCAAACAAACCTAAAACCTACAACGTGACTAAACTAAATAAAGCCTAAAAATTAAATAAATAAATAATCCTAAACCTAAATAAGATTAAAATAAAATAAAATAAACTTACCAATTATAAATTAAATATAACAAATAAGAAACTAATAAAATAATATAAACCTTAACTAAATTAAAAAGTTAAATAAACCTAAAATAAAAAACATAAATAAAATAAAATAAAAAATAAACAAAAATAAAAATAAAAAACAAAAATAAACTAAAAGTAATAAAAAAAGAACTAAATAAACTAAATAAACCTAAACCTACTCATGTACATAATTTTAAAAAAAAAGCCTTAAACTGTATGCTAACTGAAACCGTAAACCCTAAACCCTAAACCATAAAAACCCTAATCCCTAAAGCCTAAGCACTAAACCCTAAACCCGAAACCTTAAACCTTAACCCTAAACCCTAAACCCTAAAATCTTAAACCCTAAAACCATAAACCCTAAACCCTCAAAACGTAAAAGTAAAAAAAATAGTAAAAAATAAAATAAACATAAAACTAAACCTAAGAATAAAAACCTAAATAAATAACCTTGAAAAAATAAAATAAACCTAAGAATAAAAAACCTAAATAAAATAAAATAATTTAAAAATAAACCTAAACCAAAATAATAAAATAAAACCTAAAAATTAACTTAAAATAACAACCGAACCTAAACATGTAAATAAAAATATATAAAAAAAGATAAAAAATAAACTCAACCAAAATAAACTAACCTTAAACTTAAACCTAAAAGATAAATAAGAATAATAAACATAAACTAAAATGATAAACCTAAAATAAATAAATTAAACTAAAATAAAAATAATAATAAAATAAAATAAACTAAGATAAATAAAATAAACTAAATGAAACCCTAAAACTTGTGGGTTTGCTCAGGCCAAAGATCCTAGACTGGGCGTGGAGCCACTGAGCCACTAAGCCTGACACAGACCTGACCATAGGCCCTAAAGATCCTGGGCCCTAGGCCCTGAATAGGCCTTGGACCCAGACCCTAAAACACTAAACTCACAAACCCTAAATACTAAACCCTAAATCCTAAACCTGACCTACAACTGGCCAAACACTAAAACCAAACCCCAAACCCTAAACCCTAAACCCTCAAACCCTAAACCCTAAACCTTAAACACTAAAACCCTAAACCCTAAACCTTAAACTTTAAACCCTTATCCCTAAACCCTAAACCCTAAAAACCTAGAAACTTAAACCTAAACTAAATAAACCTAAAAAATAAAATAATAAATAAACCTAAACCTAAATAAAATAAAAAAAATCCTAAAGTAAAACCTAAACCTAAACCTACAGATAAAATAAAATTAATTAAAATAAAATAAATAAAAACCCAAACTAAATAAATAAATTAAATAAACCTAAGAATAAAAAACCTAAATAACAAAAAAACTAAACACAAAATAAAAATAAAACAAACCTTAAATAAACCTAAAATAAAATAAAATTAAAACTAAATGAAAACTTAAACTTAAAATTAAGTAAAACCTAAACCATTAACTTAAAAAAACTTAAACCTAAAATAAAAATACAATAAACAAAATAAAATAAACCTAAACCTAAACCTAAACCTAAACTAAAATAAATAAAACCTAAAATAAACTAAATCTAAATGTAAACCTAAACTTAATAAAATTAAATAAACTAAATTAAATAAATTAAATAAATAAAAATAAAAAATAAAATAAACAAAATAAATAAAAAATTAACTAAATAAAGTTGAACATACTGATTTACTTAGTTTTAAAAAAATAAAAAAATAAAAACCCTAAACCCTAAGCTAACCCTAAACCCTAAACTCGAAACCCTAAACTCTAAACCCTAAAACCCTAAACCTTAAACCCAAAATCCTAAACCATAAAACCAAAACCCTAAAAAGCTAAACTTAAACTAAATAAAACCTAAAAATAAAATATGTAAGATAACCTAAACTTAAATAAACTAAAAAAAATAAAATAAAAACCTAAACCTAAAAAAAAAATAGAATAAACTAAAATAAACAAAATAAAAACCTAAATCTAAACTAAAAAATAAATAACCTAAATAAAATAAAAACTAAATGTAAAATAAAAATAAAATAAACCTAAAATAAAATAAAATAAAAATTAAATAAAAACCTATGCCAAAAAAATAAATCTAAAAATAAAGAAAAAATAAAACTTAAACCCTAAATTAAAAAAAAAACAAACGAAAAATAAAAATAAAAAAAACAAAATAAAATAAACCTAAACCTAAACTAAAATATAATAAACTAAAATAAATAAAACTTAAACTTGAACCTAAAGTAAACTGTACCTAAACTAAATAAAATAAATTAAAAATAAACCTGAACATAAACTAAATAATAAAACGTAAGAATAAACATAAAGAAAAACCTAAAACCTAAACCTCAAAAAATAAAATAAAAACCTAAACTTAAACCTAAAAATAAAAAATAAAAGCTAAACCTAAAAAATAATATAAAAATAAAACTAAACTAAGAAATAAACATAATCTGAAACATAGACAAAAAGAAAACTAAAATTTAAAGCATAATCTAAAATAAACAAACCTAAAATAAATAAATGTAATGAAATAATAATAAAAAAATAAACAAAAATAAAAATAAAAAATAAAGTGAAATAAATAAAAAATAAACTAATTAAACGTAAACTCGCCAGTTTACTTAATTAAGAAAAATAATACCTCAAACTCTAAATCCTAAACCCTAAACCCTAAACCCTAAATTCTAAACCCTAAAAACCTTAAAACCTAAACCATAAACCATAACCCAAAACCCTAAATCCTAAACCCTAAATGCATAAACCCAAAAACTCTAAACCCTAAACCCTAAACCCTAAACCATCACCATAAACCCCAAACCCTAAACCCTAAACCTAAACCTATAGTAAGAAAATCAATTAAAAAATAAACCTAAACCCTAAAACCTAATCAACCTAAACCTAAATCTAAACCCTAACAATGGGCAGAACTTGGTGGCAGGAACAACACCGTCAAATAGGCTCAGTCTAGATCTGGCGGTGGAGGCTAAGGTGGAGGCGGAAGTTATCATGATGGTGGTGGGGGATCTTGAGGTGTTGGTGGATATAGAGGTGGTGGTTAGAGCAGTAGTGGTTATGTAAGCTAGAAGAGCGACGGAGGTTACAGCCGTGGCAGTGTTAGAGGGAGAGATCGGGGATATGATGGTGGCTCCCGCTACTAGAGTGGCCGGAGTGGTTCTGATGGGAACTGGAGAAACTGAAGAATGACCAATCTGATCTGGTTCTTAGGGAATTATATCTTTACAGTAGAGACAATTCTAGTTATTTAGGGTTTTTTATTTGCATTATGGGTGCTCATTTTTTATCCAAGTCGTCGCTTCTGTCTTAGAAAAATTAGTGTGTTACTTGGTTAATGAAATCAAATAGAATAAATGATGATTCTTAATTTGTTTCTATTAAAAAAACCAAAAATATTAAACCCTAAACTAAAACCTAAACCCTAAACCCTAAACCAAAAAAACCCCTAAACCCAAAACCCTAAACCTTAAACCCTAAACTAACACTAAACCATAAACCCTAAATCCTAAAAAGCTAAAAACCTAAACCTAAACCTAAACTAAATAAAACCTATAAATAAAATAAATAAATAAACTTAAATCAAAACATTAAAAATTATAATAAAATAAAAATATAAACTAAAACCTAAACCTAAACCTAAAATAAAATTAAATTAAATTTAAAATAAAAAAATAAACTAGAATAAAATAAATGAAATCCTAAATTAAACTAAAAAATAAAATAAACCTAAGAATAAAAAACCTAAATAAAATAAAAACTAGAAGCAAAATAAAAACAAAATAAACTTAAAATATAATAAAATAAAAACTAAATAAAAACCTAAGCCTAAAATTTAACCTAAAAATAAATAAAAAATAAAACCTACAACCAAAACTAAAAAAAAAACTTAAACCTGAAATAAAAATAAAATAAACAAAATAAAATAAACCTAAACCTAAACTAAAATAAACAAAACTAAAATAAATAAAACCTAAACTTAAACCTAAACTAAATAAAATAAAATAAACTTAAACCAAAACTTAAAAATAAAATGTAAAAATAAACCTAAAATAAAAACCTAAAACCTAACATTAAAAAAATAAAATAAAAACCAAGACATAAACCAAAAAATAAAAAAATAAAACATAAACCTAAAAAAGAAAATAAAAATAAAACTTAACTAAAAAAATAAAATTAAACCTAAACCTAAACTTAAAAAATAAACTAAAATAAAAAACCTAAACTAATAGAAATAAAATAAACTTAAACCAAAACTTAAAAATAAAATGTAAAGATAATCCTAAAACAAAAGCCTAAAACCTAACCTAAAAAAATAAAATAAAAACCAAGACATAAACCAAAAAATAAAAAAATAAAACCTAAACCTAAAAAGGAAAATAAAAATAAAACTTAACTTAAAAAATAAAACTAAACCTAAACTTAAACTTAAAAAATAAACTAAAATAAGAAACCTAAACTAAGAGAAATAAACCTAAAATAACTAAACTAAACTAAAAAATAAAGTTAAAAAATAAAAAATAAAGTAAACTAAAATAAATATAAAATAAAGTAAATAAAGCTAAACCTACCAGTTTACTTAATTTAAAAAAGAAACCATAAACCATAAATCCTAAACCCTAAACCCTAAACACTAAACCCTAAACCCTAAACCATAGAAAACCCAAAACCTAACCATAAACCCTAACCCCTAAAAGCATAAACCCTAAAACCCTAAACCCTAAACCTTAAACTCTTAACCCTAAACCCTAAACCCTATACCCTAACCCTAAAGCCTAAACCCTAAAACCCAAACCTTAAACCTAAACCTAAAGTAATTAAATAAATTAAAAAATAAACCTAAACCCCAAAACCTAAAAAACCTAAACCTAAACCCTATGAATAGGAAAAACCTTTATGGCAGGAACATCACCATCAAGCAGGCTTATTCTAGATCTAGTGGTGAAGCCAAAGGCATAGGCGGCGGTTATCAGAGTGGTGGTGGGGGATCTGGAGGTGATGGTGGATATAAAGGTGGTGGTCAAAGCAGTGGTGGTTATGGAACCATAGAGGTTATAGCCGTGGGAGAGATCGGGGATAAGAAGGTGGATCCTTCTACTCGAGTGGTCGGGGTGGTTCTGATGGGAACTAGAGAAATTGAGGAGCCTCTGATTCGATCTACTGCTTATGAAACTATATCTTTACAGTAGAGATGGTTCTAGTTATCTAGGGTTTTTAATTTGTTCTATGCATGCTCATTTTGGATTTATGTCTTCGCTTGTGTCTTAAAAAACTTGGCGTGTTACTTGGTTGATGAAATTGAAAAGAAGAAATGTTGAATCTGAATTAGTTCTCAGTTTAAAAAAACCAAAAACCCTAAACCCTCAATAAAACTTGAAACCTAAACCTAAAACCTAAACCCTAAACCCTAAACCCTAAATCCTAATCCCAAAAACCTTAAACCCTAAACCCTAAACCCTAAACCCTAAACCCTAAACCCTAAACCCTATTCCCTAAACACTAAAATTGACAACTCTAAATCCAAAACCCTAAAACCTAAACCCTAAATCCTACACCCTAAACCCAAAACCTTAAAAACCTAAAAACCTAAACCTAAACTAAATAAAACATAAAAATAAAATAAATAAAAAAAACCTAAACCTAAATAAAATAAAAACCTAAACCTAAACTTAAAAAGAAATTAAATTAAAATAAACTAAAATAAAATAAATAAAAACCTAACCTAAACTAAAAAATAAAATAAACATAAAAAATAAAAAACTTAAATAAAATAAAATAAAATAATAAACATAAAAAAAAATAATAATTAAAACAAACTAAAATAAATAAAAAATGAACTAAATAAACTAAATAAACCTAAACCTACCAGTTTACTCAATTCAAAAAAATCCGTAAACCCTATGCTAACCCTAATCCCTAAATCCTAAACCCTAAAAACCCTAAATGCTAAAGCCTAAGCACTAAACTCTAAACTCCAAATCCTAACCCTAAACCCTAAACCCTAAACACTAAAAATCTAAAAATAAAAAACACTAATAAAAATAAAATAAACATAAACTAACCTAAAAATAAAAAAAACCTAAATAAATAACCCTAAACCCTAAACATTAAAAAAATAAAATAAACCTAAGAATAAAAATGTAAATAAAATAAAATAAATTAAAAATAGACCTAAACCAAAATAAAAAAAAACCTAAAATAAAAACCTAAACCTAAACCTTAAAAATAAATTAAAAATAAAACTCAACCAAAAAATAAACCTATACTTAAAACTAAACCTAAAAAATAAACTAAAATAAGAAACCTAAGCTAAAATAAATAAACATACAATAAATAAACTAAACTAAAAAAATAAAAAATAAACTTTGATAAAAAATATAATAAACTAAAATAAACAAAAAATTAACTAAATAAACCTAAACCTACCAGTTTACTCAATTTTAAAAAACCATAAACCTCACCTAAAGAACCTAAACCTAAAACCTATAACCTAAACCAAAACTCTAAACCATAACCCTAAAACCTTACCCTAAACTAAAAATACTACCTACCCTAAACCCTAAACCCTAAACCTAAACCCTAAATCCTAAACCCTAATCCCTAACCACTGACACTCCTAAACCCTAAACCCTAAACCCTAAATCCTAAACCTTAAACCCTAACCTAAATCTAAACCCAGAATCCCTAAACCCTAAACCCTACCCTAAACCCTAAACCCTAAAACCCTAAACCCTAAACCCTAAACCCTAAATTATAAAACTTAAACCTTAAAACCTACAACCTTAAACCCTAAGTCCTAAACCCTAAAAATCTAAAAACCTGAACCTAAAATAAATAAAACCTAAAAATAAAAATTAAAAAAAACTTAAATCTAAAAAAATAAAAATAATAAAAACCAAAACATAAACCTAAAAATAAAATATAATAAAATAATTAAAACAAACTAAAATATAATAAATAAAAACCTAACCTAAAAAAATAAAATAAACCTTAGAATAAAAATCATAAATAAAATAAAATAAAAAATAAATATAAATAAAAAATATAATTAACTAAAATAAATAAAAAATAAACTAAATAAAATAAATAAACCTAAACCTACGGGTCTACTTAATTTAATAGAAAAAACCCAAAAACCTATGCTAACCCTAAACCCTAAACCCTAAACACTAAAAACCCTAAACCTTAAAGCCTAAGACCTAAACCCTAAACCCAAACCCTAAACCCTAAACCCTAAAAACCTAAACCCTAAAACCCTAAACCCTAAACCCTAAACCCTAAACAGTAAAAACCTAAAAACCTAAACCTAAACTAAAAAAAACCTATAAATAAAACATATAAAAAACTTAAACTTAAATAAAATAAAAAATGTAATATAATAAAAACCTAAACTAAAACCTAAACCTAAACCTAAAAATAAAAAAATAAACTAATAAAAACCTAATCTATAATAAAATAAATAAAAATGTAAACTAAACTAAAAAAATAAAATAAACTTAAAAATAAAAAACCTAAATAAAATAAAAACTTAAACCTAAAGTAAAAATAAAATAAACTAAATAAAATAAACATAAACCTAAATTAAAATAAACTAAACTAAAATAAATAAAACCTAAACCTAAACCTAAAATAAACTAAACCTAAACCTAAACCTAAATTAAATAAAATAAAATAAACTAAAAATAAACCTAAACCTAAAGTAAAAAATAAAACCTAAAAGTAAATCTAAAATAAAAACCTAAAACCTAAACCAAAAAATAAAAAAAACCTAAAGCTTAAAAATAAAATAAAAATAAAACTCAATTAAAAAATAAACCTAAACCTAAAAACTAAACTAAAAAAACTAAACTAAAAAAAAGAAACCTAAAATAAATAAACTAAACTAAATAAAAACAAATAAATTAACCTAAATAAAAATAAGAAATAAAATAAATAAAAATAAATAAAAAATAAACTAAATAAACCTAAACCTATAGGTTTGTTTAATTGTTTTTCAAAAAAATAAATTAACTTAAAGTTAAACTAAACCTAAACCACACTAAACCTAAACCAAACCATAAACCCTAAAATAAACCTAAACCCTAAACCAAACCCTAAACTAAACCTAAACCAAATAAAACCTAAATACCCTAAATCAGAACCTTAAACTGAAACCTAAACCCTAAACCTAAAACTTAAACCCTAAATCATAAACCCTAAACATACAACTTAAACCTAACACTAAACCCCAAACCTAAACCCTAAACCTAAACTAAATCCCTAAACAAACCTAAACTAAATTGTAAACCCTAAAACTAAACTAAACCTCAAACCCTAAACCCTAATCCCTAAACCCTAAAACCAACAACCCTAAACCCTAAACCCTAAGCACTAAACTCTAAACCGTAAACCTTAAACCCTAAACCCTAAACCCTGAAAACTTAAAAAACCCAAACCTAAACTAAATAAAACCTAAAAATAAAATAAATAATTAAATAGACCTAAACCTAAACCTAAAAATTAAATAAAATAAACTAATAAAAATAAACTAAAATAAAATAAATAAAACCTAAACTAAATAAAAAGTAAAATAAACTTAAGAATAAAAAACCAAAAGAAAATACAAACAAAACATAAAATAAAAAAAATGAACCTAAAATAAACCTAATATAAAATAAAATAAAAACTAAATGAGAACCTAATCATAAGAATTAAACCTAATAATAAATAAAAAGTAAAACCTAAACCATTAACTAAGAAAAACTAAACCTAAAATAAAAATAAATTAAACAAAATAAAATAAACTCAAACCTAAACTAAAATAAACTAAACTAAAATAAATAAAACCTAAAATAAACTAAACCTAAACCTAAACCTAATATGAATAAAATAAAATAAACTTAAACTAAACCTAAACCTAAACTAAAAAAATAAAACCAAAAAATAAACCTAAAATAAAAACCTAAAACCTTAACCTAAATAAATTAAATAAAAACTTAAACATAAATCTAAAAATAAAAAATAAAACCTAAACATAAAAAAAATAAAATTAAAAATAAAAGTCCATTAAAAATTAAACCTAAACTTGAAAAATAAAGTAAAATAAAAAACATAAATTTAAATAAATAAACCTAAAATAAATAAACTAATAAAATAAAAAGAAAACATAAACATAAATAAAAAAAACTAAAATAAACTAATGTAACTAAAAAATAAACTAAATAAACCTATACATACTGATTTACTTATTTTTAAAAAATAAAAAAATTAAAATCCCTAAACCCTAAGCTAACCCTAAACCCTAAAAATGTTAAACCTAAAGCCTAAACATTAAACCCTAAACCTTAAAAGCCTAAACCCTAAAACCCTAAACCTAAAACCAAAAACCTAAACCCTAAACCCAAACCCTAAAAGCTTAAACTAAATAAAACCTAAAAATAAAATATATAAAATAACCTAAACTTAAATAAAATATGAAAATAAAATAATAACCTAAACCTAAAAAAATAAACTAATCAAAATAAACTAAAATAAACTAAATAAAAACCTAAATCTAAACTAAAAAAGAAATAAACCTAATAATAAAAAAATTAAATTAAATTAAAACTAAACATAAATTAAAAATAAAATAAACATAAAATAATATAAAATGATAACTAAATAAAACCAAAAACAAAATATATAAAAAATAAATAAAAATAAAACCTAAACCCTAAACTAAAAAAAAAACTAAAAAAATAAAATAAATAAAATAAAATAAAACTAAACCTATACTAAAATAAAATAAACTAAAATAAATAAAACCTAATGCTAAACTAAACAAAATAAAACAAACTAAAAATAAACCTAAACCTAAACTAAAAAATAAAACATAAAAATAAACAAAAAATAAAAACCTAAAACCTAAACTTAAAAAAATAAAATAAAAACCTAAACTAAAACCTATGCCTAAAAATAAAAAAATAAAAAACCTAGAGAAAATAAAATAAAACTAAACTAAAAAATAAACATAATCCTAAACCTAAACCAAATAAATAAACAAAAATGAAAAATCTAAACTAAAATAAATAAACCTAAAATAAATAAATGAAACGAAATAATAATAAAAAATAACCCTGAATAAAAATAAAAAATAAAATAAACTAAAATAAATAAATAAATAAACTAATTAAACATAAACCTACCGAATTACTTAATTAAAAAAATATAAAACCTTAAACCCTAAATCCTATACCTTAAACTATAAACCCTAAAACCTACACCCTAAAAACCATAAACCCTAAACCCTAAACCCTATACCATAAACCCTAACCCTAAACCCTAAATCCTAAACCCTAAAAGCATAAACCCAAAACGTCTACACCCAAAACCCGTAAACCCTAAACCCTAAACCCTAAACCTTAAACCCTAAAGCTTAAACCCTAAACCCTAACCTAAATCTGTAAACCCTAAACCTAAACCAAAAGTAAGTATACAAATTAAAAAAAAACTGAAACCCTAAAACCTAATAAGACTAAACCAAATCCTAAACCCTAAGAATGGGCACAACCTTGATGACAAGAACATCACCGTCAACAAGGCTCTATCTAGATGTGGCTCTGGAAGCAAAGGTGGAGGTGGCAGTTATCATAGTGGTGGTGGGGGATCTGAAAGTGCTGGTGGATATGGAGGTGGTGGTTGGAGCTGTGGTGGTTATGTAGGAGGGAAATGTGATGAAGGTTACAGCTATGGTGGTGGCGGTGGGAGAGATCAGCGATATGATGGTGAATCTCGCTACTCGAGAGACCAAGGTGGTTCTGATGGGAACTAGAGAAATTGAAGAACTGATCCATTCTGATGCTTAAGGAACTATGTCTTTATAGTAGAGATGGTTCTAGTTATGTAGGGTTTTTGATTTGCCCTATGCGTGCTCATTTTTTATTTATGTCGTTGGTTGTGTTATAGAAAACTTGGTGTGTTACTTGGTTGATGAAATCGAAAAGAAGAAACGATGATTCTTAATTTGTTTCTATTAAAAGTAAAAAAACTAAAAAAATTAAACCCTAAACTAAAATTTGAACCCTAAACCTAAACCCCAAACCATAAATCGTAAACCCTAAACAAAATAAAAAACACTAAACCCTAAACCCTAAACCCTAAAAAGCTAAAAACTTAAACCTAAACTAAATAAATCCTAAAAAAAATAAATAAATAAAAAAATGTAAACAAAAATAAAATAAAATAAAATAAACTAAAATAAAATAAAAACATAAACTAAAACCTAAACCTAAACCTAAACCTAAAAATAAAATAAAATTAAAAATTAAAAAAAACTAAAATAAAATAAATAAAAACCTAAACTAAACTAAAAAATAAAATAAACCTATGAATAGAAAACATAAATATATTAAATACTAAACTTAAAATCAAAATAAATAAACTAAAATAAAATAAAATAAAAAAAACAAAATAAAAACTTAAACTAAAAAAATAAACACAAAAATAAAACCTCAAAAGAAATAAAAAAATAAAACCTAAACCCTAAATGAAAAAAAAACCTAAACTAAAATAGAACTAAAATAAATAAAATAAAATAAACCTAAACCTAAGCTAAAATAAACTAAATTAAAATAAATAAAACCTAAACCTAAAACTAAAATATATTAAACATAAACCCTAAACTAAATAATATAAAATAAACTAAAAATAAATCTAAGCCTAAACTAAAAAATAAAACCTAAAAATATACATAAAATAAAAACCTACAACCTAAACCTAAAAAATTGAAATGAAAACCTAAACCTAAACCTAAAAAGAAAAAATAAAACATAAACCTCAAAAATAAAATAAAAATAAAGCTAAACTAAAATATAAACATAAACCTAAACCTAAACTTAAAAAATAAACTAAAATTAAATACCTAAACTAAAATAAAAAAACCTAAAATAAATAAACTAAAGTAAATAAAAATAAAAATAAACCTAAATAAAAGTAAAATAAAATAATCTAAAATAAATAAAAAATAAACTAAATAAACCTAAACCTACCAGTCTACTTAATTTTTTTTAAAAACTCTAAACCTTAAACCCTATACCTTAAATCCTAAACTCGATACCATAAACCCTAAACCCTAAACCCAAAAACTAACGCTAAACCTACAACCTTAAACCTTCAACCCTATATCCTAAACCCTAAGCAAAACCATCAATCATAAACCCTAAACCCTCAACCCTAAACCCTAAACCATAACACTAACTTTAAACCCAAAACCTACCCTAAACCATAAAACCATAAACCCCAAACTCTAAACTAACCCTAAACCCTATACCCTAAAAATCCTAAACAATAAACCCTAAACCCTAAACCCCAAAAACCCTAAACCTTAAAGCGTAAACCCTAAAGCCTAAAGCCTAAACCATAAACTAACCCTAAATCCTAAACTAACTCTAAAGCCTAAACACTAAATCCTAATCTATAAACCCTAAACATTAAACTTGAAACCCTAAACCCTAAAAGCCTAAACCCTAAACCCTAAATCTTAAACCCTAAAGCCTAAACCATAAACCTTAAAAAGCTAAAAACATAAACCTGAACTAAATAAAACCAAAAAATAAAATAAATAAATAAACCTAAACATAAATAAAATAAAAAAAATAAAATAACCTAAACTAAAACCTAAACCTAAACCTAAAAATGAAATAAAATAAAAAATAAAAATAAACTAAAATAAAATAAATAAAAACCTAAACTAAACTAAAAAATAAATAAACCTAAGAATAAAAAACCTAAATAAAATAAAAATAAAACATAAAATAAAAATAAAATAAATAAAAAATAAAATAAAATAAAAACTTAATAAAAATCTAAACCTAAAAAATAAACCAAAAAATAAATGTAAAATAAAACCTAAACCCTAAACTAAAAAAAAACTTAAACCTAAGATAAAAATAAAATAAACAAAATAAAATAAACCTAAACCTAAATTAAACTAAACTAAACTAAAATAAATAAAACCTAAACCTAAACCTAAAATAAACTAAACCTAAACCCAAGCCAAAACTAAATAAAATGAAATAAACTAAAAATAAACCTAAACCTAAACTAAAAAATAAAATCTAAAAATAAACCTAAAATAAAAACCTAAAACCTAAACAAAAAATAAATAAATAAATAAAACCCTAAACCTAAACCTAAAAATTAATAAATAAAACCAAAACTTAAAAAATATAACAAAAATAATACTAAACTAAAAAATAGACCTAAACTTAGACTTAAAAAATTAACTAAAATAAAAAACCTAAAATAAAATAAACAAACCTAAAATAAATAAACTAAACTAAATAACAAAAATAAACCTAAATAAAAATAAAAAATAAAGTAAACTAAAATAAATAAAAAAGATACTAAATATGCTAAATAAACTGAAACCTACCGGTTTACTAAATTTAAAAAAAACCTTAAACCCTAAATCCTAAATATTAAACACTAAATATATAACCCTAAACCCTAAACCCCAAACCTTAATCATAAACTTTAAGTATCTAAATAAAATAAAAAATAAACCTAAACCCTATGAATGGGTAGAACCTTGACTACATGAACATCATCGTTAACCAGGCTAAGTCTAGATCTGGTGGTGGAGGTGAAGGTGGAGGTGGCGGTTACGAAGTGGTGGTGGGGGAACTGAAGGTGCTGGTGTATATGGAGGTGGTGGATGGGACAGTGGTTGTTATGGAGGCGGGAGGAGCTATGGTGGGGAATATGGAGGTGTTGGTGAATATGTGTTCTCATTTTTTTATCTCTAATGTCACTTGTGTCTTAAAAAACTTGGTGTGTTACTTGGTTGATGAAATAAAAAAGAAGAAATGTTGAATCTGATTTTGTTCTCTGTTAAGAAAAAAACCAAAAATCCTAAACCTTAAACTAAAACTGAGCCCTAAACCTAAATCCTAAACGCTAAAACCTAAACCCTAAACCCTAAAAATCGTAAACCCTAAACCCTAAACATTAATCTGTAACTCCTAAAACTCTAAACTGTAAACCCTAAACCCTAAACAATAAACACTAAATCATAAACCCTAAACCCAAACCCTAAGTCCTAAACCTTGAACTAACCCTAAACCCTAAACCCAAACCCTAAAACCAAAACCTAAATTAAATAAAACCTATAAAAAATAAAAAATTTTAAAACAAAATAAAATAAAAAAATAAAATAAAATTAAAACATAAACTAAAACCTAAACCTAAACCTAAGAAAAAATAAAATAAAAATAAATAAAATTTAAACTTAACTAAAAAAATAAAAGCCTAAATAAAAGAAGAAGTAAACATAAAATAAAAAAAATAAACTTAAAATATAGTAAAATTAAAACTAAATAAATACCTAAACCTAAAAAATAGACCTAAAAATAAAACCTAAAAATAAATAAAAAATAAAACCTAAACCCTAAACTAAAAAAAACCTAAACATAAAAAAAACTAAAATAAACCTAAACCTAAACTAAAACAAAATAAAAAAACATAAACCTAAACCTAAAAGAAACTAAACCTAAACCTAAACCTAAGCTAAATAAAATAAAATAGTCTAAAAATAAACCTAAACCTAAACTTAAAAAAACATAAAATAAACCTAAAAAATCTAAAACCTAAACCTAAAAAAAAATAAAACCTAAACCTAAAAAATAAAATAAAAATAAAACTAAACTAAAAAATAAGCCTAAACCTAAACCTAAACCTAAAAAATAAACTAAAATAATAAACCTAGACTAAAATAAATAAACCTAAAATAAATAAACTAAACTAAATAAAAATAAAGATAAACCTAAATAAAAATTATTAATAAAATAAACTAAAATAATAAAGATATCAACTAAATAAATTAAATATAATTAACTCTACCAGTTTACTTAATTAAAAAATATAGAAAACTAAATAAAATTAAAAAAATAAAAAAAACTCTAACCCTAAACCCTAAACCCTAAAACTAACCCTAAACCCTAAACCTACAATCCTAAACCCTAAACCCTAAACTCCAAACCCTAAACCTAACATAAACCCTAAACCCTAAACCTAAAACCCTAAAAACCTAAAAACCTAAATATAACTAAATAAAACCTAAAAATAAAATAAATAATAAAAGTTAAACTTAAATTAAATAAAAAATAAAATAAAATAAAAACCTAAACTAAAATAAAACTAAAAAGAAATAAAAAAATTAAAAACTACACCCTAAACTAAAAAAAATTAAAACTAAAATAAACAAAATAAAATAAAAGTAAACCTAAATTAAAAAAAACTAAACTAAAATAAATAAAACTTAAACCTAAACCCTAAATTAAATATAATATAATAAAATAAAAATAAACCTAAACCTAACAAAAAATAAAACCTAAAAATAAACCTAAAATATATGCCTAAAACTTAAAGATAGAAAGATAAAATAAAAACCTAAACCTAAACCTAAACCTAAAAATAAAAAATAAAACACAAACCTAAAAAATAAAATAAAAATAAAACTAAACTAAAAAATAAACCTAAACCTAAACCTAAACCTAAACTTAAAAAAATAAACTAAAATAAAAACCTAAACTAAAATAAATAATCCTAAAATAAATAAACTAAATTAAATAAAAATAAAAAATAAGCCTAAATAAAATTAAAAAATAAAATGAAATAAATAAATAAATAAACTAAATAAACATAAACCTACTAGATTACTTAATTTATTTTAATAAAAACCCTAAAAACTAAACCCTAAACCCAAAATTGTAAATCTTAAACCCTAAAACTACAACCCTAAACCCTTAACCCTAAACACTAAACCCTAAACCCTAAACCCTAAAACCCTAAACCCTAAACCCTAACCCTAAACCCAAACCCTAAACCTAAATGCTAAAAAAATTAACCCTAAAACCATAAACCCTAAACCAAAACCCTAAACCCTAAACCCTAAACCATAACCCTAAACCCTAAACCTAAACCCCAAACCCTAAACTTAAATCTAAACTAACTAAATGAATTAAAAAATATACCTAAACTATAAAACCTAATAAAACTAAACCTAAACCTAAACCCAAGAATGTGTTGAACTTTGATGGCAGGAACATCACCGTCAAGTAGTCTTAGTCTAGATCTGGCAGTGGAGGCGAAGGTGGAGGCGGTGGATATCGTAGTGGTGGTGCGGGATCTAGAGGTGATGGGTTGATATGGAGATGGTGGTCAGAGTAGTAGGGGTTATAGAGGTGGGAGGAGTGATGAAGGTTACATCCTTAGTGGTGGTGGAGGGAGAGATCATGGATATGATGGTGGATCCCGCCAGAGGCCATGGTCATTCGATGACTGAGAAATTGAAGAATGGTCAATTTGATATGCTACTTATGGACTATGTCTTTAAGATAGAGACTATTCTAGTTATCTAGGGTTCTTGATTTGCTATATGTATGCTCATTTTTTATCTATGTCAACACTTGTGTCTTGGAAAACTTGGTGTGTTACTAGATGATGAAAATCATTGAAATATGTATTTGTTCTTTATTAAAAAAATAAAAATAAATAAAAACCCTAAACACTAAACTAAAACTTGAACCCTAAACCTAAAACCTAAATTGTAAACCCTAAACCCTAAACCCTAAAAATAGAAAAAAATAAAAATAAGAAAATCCTTAAGCCTAAACCCTAAAAACTAAAACTAACCCTAATCCCTAAACCATAAACCTACAAAACTAAACCTACAACCCTAAACCCTAAACCCTAAACCTTAAACTCTAAACCCTAAACCCTAACCCTAAACACTAAACCCTAAAGTAAACTAAATAAACCTAAACCTACCAGTTTACTTAATTTAAAAAAAAACCTAAACCCTAAATCCTAAACCCTAAACATTAAACCTTTAACCCTAAAACTAACCATAAACTTTAAGCCCTGAACTTACAACACTAAACCTATAACCCTAAACCTTAACACCCCTAAAACTTAAACCCTAAACTTGAAACCCTAAAACCTAAAACCTAAAAGCATAAATACTAAAACCATAAACCCTAAACCCTAAACCCTACACTATAAACCCCAAATCCTAAACTGAGCCTAAAATAACTAAATAAATTAAAAAATAAACCTAAACCCTATAACCTAATAAACATAAACCTAAACTTAAACCCTAAGAATGTGCAGAAGGTGGTGGATGTGAAGGCGGAGGTGGTAGTTATCGCAATGGTGGTGGGGGATATGGAGGTGCTAGTGGATATGGAGGTTATGGTCAGAGCAGTGTTGGTTATGGAGGTGGGAGGAGTGATGGAGGTTACAATCATAGTGGAGGCAGAGGGAGTGATCGGGGATATGATGGTGGTTCCCACTACTCGAGAGGCCTGGGGTGGTTCTAATGGGAACTAGAGAAACTAAAGAATGGCCGATCCAATCTGCTGCTTATGGAACTATCTTTACAGTAGAGATGGTTCTAGTTATCTAAGGTTTTGATTTTCTTTAAGCATGCTCATTCTTGATCTATGTCATCACTTGTGTCTTAGAAAACCTGGTGTGTTACTTGGTTATTAAAATCTAAAAGAATAAATGTTTAATATGAATTTGTTCTCTATTAGAAAAACCAAAAATGCTAAACTTTAAACTAAAACTGAATCCTAAACCTAAAACCCTAAACCCTAAAAAAATAAAAATAAAAATAATAAAAAACATAACCCTAAACCCTTAAATGTACAACCCTAAACAACAAACCCTAAACCCTAAACCATAAACCCTAAACCCTAAACTCTAAACCCTAAACCCTTAAACTCTAGTAACTAAAAAACCTAAACCTAAGCAAAATAAAACCTACAAATAAAATAAATAAAGAAACCTACAACAACAACAATAACAACAAGCCTTAATCCCACTAGGTGGGGTCGGCTACATGAATCCTTCATCTCCATTGTGTCCAATTATGTGTCAAATTCTCATTTAAATCAAGTATACTAAGATCATTTTTTATACATCTTGACCAAGTCTTTTTAGGTCTACCTCAACCTTTCTTAACATAAGGCAAATCTAATGCATCTACTCTCCTAATCGGGTCATCGGACGACCGATACTTTATGTGGCCAAACCATCTCTCTCCTAATCTTATCTAACTGGAGCTACCAACTTTTTCATGAATATACTCATTTTGCATTCTATCTCTAAGAGTAAAGCCACTCATCCACCTAAGCATCCTCATCTTTGTAACACTTAACTTAGAATTATGCTTCTCTTTTATTGGCCAACATTCTGCACCATAAGTCATCGTGTCTTACCACCATCTTATAAAATTTTCCCTTAAGTTTAAGTGGAACTTTTCTATCACATAATAGGCCAGATGCATTCCTCCACTTCAACCATCCAACTTGAATTCTACTAATAACATCTCCATCTATTTCACCATCATTTTGGACAATAGAGCCTAAATATCTGAAATGCTCACTCTTATTAATGACTTGATCACCTAATGTCACAACACTACCACTAGAACTTATACAACTAAAATTGCACTCCATATATTCAGTTTTAGATCTACTTAAATGAAAACTTTTAGACTCTAGAGTTGACCTCCATAATTCAAGTTTCTGTTGGACTCCCTCTCTAATCTTATCAACAAGAAGAATGTCATCAGCACAAAGCATACACCAAGGTACATCTTCTTGTAAATGCCTAATAAGAACATCCATAACTAAAGTAAAAAAGATAAGGGCTTAAAGTTGATCCTTGAAATAATCCAACTAAAATAGGAAAATATTTAGTCAATCCTCCTTGTGTTTGGACACAAGTAACAGCTCTTGTATACATATCCTTAATGACTTGAATATAACCAATATTAACTCCTTTCTATTCTAGAACTCTCCAAAGAACATCTCTTGAAACTTTATCATAAGCTTTTTCTAAATGAATAAATATCATATGTAGATCCTCCTTACTTTCTCTATGCTTCTCCATCAAACCCCTTAACAAATGTATAGCATCCATAGTAGATCTACCTGGCATGAAACCAAACTGATTGTGAGAAACTTATGTATTACATTGTAACCTATGCTCAATTACTCTCTCCCATAATTCTAATGTATGGCACATTAACTTAAATCCTCTATAATTTGCACACTCTTGTGCATCACCTTTATTCTTAAATATAGGAACCAACAAACTCTTTCCCCACTCATCTGGCATTTTTTTAGTCTTTAAAATGACATTAAAAAGATTTGTAAGCCAAGAAATTCCTTGATCTCCTAAACATCTCCACACTTCTATTGGAATATTTTCCGGTCCTACTGCTTTTCCACATTTCATTTTCTTTAAAGCTTCATTAACTTGATTTACTAATACATGATAAAATGAAATTCTCTATTTTTGTTTAGGGTATTAAGGTTGCTAAAATCAATCATACTTTCAAATCCTTCATTGAAAAGTTTATCAAAATACCTCATCCACCTATTTTCAATATCCTTTTGCATTTTATTATTCTCATCCTTAATACACCTCACTTGAACTATGTCTTTACTTCTCCTATCTCTTTGGTTGGCAAACTTATACATACATCTTTCACCTTCTTTGGTATCTAATCTATTGTATAAATCACTAAAAGCTAAATTTTTTGCATCATATATTGCTTTCTTAGAATCTCTACAAGCCACTTTATATCTTTCCCAATTCTTTGAGTTTTTACATTTAAATGAAGTTTTATAACAATACTTCTTATTTTTTATCTTTTCTTGCACACTCTAACTCCACCACCAATTATTATTATTAAACGAAGCTTTTCCTTTTGATTCTCCAAGCACATCTTTAGCAACTTGCTTAATTTCACTTGCTATTTTTTCCCACATAATGTTAGCTTCCTCATGAACATCCCAAATTCTAATCTCTTGTAGCTTGCTCTTAAAAATATTTTTATTTGTGTTCTTTAAGTGTCCCCATCTAATTCTAGAAAATAATTTGGTTTATTTTTTCTCTTACAACCTTTCATCTTAAAATCTAAAACTAACAATCGATGTTGGGGGACACTTAAAGAACTAAACTAAAACCTAAACCTAAACATAAACTTAAACTTAAACCTAAAAATAAAATAAAATAAAAAATAAAAACAAAACTAAAATAAAATAAATAAAAACTTAAACTAAAGTGAAAAATAAAATAAACCTAAAAAAACCTAAATAAAATAAAAACTAAATTAAAAATAAAAATAAAATAAACCTAAAATGAAATAAAATAAAAATTAAATAAAAACCTAAACCTAAAAATAAATAAAAATAAAAACTAAACCAAAAATAAACAAAATAAAATAAACCTAAATCTAAAATTAAATAAACTAAACTAAAATAAATAAACCTAAACTTAAACCTAAAATAAACTAAACCTAAACCCTAAACTAAATAAAATAAAATAAACTAAAAATAAACCTAAACCTGAACTAAAAAATAAAACCTAAAAATTAACCTAAAATAGTAACCTAAAACCTAAACCTAAAAAAATAAAATAAAAACCTAAACTTAAACCTAAAAATAAAAAATAATATCTAAACTTAAAAAATAAAATAAAATTAAAACTAAACTAAAAAAATAAACATAAACCTAAACCTAAACCAAAAAATAAGCTAAAAGAAATCCTAAACTAAAATAAATAAACTTAAAATAAATAAAGTAAACTAAATAAAAATAAAAAATAAACCTAAATAAAAATAAGAAATAAAATAAAATAAAATAAATAATCAATAAATATAATAAACTAAAAAAACCTAAACCTAATAGTTTAATTAATTTAAAAATAAAACTAAACTAAAACGTGAACCCTTAACCTAAAACCTAAACCCTAAAAAAATTAAAAAAAACCCTAACACTAAACCCTTTTTAACCTAAAATACTAAACCATAAACCTAAATCCTAAACAATAAACTATAAACCTTAAACCCTAAAACCCTAAACTCCAAACCCAAAACACTAAACCTTTAACCCAAAACCCTAAACCCTAAACCCAAAAACCATAAAAACCCTAAGTCCTAAAGCCTAAACACTAAACCCCAAACCCTAAACCCTAACCCTAAATCCTAAACCCTAAAACCCTAAACCCTAAAATTATAAACCCTAAACCTAAACCATAAATCCTAAGCCCTAAACCCTAAAGTATAAAAACCTAAAAGTTAAGCTAAAAAATAAAATAAAAATAAAACTCAACTAAAAAATAAACCTAAACATAAACCTAAACCTAAAAAATAAACAAAAATAAAAAACCTAAACTAAAATAAATAAACAAAACTAAATAAAAATTAAAAATAAAAAAAATAAAATAAAAACTAAAATAAATAAAAAAATAAATAAATCCTAATAAACTTAAACTCAAACCTAAACCATAAACCCTAAACCCTAAACCCTAAACCTAATTAAACTAAACCCTAAACCTAAATCTAAACTTAAACCCTAAACTAAACCTAAAAACCTAAAACCTAACCCTAAACCTTTAAACTTACACCTAAACCCTAAACCTTAAACCCTAAACCTTAACCCTTAACCCTAAACCCTAAACCCCAAACACTTAACCTAAACTTAAAGTAACTAAATAAATTAAAAGATAAACCTAAATCATAAAACCTAATAAATCTAAACCTAAACCTAAGTTCTTAGTAAGCACGAGTCATCAGCTCGCATTGACTACGTCCCTGCCCTTTGTACACATCACCAAACCCACCCGCCATCCCATCCCTTGACCTCATGCTCTGGCGATTCCCCTTTTCCCCTCTCATTTTTTGGCTTTCTAGTCGATCCTTGATGGCTGTTTGGTGTGATTCTCATTGGATTTTTTCTAGAATCAATGGCTGCTAGCCACTTTCTTGTTTTACATGGAGTGATACTGGCTAGGCATCTTCCCTGTTGATTCCATGGGGGAAACTGATGGATCCAATGGATCCTAATTGGGCATCAACTACCTTGGCTTTGGCTACTTTGAAATCATTGAAAGACATCCTTTCTGGTAAGGATAGCTGTTCAGGTGAGTCCTTAGAACTTATTTTGACTTCTTTTCAAGGCATGTCTGTGGTTATGTGCTCTGATCTGGTTGTGGAAAATCTTGCTAAGCCATTTGAATTCACTTTGGTTGGAAAGTTTACTCTTTGTAGGCTGAATCTGGAAAACATTCACTCTTTCTTTCATAGTCTGACACTTTCAGGTACTTTTAGGATTAGTTTAATTGATCCTCGCCACATTTTGATTCAGTTAACAAATGATTTGGATTACTTATGTGTTTTTGCTCATCATTCTTATTTTATTTTCAATTTCCAAATGAGGTTGCTAAAATGGACTCCACTATTTAATATTAGGGAAGAATCCCCAATCATTGTGGTTTGGATTTCTCTCCCCAATATGTGAATTCATTTCATTAATCATCAATTTCTTTTTACTGTGGGTGCTTTATTTGGTCGGCCATTACAAATTGATCAGGAAATAGCTACAAAATCTCAACCTTCTCTCTAGAATCCTTATTGAATTGGACATTACCAAGAAATACCCCAAAGAAATCTAGTTGGGATCTAAAAATTACGGTTATATGCAAAAGTTGATTTTAAAAATTTCCCTGCCTTTTGTTCTCATTGTAAAATCCATGGGGATGATAATTCTAAATGTTTCATTCTGCATCCTCACCTAAAAAAGAAAATTCCTATTAAGGAAACTATTGTTACAAACCCTAGGTCAACCACTGTTAAATATAAAAAAGTTTATTTAGAAAAAATTATTCATTGAATGTTCCTAATAAGGCTATTTTACCCCTGATTTCTTTTATGCAATTGAAGGTTTCTAATGTGAAAATAATAATTTCTCTAAACTTTTGGATGACAATTCTATTTCTTTTAAGTCAATCCTCACATCCATATTGGTTTTGATTGATGAAAATGATGCTTTAATTGAAAATATTAATGAGGATATCAACTTTATGCATCATTCAAATTCAATGGAGAATATGGCTTTAGTTTCTCATGATATTTAGTTTGAAATTTTTGACTTTAATTTAGTTCAGGATGATTTAAATTCTCAAAAAGATTTGGTTTTGTCAAATAATTTGGGTATTGAAGAAGAAGGGTTGGATGTTCACACTTGCCTTCTTAATAAATTTGTTTCGGTTCCCTCACTTGCTATACCCAATGCTCATTTTCCTTTAATAAATTCTAATAACTTGGAAGAAGGAGAACTCACTTCTATACAAGAGACTTCCCCTAAATCTATGACTAATGTTGCTAAATCCTTCACAAATGATGATTTTATGGGAAAAGGAAATGGTTTCCATACTTATCATGCTAAAAAGAAAAAAATGTTAAAAACATCCCTACCAAATTGTCCAAAAACACTAGATCTACTACAACCTCCCTCTCCTCTCTTAATTAACCTTTTCTTAACCCCTTTTTTATTTCCTTATGTTTAATTTTTTTGCTTGGAATGTTAGAGGGATCTATACCTTATCTATTTATAATCATATTAGAAACCTTTATCGTAATCATAATATTTCTTTACTTATTATTTTGGAGCGTCTTATTCATGCAAACAAAATTAACCATGTTGCCAAAATGATCGGTTTCAATAAATTTTTCTCTAATGTTAGTAATAAAATTTGGTGTTTTTGAAATAATTTTGTGGAGGTTTCTATTCATGATGATTTTCAACAAGTTGTCAATGCTCAAATATCTTATGGTGATTATTGTGTTTTGGGCTCTTTTGTCTATGCATCTTGTAATAGATCTGGTAGAAATTTTCTTTGGGAAAATTTGAAGAATTTTGCTACCTCTATCAATATTCCTTGGTTTGTTCATGGGGATTTCAGCACTATTTTATTCTCTTCTAAATGAATTAGTGGTTGCTCTCCTAATATTCATTCCAAAGGATAATTTTTCAATATGATCCTTGATTGCAATTTGATTAATATTGGCTTTAAGGGTTCAAATTTTACTTGGTAAAACTCTAGACTGCAAAGGTTGGACCAGAGTCTTTTTAATACTCATTGGATTACTTAATGGTTTATTACTTTTGTCAATCATTTAAGCAGAACCTTATCAGATCATGATCTTCTTTTGGTTTCTATTAATGATAACTCTAATAGAATAAAACATTTCTCTCATTTTAGATTTCAGAACATGTTGATTTAGCATATTGATTTCTTTAATGTTGTGGCTAAAAATTGGAAAGCTCCCTTACATCTTGACAATTCGATTATGGGGATGAATAGATTTTCGTTTAAGCTTAAAAGACTTAAACAAAATTTGGGTTTATGGAACAAGCATTATTTTAAAAACCTTTTTTCTAATATCAAACAAATGGAAAAATTGGTTTGTGGTCTTGAAGTCTCTGTTATGTTTGATCCTACTAAGATTAAGGACTTGGCTGAGGTAAAAGATAAACTTGTTAATTATCAAAATATGAAAGAGACTTATTAGTGCTAAAAAGTTGCTAGCAAACATATTATGGATGGTGACAAAATACTAGATATTTCTATGCTTTAGTTAATAGTGCTTTAAATAATATTCAAAAAATTAAAGATTACAATGGCAAATGGATTACAAAGAATAATGATATTAAGGATTTGACCATTAATTACTTTAGAAATATGCTTAATAAGAGTTTCTCTTATGAAGTTATTTCTAAATTGGACTTGATTCATTCTATTATAACCAATAATGATAATGAATTGCTTAATATTGTACTTAACGAAGAGGAAATTTTTGAAGTTCTTAATAGCATGAACATAGATTCTGTTGCTGGTCCGGAGGGTTTCACTACCCAATTTTTCAATCAAAAAAATGATTTGGTTGAGGCTGTGGTTTATTTTTTTATTGGTAATCCTTTTTCTAGATATTTTTCTAGCACTTCTATTATTCTCATACCTAAGAAAGATCATCCGGACTATTGGAGTGATTTTAGACCTATTAGTATGTGCACCTTCTTCAATAAGTTGATTTTCAAAATTCTAACTAATAGGCTTAGTCCTTTACTTCATAGGATCATCTATCTAAACCAAACTAGTTTTTATTATAGGTAGATCTATTTCTGATAATATTCTGCTTGCTCATGAATTAATTCATGATTTAGATGCTAAGACTAGAGGTTACAACATTCTATTCAAATTAGATATTACCAAAGGTTTTGATAATATCTCTTAGGATTTCCTTATCCATATTCTAAATTTATTTATGTTTTCTAATAAATTTATCTTTCTTATTAAAAATTGTATTTATAATGCTTGGTTTTTTATTTTTCTTAATGGGAAAGCCTTGGGATTCTTTCCTTCTTCCCATGGCCCAAGACTAGGGGATCCTCTATCTCCTTCCTTATTTATTATTGTTGTTGAGTACTTATCTAAGAGCATCAATGATCTATTCTTAAACAATCCTAGTATGTATTATAGAACTCTTGGTGGTCTTCATGTTTCTCATTTAATCTTTGTAGATGATTTCATTATTTTCTGCAATGATTCTATTCATCATATCAAGAATCTCAAGATTTTTTTAAATAAATTTGGTACAGAAAGTAGTCTATCTATCAATGATAATAGAAGTTATTTTATTACTTCTTCAAGCATCTCCAATAATAAAATTAATCAAATCCTGCATATCACTAATTTTAAACATCAACACCTTCCTCTTAAGTACTTGAGTGCACCTTTTTTTAAAGGTCTGAAATGATCCCATCTTTCTAATGTATTAATTCAAAGAATTTTAAACAAAATTTTTATTTGGGAATTTCATTTGATTTTCTTTGGTGGCAGGCTCACTATTCTTAAAAGCACTCTTAATTTAATGCCTCTTTATTTGATTCAAACTATTATCCCCACTAATGTTACTCTTATCAGAATTGATTGCTTGCTTAATAAATTTTTTTGGGGATCCAATAATTCTACTAAAAGAATGCATTGGACTTCCTGGCATAAATGTTATGGTCCATTGGGTAAAGGTGGTCACAAACCGATTCGTGAAGCTATCTTCTCTCATAAGCTCTGGTGAAATTTTAGAAAGAATGATAGCCTTTGGGCTAATTTTATGATGAAAAAATATTTCCAAGGTAAACACCCTCTTATATGTGCTTATAAAGTTGGTGACTCTCCAATTTCGAAAAGGCTTTGCTCCATTAAATGACTTGTTGAACCATTAATATCTTGGGGTATTCATTCAAGTTCTTCTTTCTTTTGGCAAGACAACTGGATTGGCAATGGCTATATTGACTCCTTTTATCTACCCACTCTACTACAGCTATCAAAGTTAACTTTTTCTGGCATAATAACACTCGGAATGAGAACAAAATTGAGAATTATATCCATGTTTCTCTTTTAAACAACTTTAGAAATATCCCTATTATCTCTAACAAACTGATGAAATTCTCTTTAAGCTTTCTTACAATGGTGATTTTGTTCTTAAAGAGGTTTGGACTATTATTTGAGATAAGCAAAACTCCTCTAATGTTTTCATTAAACTTTAGAAAAATATCATTCCCATTTCTTATTCAGTTTTAGCTTGGAGGATTTTGAATAACTTTATTCAAGTGGACTCTTTGCTCTAGAATAAAGGGTTTTATTTTCCTTCAAAGTGCTATTGTTGCTTTCATATTGAAAATGTTAATCATGTTTTTGTCAATGGTGCTATTACTTCTAAATTATGGTTATGGTATGATGATTTATATAATACCAACTACTTTCATGGCTCTCTTTCCATATATGAACTTATTGAAGTCTATTTTCAAAAAATTATGAAAGGTCATATCAAAGTTCTTATTGTTATTACCCTTTCTGGTTCATCTTGATGGAAAAAAATGATGCAAAATATCATGGTATTCCTTTGAGCCTTAAAAGGATCCTGGCTAGAACCAAAGATAAAATTCATGTTGTTTAATGCCAATCTTATTAGTAACATTCATTTTAGAAGCTATAAATTTGTGGCTAAAAAATTGGGTGTCATTCTGCCTGATGTTGACTTTTATAAAAGAGCAAGGATTATCCATTGGATCAAACCCAAAGAAAATTTGATTAAAGTGAATACTGATGGTTATATTACTTCCAATAAATATGGTTATGGTGGTATTCTTAGGGATTCTAAAGGTAATGTCATTTGTGCTTTTACGTATCCTCTCAAAGCCTGCTCTGTTATCTATGTTGAGCTTATACTTGTCAATAAAGCTATTATAATTTGTTTGAATAAAGGTTTCCTCAACATCTGGATTGAAGTTGATGTGCTCTTGCTTCTTGACATGCTAAACTCTAATAGAATAGAAAATGCTGATTTATTTTATCTTCTCAATCATACTAAAAATCTTCTTTCTCAATTTTGTTATAAAATTTCTCATATCTTTTGTGAAGGTAATGCTTTTGTTGATTTCTTGGCAACTTTAGGTGCCAAATTAACAGATTTCACTTTATTTGACAATCAAAATTTGCCTAAACTATTAAGGGGTTTGGTCAATCTGGACAACACTGGATTACCTTATTGCATATTATAATTTTCTTGGCTTCATTTTATCAGTTGGTTTTTGATGAGCCATTGCTTTTGGTTCCCCTTTCATAAACCCTCTTTGGGTTATGGCTATTTACTTATTTTCACCCTTGGGCCTGTGCTAGGTTTTAGTTTTGAGCTCTTGCATTTGGATTGGCCTAATGGTAGCTACCTGGTGGTTCTAATTTTATCTGCATGGGTTGTTTTGGTTTTTTCATCTAGCATGCTTGTTTTGGTGATTATTATTGCTTGGTTGCTTTTAGTGACCTTCATTTGGTTGGTGGCTTTTCCTGCTATTTTGTATGGTGTTTGCACATTTTGCTTGTTTTAACCGAGTTATTTTATTTATTGTGGTCTGGTTACCTAGGTGGTGTTGGATGGCTAGGTTGGTTGGCAGGGTGGTTTCTCCGCTTGGCAAATCAGAGGGGTTGTTGGTGGTCTAATTTTGGATTGGATTTGGCAAGGTGGAGGTTATTTGTTGATTATTATTTCTTCTTTTTTGTGGATTGGGTTTTGGAGGCCGACTTTGCTAGTTTGGGTTTGTTTCTTTTGGTTATAGTCTCTTCTTCTCAGAATGCTTATTTTTTGTTTCTATTTTATTATCGATGGCTATTTAGTGGATTGTTTTGCTTTGGGATCTAGTGACATGGTTTTGTATTGGTGCTTAACTTTGTGATTATGATGCTTGCACTCATTAATATTTCTCCTACTTGTTATTGGTGGTGTTCTGTTGTATTGTTGCTCGATGTATGGATTTAGTCCTTTTACTATCTTCTTCATTTTGTTTTGGCGGCTATTTATCTCACTGGATCGAATTTATGCTACTTTGGTTGGGTTTGGTCGATGTTGTTGTTTGCTTCTGCCTTTCCTAATTGTCTTGGGTTGTTTTGGCATGATGGATGTTGATGGTCTTTTCACTGATTTAGATTTTCTGCCATTGTGGTGGTTGGCTAGAGGCTAAGTTGGTCGTTGGTTAGTTGTAGGCTAGGTTAGTTAGATGGTGGATGTTTTGGCCTTTCTTTTGACATGCTGCTACCCTACTATGGTTCTCCTCATTTCTATGTTGCTTCCCTTTTCTGTTTAGGTGATAGCCTCATTATTCCTTTGCTAGTGAAGGATATGAGCTCTTGTGTTTTCTTATTGGTCTTGGTTTTTTTGTGTTGTTAAGGTCATTATGCTTGCTCCCTCGATGTTGTTATTCTTTTTGGTGGTGTTCACTCATTATCATGTCCTTCATGGTTGGTTGATCTTCTGCCTTATTGGGCTTATTTTTTTGGTGGCTTTGTGGTTGGCTATTATGTCTGCTGCTTGGAGGAGTTTGCAGCCTTGCAGGATGATGGACTTGGGATGATGGGCTACAAGAGGTATGTTGGCAATGATGGCCTTGATATTTCACTCTCTATCTTCTTTTGGCTAGTAGCACTACATGTAGTTGTAACCCTTCTTCAAGTTTGGATTCTTACATATAGTGTTGCTCCTTGAGATGATTATAACTAAGCCTGAGCCTATTTTTACTTTGCACCTTTTCTTTTGTCATACTCTTTATGCTTGCCTAATTTTACTGATCCTTTCAATAGTATGTTGCATTTCTTCATAGGTTTGGAGAATTTTGCGTGGATCTTCGGTATCAAAAGGACCTAGTGGATGTTGTTGTTGCGCACATGGATATGTTGTTGTTGCTGATTTGGTTTTGCTTTTATTTTTTCCTTATATTATTGTAATAGTTAGGGGGTTTATCTCTTTAGGACATATTATGGCTCTTTGAGCATGAGAATAGATATTTGCGCCCTCTAAAGACTTTGTACTTTTTCTTTGTAGCAATAAAATTCCCCAAATTTCTTTAAAAAGAAAAATTTAAACTCTAAGAATAGGCAGAACCTTGACGGAAAAAACATCACCGTCAACCAGGCTCAATCTAGATCTGGAAGTGGAGGCGAAGGCAGAGGCAGTTATCACAATGGTGGTAGGTGATCTGGATGTGCTGGTGGATATGGATGTGGTGGTCGAGTAGTTGTGTTTATGGAGGCGGGAGGAGCGACGGAGGTTACAACCATGGTGGTGGCGGAGGGAGAGATTTAAGATATGATGGTAGATCCCACTACTCAAGAGGCCAGGGTGGTTCTGATGGAAACTAGAGAATCTGAAGAATGGCTAATCCGATCTGTTGCTTATGGAACTGTCTTTACAGTAAAGATAGTTCTAATTATATAGGGTTTTTGATTTTCTTTATGAGCTCATTTTTGATCTATGTCGTCGGTTATGTCTTAGAAAACTTGGTGTGTTACTTGGTTGATGATATCGAAAAGAAGAAATGTTGATCTGAATTTATTCTATGTAAAAAAAAATCGAAAACCCTAAAACCTAAACCAAAAATTGAACCCTAAACCTAAAACCTAAACCCTAAACCCTATAAACTATAAACCTTAAACACTAACCCTAAACCCTAAACCCTAAACTCTAAACCCTAGAACCCTAAACCCTAAACCATAAAACCTAAACCCTAAACTAATCAAAACTAAACTCTAAAACTAAAAAAACCCTAATCTAAACTAAACTAAAATCCTAAACCTAAAATCAAACCCTAAACCCTAAACCCTAAACCTAACTAATTCTAAACTTAAACTCTAAATTTAAACCCTAAACTTTAAAACTAAAGTTTAAACCTAAACCCTAAACTAACTCCTTGAACCCTAAATCAGAATCCCTAAATGCTAAAAACCCTAAACCCTAAAGTCTAAACACTAAACCCTAAACCCTAAACCCTAAACCCTAACCCTAAACCAAACCCTAAAACCCTAAACCTTAAAACCCTAAACCATAAACTCTAAACCCTAAACCCAAAATCCTAAAAACTTAAAAACCTAAACTAAATAAAACCTAAAAATAAAATAAAGAAAAAAACTTAAACCTAAATAAAATAAAATAATAAAAGATAATAAAAACATAAACTAAAAAATTAAATAAATAAAATAAACTAATAAAAATAAACTAAATTAAAATAAATAAAAACCTAAACTAAACTAAAAAATAAAATAAACCTATGAATAAAAAACCTAAATAAAATAAAAACTAAACATAAAATAAAAATAAAATAAAACTAAAATAAAATTAAAAAAACTAAATAGAAACCTAAACCTAAAAAATAAACCTTAAAATAAAACCTAAAAATAAATAAAAAATAAAACCCAAACCCTAAACTAAAAAAAACATAAACTTAAAATTAAAAAAAAATAAACAAAATAAAATAAACATAAACCTAAACTAAAATAAACATAACTAAAATAAATAAAACCTAAACTTAATCTTAAAATAAACTAAACCTAAGCTAAATAAAATAAACTAAAAATAAACTTAAATCTAAACTATAAAATAAATCTTAAAAATAAACCTAAAATAAAAACCTAAAACCTAAACAAAAAAATAAAATAAAATAAAAACCTAAACCTCAGCCTAAAAATAAAAAATAAAACCAAAACCTAAAAAAAATAAAATAAAAATAAAACTCAACTAAAAAATAAACCTTAACCTTGAAAAAAAAAACTAAAATAAGAAACCTAAGCTAGAATAAATAAACCTAAAATAAATAATCTAAACTAAATAAAAATAAAAAAATAAACCTAAATACAAATAAAAAATACAATAAAATAAAATTAAAAAAATAAACTAAATAAACTAAATAAACCTAAACATACCGGTTTACTTAATTAAAAAAAATCATAAATCCAAAATCCTAAACCCTAAACGCTAAACCCTAAACCCTAAACTATAAACCCTAAAAAACCCTAAACTATAACCTTAAATCTTAAACCCTAAACCCAAAAAGCATAAACCCTAAAACCCTAAACCCTAAACCCAAAACCCTAAGCCCTAAATCCACCTTAAACTAATCTAAAACTAAATAAATTAAAAATAAACCAAAATAATAAAACCTAATATAATTAAACCTAAAACTAAACTCTAAGAATGGGCGGAACCTTCTGGGAACATCACAGTTAACGGGTTGATCAGATCTAAGGGTAAAGGCGATGGTGGAGATGGTTATCCGATGGTTGTGGGGATCTAAGGTGTTGGGTGGGTATGGAGGTGGTGGTCAGAGCAGTAGTGGTTATGGAGGTGGGAGGAGTGATGGAGGTTACAACCGTGGTGGTGGTAGAGGCAAATATCGGGGATATGATGGTGGATCGCTACTTGAGGCGGGGTGGTTAGATGGGAACTAGAGAAGAGCGAGATCCGATCTACTTATGGAATTGCGTCTTTACATTAGAGACAGTTCTAGTTATCTAGGGTTTTTGATTTGCTCTATGCAAGCTCATTTTTTATCTATGTCATCGCTTATGTCTTAAAAAACTTGGTGTGTTACTTAGTTGATGAAATTGAAAAAAAGAAATGTTGAATTTAAATTTGTTCTCTGTTAAAAAACCAAAACCCTAAACCCTAAACTAAAACTTAAACCTTATAACTGAAACACAATCCCTAATCCTTAAACATTAAGATCTAAACCCTAAAACCACAAACCCTAAAAACCAAACTAAACCTTAAACCTAAACCCAAACAAACCTACCCAAACCAGACTCTAAGCTCTAGGCCAAAACCCTAAACCTTAAACCTTTAAAAAACCTAAACCCTAAACAAACCCTAAAACCTAAATGAACCATAACCTAACACTGACAACCCTAGGCAAACCACAGGCCACAAACCCTGAGCCACAGGCAAAACCCTGAGCCATGCCTAAATGAAAAATTTAAAGGGCCCTGACACAACCAAACCTAGACTCTAAACCCTAGGCCTGACCCTAGACCCTGGGCCCTAGGCCCTAGGCCCAAGACCCTAGGCCTGAGCCACAGGCCACAACCACTGAGCTAGGCTCCATAATTAAAATGGATAAATAAAAACTGAGCCTAAATATAAAATCAAAATAAATAAATGCCTAAACTAAACCTCAGCCTAAACCTAAACCTAAACCTAAATCTAATCTAAAAAATATTAAACTAAAAGATAAATAAACCTAAACTAAACTAAAAATAAAATAAACCTAAAATTAAAACTTAAATAAAATAAACCAAATGTAAAAAATAAAATAAACCTAAAATAAAATAAAATAAAACTAAATAAAACCTAAACCTAAAATGAGACTTAAAATAAAACATAAAATTAAATAAAATAAAATCTAAACCAAAATTAAAATAAAATAAAATAAACTAAACTAAAATTAAAAAGCTAAAATAAATAAAATATAAAACCTAAACTGAACCTAAACTAAATAAAATAAAATAAATAAAATAAACCTAAACCTAAAAAAACTAAAATATAAACCTAAAATAAAATAAAACCTAAACTAATAAATAAAAATAAAACTAAAAAAAATAAAATAAAATAAAACTAAAAAAAAAATAAACATAAATTAAACTAAACCTAAAAAAATAAACTAAAATAAATTAACTAAACTAAAAATAAAATTAAAATGAACCTAAATAAAAAAAAAAATGAACTAAATAAAAATAAATAAATAAACTAAATAAAACATAACTCTGGTTTGCTTGGTTTTTTTTTAAAACCAGAACCCAAACCTCTAAACCCTACACCTGACACCCTAAACCTATAGCCCTAACCCAAAATAACCCTAAACAAACCTAAACTAACTAAAGGCCACTAAAACTAAACCCTTAGAACTGGGCCTGCAGGCCCTGAGCCACTAAACTGGGCCTGGGCCCTAAACAGACCTAGGAAACTTGGGCCCCTAAACTCACAGGCCCTAGGCCTGGGCCACTGGCTCACAACCTCAGACCATGATGCAAGGCCACTTACTGAAACTAACTCTGGCCTTGACCTAAACTAACCTGAGCCAAAACCCAGAACCCTAGGCCACAGGCCACAAGGCTGAGCCTGGGCTCTGACCTGGGCTCTGACCTGACCAGGCTCACTTAAACCCTAGGCCACAACTGACCACTGAAACTGGGCCACTGAGCCATGCTAACAACCTGAAACCTAAATAAATAAGACCTAAAATTAAAAACTAAAAAAGTAAAAAGATAAAAAAAAAGGTAAGACATAAAACAAATAAAATAAAATAAAATCTTAATAAATAATAAAACTAAATTAATAAAATAAATTAAACCTAATAATAAAACCTAAATAAAATAAAAATTAAACTTAAATTTATAATAATAAACCTAAAATAAATTAAAAATAAATAAACCTGAAATGAAATAAATAAAATAAATACTAAATAAAAACCTAAACCTAAAAAATAAACCTAAAAATAAAACCTAAAAAGAAATAAAAAAATAAAATCTAAACCCTAAACGAAAAAAAACCTAAACCTAAAATAAAAATAAGATAAATAAAATAAAATAAACATAAACCTAAAACATAAACTAAAAAAAATAAAACCTAAACCTCAAAATAAAATCAAAATAAAACTCAACTAAAAATAAATAAACTAAATGTAAACTGAAAATAAATAAAACTAAACTAAAATAAATAAAAAATAAACTAAATAAAATAAAATTAACCTAAAAAAAATAAAGTAAACTAAAATAAATAAAAAATAAACTAAATATACTATATAAACTAAACTTCGGTTTACTTAATTTAAATAAATAAACCCCAAATCTAAATCCTAAATCCTAAACCCTAAACCAACACTAGCAGAAACCCAACCCACACCACAGAAACTAACCCTAAACCCTAAACCCTAACCTTAAACCCCAAACTTTAAACCCTAAATGCTAAAGCTAAACCTAAAGTAACTAAATAACTTAAATAATAAACCTAAACCTTAAAACCTAATAATCCTAAACCTAAACCTAAACCCTAATAATGGGCAGAACCTTGATGGCGGGAACATCATAATCTACCAGGCTCAATCTAGATCTAGTGGTGGAGGGGAAGGTGGAGGCGGCGATTATCACAGTGGTGGCGGAAGATTTAAAGGTGTTGGCGGACATGGAGGTGGTGGTCAAAGCAGTGGTCATTATGGACACGGGAGGAGCAGTGGTGGGGGATCTGGAGGTGCTGGTAGATATGTGTGCTCATTTTTAATCTATGTCATCACTTGTGTCTTGCTAAACTTGGTGTGTTACTTGGTTGATGAAATCAAAAAGAAGAAATGTTGAATTTGAATTTGTTCTCTATTAAAAAAAACAAAAATAAACTTGAAAACTAAAACCTAAATCCAAAACATAAAACCTCAACCCTGAACCCAAAACACTAAACCCTAAACCCTAAAAACCCTAAAAACCCTAAACCCTAAACCTTCCACAAACCTAAACCTTAACCCTAAACTCTCAAGCTCAAACCCTAAACCACTAAACCTAAACCACAAACCCAAACACAAACCAAAACCCAAACCCTAAAGCTAAAGCCCACAAAACCTTCCCAGGCCTAAAACTAAACCCTAAAATAAAAAACCAAAACTAAATAAAATAAAATAAATAAATAAATAAAACTAAACTAAAAATAATAAAATAAAATAAAACATAAACATAAACTAAAACCTAAACCTACCTACACCTTAAACCTAAACCTAAAATAAAATAAAAATAAAATAAAAAATAAAAAAACTAAAAAAATAAAATAAACCATGAATAAAAAAAAATAAAATAAAACTAAACTTAAAGATAAAATAAATAAACCTAAAATAAAATAAAATAAAACCTAAAGAAAAAAAATAAACCTAAAATAAAACCTCAAAGAAATAAAATTAAAACTTAAACCTAAACAAAAAAACATAAACCTAAAATAAAACTAAAATAAACAAAATAAAATAAACTTAAATCTAAGCTAAAATAAACTAAACTAAAATAAATTAAACCTAAACCTAAAACTAAAATAACTAAACTAAACTCTAAAATAAATAAAATAAAATAAACTAAAATATCTAAACTAAACTAAAAAATAAAACCTCAAAATATACCTAAAATAAAACTAAAACCAAGATAAAAATAAAATAAAACCAAAACCTAAAATGTGAAAATAAAATAGAACACTTAAAAAAAAATAAAATAAAATAAAACTAAACTAAAAATAAACATAAACCTAAACTGAACTAAAAAATAAACTAAAATTAAAATCTAAACAAAAATAAATAAATAAATAATAAAAAAAATAAAAAATAAATAAAATAAAATAAATAAAATAAATAATAAATAAAATAAACTAAAATACTTATATGGTTTGCTTTTTTTAAAAAAAAAACTCTAAACCCTAGATCTGACTACTAAATCAACCACCCAACCACTAACCACAAACTAACCCCTGAAACCCTAGGCACAACCTAAACCCTGAGCCACAACCCTCAGTCCTAAACCCAGGCCCCAGACCTAAACCTAAACCCTACCTAAATAAAACCTAAACTCTTGCTTAGGCAAACCACAGGCCACTAGGCCACTGAGCCATGAAACCCCAAAACCACAAACCAGAAGGCTAAACCCTGAGCCTGACTGACCACACTGAAAGGCTACCTAAATCCTGGCCACAAAAGACCACAACCAAAAGCCCAAATCCACTAAAAGCTCTAGATCCACAAATGATCTAAAAGCTAAAATTTAAATGAATAAACTACTATATAACAAAATAAAATAAATAAAAGAAATAAATAAAAATAAAATAAAAAAAACCTAAATTAAACCTAAAAACCTAAAATAAAATAATAAAAATAAAATTAAAGTAACATAAAATAGTAAAGAAACTAAACTAAAATAAATAAACCTAGAATAAAGGCCTAAATAAAATAAAAAAATAAACCTAAAATAAAAAAATAAACCAAAAATAAAATAAAATAAAAGCAATAAAAAACCTAATCCAAAATAAACTTTAAAGAAATAAAATAAAACCTAAACCCTAAACTAAAACCAAAACTAAAAAAAAACTAATTAAAATAAAATAAAGAAAATAAAATAAACATAAACTATAAAATAAATAAATGAAACTAAAATAAATAAATAAACTAAACATAAAAGATAAACTAAACCTAAACCTAAATAAAATAAAATAAAATAAAGCGAAAATAAACTTAAGCCTAAACTAAAAATAAAACCTAAAATAAACCAAAAATAAATAAAACCTAAAATCTAAACCTAAAAAAAAAAATAAAAACCTAAACCTAAATGTAAAAATAAAAAATAAAACTAAACTTAAATAATAAAATAAAAAAAAATCTCAACTAAAAAAAATAAACACAACCTAAACTAAGCCTAAAAAATAAACTAAAATAAAACCTAAACTAAAATAAATAAGCCTAAAATAAATAAACTAAACTAAATAAAATAGAAATTAAACCTAAATAATAAAAATAACGTAAACTAAAATAAATTAAACTAAATATACTAAATAAACTAAAAACCGGTTTACTTAATTAAAAAAAAACTTAAACCCTAAATCCTAAATCCTAAACCACAAACCTAAGCTCCAAACCCTAAACATAAACTTCAAGTAACTAAATAAATTAAAAAATAAACTTAAACCCAAAACCAAGTAAACTAAACCCCAGAATGGGTAGATCCTTGACAGAGAACATGGCCGTCAACCAAGCTCAGTCTAGATCGGTGGGGAGGTGAAGGGGTGGTGGCGATTCGATGGTGGTGGGGATCGGAGGTCTTGGTGGATATGGAGGTGGTGGCAGTGGTGGATATGGGCGGAGGAGTGATGGTGGATCTGGAGGTGTTGGTGAATATGCGATCTCATTTTTTATCTATGACATACCTTGAGCCTTAGAAAACTTGGTGTGTTACTTGGTTGATGAAATCAAAATAAAAAAAGTTGAATCTAAATTTGTTCTCTATTTAAAAAAAACCAAAAACTAAAAACCCACTAAACTTGAGCCTAAACTAAACTTAAGTGCTAAAACCTAAACCCTAAACCCTAAAAATCTTAAACCCTTAACCCTAAATATTGAACCCTAAAACTCTAAACCCTAAACCCTAAACCCTAAACCCCAAACCCTACCCTATACTTATCCTAAACCATAAATCCTAAAGCTAAAAACCTAAACCTAAATTAAATAAAACCTAAAAATAAATAAATAAAGCTAAAACAAAATAAAATAAAACATAAACTAAAACCTAACTAAATAAAAAAAATAAATAAATAAAATAAATAAATAAATAAATAAACTTAAATCATAAATTTAAAACTTAAATAAACTAAAATAAATAATAAAATAAATAAATAAATACCTAAACTACTAATAAAATAAATGGACTAAAAACCTAAACTAAAATAAACTTAAAATATACCTAAAAAAATCTAAAACTAAATAAAATAAAACCTAAACCTGACCTATAAACCTAAACCTAAATGTTAAAATAAATAAACTAAAAATAAAAACTTAAACTAAACTAAAAGATAAACTAAGATAAAACCAAAACTAAACTAAATATGCCTAAAATAAATAAAATAAACTAAATAAAAAAAATAAACCTAAATAAAATATAATATAAAAATAAACTAAAGTAATAAAATCACTAACTAAACTAAATAAACATAAAACTACTAAACACTAAATTAATAAAAAATAAAAACATAAAAAATAAAATAAAACAACCACAATGACCACAAACCATAAATAAAATCCCAAACCATAACTAAACCATAAACTAAAATAAACTAAACTAAACCTAAAAAAAATAAAAATCTAAACTAAATAAAACCTAAATAAAATAAGTAAAAAACAAACCTAAATTAAATAAATAAATGGAAACAAAACCTAAACTAAAATAAACCTAAAATAAAATTAAAATTAAATAATAAAAAAAAAAAAACTAAAAATACAAAATAAAATAAACTAAACCTAAAATAAAAAACTACTAAAATAAAATATAAACCTAAACTACCCTAAAATATAAATAAAATAATGTAAAATAAACCTAAACCTAAACTAAAATAAAATCTAAAACAAAGATAAAATAAATTGAAACCTAATCCTAAAATAAAAATAAAAAAAACTTACTAAAAAAATAAAAATAAAACATAAACTAAAGAAAAATAAAATAATTAAGCTAAAATAAACTAAAAAACCTAAAAATAAACTAAAATAAAAACTAAACCTAAAATAAATAAACCTAAAAATAAATAAATAAATTAAATAAATAAAATAAAATAAAATAAATAAAATCACTAAATAAACTAAATAAACTAAACTACCTTTGCTTTTTTTAAAATGCTAAACACTAAATCCTAAGCCCTAAACCATAAATCCTAAACCCTAAACCTAAACCCTAAACCCTTAAGCTTAAACCTTAAATACTAAACTTTAAAAAACCTAAACCCTAAACCTAAAACCTAAACCCTAAACTGTAACGCTAAACCCTAAATGCTAAAAGATTAAACCCTAAAACCCTAAACTCCCTAAACCTTAAACCATAAATCTAAACCCATCCTAAACCTAAACTAAACCCCAAACCTAAAATACAAACTAAAAGTAAGTAAATTAAAAAATAAACCTAAGTTGTAAAACATAATAAACCTAAACCTAAATCTAAACCCCAAGAATGGGTAGAACCTTGATGGCAGGAACATCACCATCAAACAGGCTTAGTCTAGATCTGGCTATAGAGTCGAAGGTGGATACAGTGGTTATCGTAATGGTGGTGGGGGATCTTGAGGTGCTAGTGGATACAGAGGTGGTGGTTAGAGTAGTGGTGGTTATGGAGGCAAGAGGAGCGACGGAGGTTACAACCATGGTAGTGGTGGAGGGAGAGATCGGGGATATGATGGTGGATCCACTCGAGAGTGTGGTTGGTTCGATGGGCACCGGCGAAGAACGATTGATCTTCCACTTATGGATTGTGCCTTTAAAATAGAGACTACTCTAGTTATCTAGTGTTCTTAATTTTCTCTATGTATGCTCATTTTTATTTTATGTCATCGCTTGTATCTTAGGAAACTTGGTGTGTTACTAAGTTGATGAAATAAAAAAAAAGAAATGTTGAATCTTAATTTATTCTTTATTAAAAAATAAAAAAAATAAAATCCTAAACACTAAACTAAAACTTGAACCCTAAACTAAAAACCCAAATTGTAAACCATAAACTCTAAACCCTAAACTCTAAAAATAAAAAAAATAAAAATAAAAAATCCCTAACCCTAAACCCAAAAACCTAAAACTAACACTAAACCTAAACCTAAACCATAAACCTACAACATTAAACCTACGACCCTAAACCATAAACCCTAAAAAATAATGAACCCTAAACTCTAAACCCTAAACCCTAAACCCTAAAAGCATAAACACTAAAGTAAACTAAATAAACCTAAACCTACCAGTTTACTAAATTTAAAAAAAAACCTAAACCCTAAATCCTAAACCCTAAACCTTAAATCTGTAAACATTAAACCTTAAACCCTAAAACTAACCTTAAACCTAAACCCTAAACCTACAACACTAAACATACAACTACAACCCAACCTAACCCACAAACCCAAACCCTAAACTCTAAATCCCAAACCTAAACATAAACCAAAAGTAACTAAATTAATTAAAAAAACCTAAACCCAAGAATGGGCATAACCTTGATGGCGGGGAACATCACGGTCAACTAGGGTCAATCTAGATCACGGTGGTGAAGCGGAGAGGTGACCATTATCTTGTGGTGGTAGGAGATATGGAGGTCTTTGGTTGATATGGAGGTGGTGGTGCGATGGTGGTTATGGAGGTGGGAGGAGATGGAGGTTACTGATGTGGTGGTGGCGAGGAGAGATCGAGGATATGATGGTGGATCCACTTCTTAGAGGCGGGTGGTTCTAATGGTAACTAAGCGAAGAATGCTCGATCCGATCATTTGCTTATGGAAGTGTGTCTTTCTGAGAGATAATTCTAGTTATCTAGGTTTTTTGATTTGTTTTATGCATGCTCATTCTTGATCTATGTCATCGCTTGTCTTACAAAACCTGGTGTGTTACTAGGTTGTTGAAATTGAAAAGAAGAAATGTTGAATCTAGATTTGTTCTCTTTTAAAAAGAAAAACCAAAAATCCTAAACCCTAAACTAAAACCTGAACCCTAAACCTAAAACCTAAACCATAAACCCTAAACCTTAAAAATAATAATAATAATAATAATAAATACCTAACACTAAACACTAAACGTTAAACCCTAAAACCTACAATCCTAAATCATAAACCATAAACCCTAAACCCTAAACCTAAACCTAAACTAATCCTTAAACCACAAAACTAAAACCTAAACTAAACTAAATAAAACTAAAATAAAATAAAAAAAAAACTAAACCTAAAAATAAAATAAAATAAAAAATAAAAACTAAACTAAATTAAAATAATAAAAACCAAAACTAAACTAAAAAATAAAATAAACCTAAAAATAAAAAACTTAACTAAAATTAAAACTAAATCAAAAATAAAAACAAAATAAACTTAAAATAAAATAAAATAAAAACTAAAGAAAAACATAAACCAAAAAAATAAACCTATAAATAAATAAAAAATATAACCTAAACCAAAAATAAACAAAATAAAATAAACCTAAACCAAAACCTAAACCCTAAACTATATAAAATAAAATAAACTAAAAATAAACCTAAACTAAAAAAATAAAACCTAATAATGAACTTAAAATAATAACCTAAACCTAAACTTAAAAAAAATAGATAAAATCTAAACATAAACCTAAAAATAAAAAATAAAACATAAACCGAAAGAATAAAATTAAAATAAAACAAAACTAAAAAAATAAACATAAACCTAAATCTAAACCTAAAAAATAAACTAAAATAAAAAACCTAAACTAAAATAAATAAACCTAAAATAAAGAAAATCAACTAAATAAAAATAAAAAATAAACATAAATAAAAAAGAAATAAATAAATTAAAATAAATAAACTAAAAGATCCTAAACTAATGTTTGCTTTAATTTAAAAATAAACCTAAACTAAACTAAACCCTAAACCAGTGACCCTAAAGAAATATTTAAAGAGCCCTGAACACAAACCCCCAAATCCAAATGACCCTAGGCCAACCAGAGCCCTAGGCTAAAACCCCAAACCATGAGCCCTAAACCCTAGGCAGACCCCAACCTAAAGGCCACTGAGCCACAACCACACAAAAACCCCACAAGAACCTAAACCCTGAGCCCTAACCTAAATTTAGGCTTTAAAGACCTGACCCCTGACCCTAAATCCTAAGCCCTGCCTAAACCTAAAAAATAAAATAAAATTAAACTCAACTAAAATAGACCAACATCTGAGCCTAAACCTAAAGATAAACAAAATAAAACCTAAACTAAGATAAATATGTAAAGATAAATAAATAAAACTAAAATAAAATAAAAATAAACCTAAATAAAATAAAAGAAAATAAACTAAAATAAATAAAAATAAACTAAGTAAAACTAAATAAACCTAAACCTACTAGTTTACTTAATTTTTTTTAAAAAGAACCATAAACCCTAAATCCTAAACCCTAAACCCTGGACCCAAAAACTAGCCATAAACTCTCAACCCTAAACCCTAAAAGTCCTTAAACCCTAAATCATAAACCCTAAATCCCAAATCGTAAAACCTAAATCCTAAACCTTAGACCCTAAATGCATAAACCCTAAAACCCTAAACCCTAAACCTTAAACCTTACACCTAAACCCTAAACCCTAAAATCTAACCCTAACCCTAAACCCTAAACCCAAAACCCAAAACCTAAACATAAAGTAGCTAAATAAATTAAAAATAAACTTAAACCCTAAAATAAATCTAAAACTAAACCTAAATTCTAGTAAGCTCAGTCATCGACTTTGCTTTGACTATCCATACCCTTGTGCACATCACCAAACTCACCCACCGCCTGAGCCCTCGACCTCGTTCTCTGGCGATTCCCCTTTTTCCCTCTCATTTTTGGCTTTCTAGTCACTGCTTGATGGCTATTTGGCATGATTCTCACTAGATTCCTTTTGGAATGGAATCAATGGACGTTGGCCACTTTCATGTTTTACTTGGAGTGACACCGTAGCTTGGCGTCTTCCCTGAATATTCTATGGGGGAATGTAATGGATCCAATGGATCCTACTAGGGCATCAACTACCTTGGCTTTCACTTCTTCAAAATCATTCAAAGACATCCTTATTAGTAAGGATAGCTGTTCAGGTGATTCCTTGGAACTTATGTTGACTTCTTTTTTGGCATGCCTATGGTTATGTGCTCTGATCTAATTGTGGAAAGCTTGCTAAGCCATTTGAATTCACATTGGTTGGAAAGTTTACTCTTCATAGGCCAATCTAGAAAACATTTGCTATTTCTTTCATAGTCTGAAACTTTTGGGTGCTTTTATGATTGGTTTAATTGATCCTCCCCATATTTTGATTCAATTAACAAATGATTTGGATTACTCCCTTGTTTTTGTTCATCGTTCTTATTTTGTTTTCAATTTCCAGATGAAGTTATTGAAATGGACTCCACTATTTGATATTAGGGAAGAATCTCCAATCATTATGGTTTGGATTTCTCTCCCCAATATGTGAATTCATTTCATTAATCATCAATTCCTTTTTTTGTTGTGAGTGCTTTATTTGGTCGGCCATTGCATATTGATCAAGCAACAACTAATAATCTTGACCTTCTCTGGTTTGATTCCTTGTTGAATTGGACATTACCAAGAAACACCCCAAAGAAATCTAGTTAGGATCTGAAAATTATAGTTATATGCAGAAAGTTGATTTTAAAAATTTCCCTATCTTTTATTCTCATTGTAAAATCCATGGGCATTATAATTCTGAATGTTTCATTCTACATCCTCACCTAAAAAAGAAAATTCCTGTTAAAGAAAACTATTGTTCCTAACCCTAGGCCAAACACTGTTAAATATCAAAAAGTTAATTCAAAAAAAAAGATTCATTGAATGTTCTAATTAGGTTGTTTTACCTCTTATTTCTTCTATGCAATTGAAGGTTTCTAATGTGGAAAATAATAATTTTCTAAACATTTGGAGATGATTATTTTTTCTCTAAGTTGATCCTCGCATCCTTACCAGTTTTGATTAGTGAAAATGATGCTTTAATTGAAAATATTAATGAGGATATAAATGTTATGCATCATTCAAATTCAGGGGAGAATATGGCTTTGGTTTCTCATGATATTTAGTTTGAAAAACATGACTTTACTTTAGTTAAGGATGATTTAAATTCTCAAAAAGATTTGGTTTTGTCAAATAATCTAGGTAATGAAGAAGAAGGGATGGATGTTCACACTTGCCTTCTTAATAAATATATTTTGACTCCCTCGCTTCCTATACTCGATGCCCATTTTGCTTTAATAAATTCTAATAACTTTGAAGAAGGAGAACTCACTTCTATACAGGAGACTTCCCCTAAATCTGTGACTAATGTTGCTAAATCCTTCACAAATGATGATTTTATGGGAAAAGAAAATGGTTTCCAAACTTATCATGCTAAAAAAAAGTTAAAAATAACCCTCCAAAATTGTCTAAAAACACTAGATCTACTGCGACCTCCCTCTCCTCTTTTAATTAACCTTATCTTAACCCCTTTTTTATTTCCATATGTTTAATTTTTTTGTTTGGAATGTTAGAAGGATCTATACCTTATGTATTTATAACCGTATTAGAAACCTTTATCGTATTCATAATATTTCTTTACTTATTGTTTTGGAGGCTCTTATTCATGCAAACAAAATTAACCATGTTGCTAGAATGATCAGTTTCAATAAATTTTTCTCTAATGTTAGTAATAAAACTTGGTTTTTTGGAATAATTTTATGGTGGTTTCCATTCTTGATGATTTTCTACAAGTTGTCAATGCTCAAATATCTTATGGTGACTATTATGTTTAGGGCTCTTTTGTCTATGCATCTTGTAATAGATCTAGTAGAAATCTCTTTTGGAAAATTTGAGAAATTTTGCTACCTCTGTCAATAAACCTTGGTTTGTTGGTTGGGATTTCAACACTATTTTATTCTCTTTTGAATGAAGCGGTGGTTGCTCTCCTAATATTCATTCCATGGAAGAATTTTCCAATATGATCCTTGATTGCAATTTGATTGATATTTGCTTTAAGGGTTCAAATTTTACTTGGAAAAACTCTAGACTTTGGCAAAGGTTGGACTGGATTCTTTTTATTACTCATTGGATTACACAATGGCCTATATTACTCTTGTCGATCATTTAAACCTTATCATCATGATCTTTTTTTGGTTTCTATTAAAGATAACTCTAATAGATTAAAATATGGGGATTCAACAAATTAATTTGTTTAATGTTGTGGCTAACAATTGGAATGCTCCCTTACATCCTGACAATTCTATTATGGGGATGAATAGATTTGGTTTAAGCTTAAAAGACTTAAACAAAATCTAGGTCTGTGGAATAAGCATTATTTTAAAAACCTTTTTGCTAATATCAAGGAAATGGTTTGTGATCTTGAAGTCTCTGTTATGTCTAATCCTACTAAGATTAATCACTTGACTGAGGCAAAAGATAAACTTGTAAATTTTCAAAATATGAAAGAGACTTATTAGTGCTAAAAAGAAACTAGCAAAAATATTGTGGTTGGTGATGAAAATACTAGATATTTCCATGCTTTAGTTAATAAAAAGAGAGCTTTAAATAATATTCAAAAAATTAAAGATGACAATGGAAAATAGAATATGAAGAATAATAATAATAAGGATTTGACCATTAATTACTTTAGAAATATGCTTAATAAGAGTTTCTCTTATGAAGCTATTTCTAAATCACACTTGATTCTTTCTTTTATAACCAATAATGACAATGATTGCCTTATTATTGTACCTAATTAAGAGGAAATTTTTAAAGTTCTTAATAGCTTAAACATAGAGTCTATTGCTGGTCCAGAGGGTTTCACTACCCAATTTTTTCAAATATGCTGGTATATTATTAAAAATGATTTAGTTAAGGTTGTGATTGGTTTTTTTAATGGTAATTCCTTTCTTAGATATTTTTCTATCACTTCTATTGTTCTCATACCTAAGAAAGATAATCCAGACTATTGGAGTGATTTTAGCCCTATTAGTATGTGCACCTTCTTCAATAAGTTGATTTTCAAAATTGTAACTAATAGGCTAAGTCCTTTACTTGATAGGATTATCTATCTAAACAAAACTAGTTTTGTTAGATGTAGATCTATTTTTGATAATATTCTACTTGCTCAAGAATTAATTCATTATTTAGATGCTAAGACTAGAGGTGAAATTATATTTTAACAAAGCTTTTGATAATATCTCTTTGGATTTCCTTATCCATATTCTAAATTTTTTGGGTTTTCTAATAAATTTATCTTTCCTTTTTTAATTTATATTAATAATGCCTAGTTTTCTATTTTGCTTAATGGGGGAAGCCTTTGGCTTCTTTCCTTCTTACCATGGACTAAGATAAGGGGATCCTCTATCTCCTACCTTATTTATTATTATTCTTGAGTGCTTATCTAAGAGCATCAATGATCTATTCTGAAATAATCCTAGTATGTATTATAGAACTCCTGGTGGTCTTCTTGTTTATCATTTAATCTTTGTAGATGATTTCATTATTTTTTGCAATGCTTCTAGTCATCATATCAAGAATCTCAAGATTTTTTTTAAATAAATTTGGTAGAGAAAGTAGTCTATCTATCAATGATAACAAAAGTTGTTTTATTACTTCTTCAAGCATCTCCAATAATAAAATTAATCAAATCTTGCATATCACTAACTTTAAACAACAACACCTTACTCTTAAGTACTTTAGTGCTCCTCTTTTTAATGATCTGAAATGATCCCATCTTTTGGATGAGTTAATTCAAAAAATTTTAAATAAAATTTCTAGCTAGGAATTTCATTTACTTTCCTTTGGTGGAAGGCTCACTATTCTTGAAGCACTCTCAATTCAATGCCTCTTTATTTGATTCAAACTATTATCCCCACTAATACTACTCATATCAGAACTGATAGCTTACTTAATAAATTTTTCTGGTGATCCAATAATTCTACTAAAAGAATGCATTGGACTTCCTAGCATAAATGTTGTGGTCCCTTGGGCAAAGGTGGTCTCGGTTGCAAACTGATTCGTGAAGCTAATACTACCTTCTCTCATAGGCTCTGGTGGAATTTTAGAAAGAATGATAGCCTTTGGGCTAATTTTATGATGAAAAAATATTTTCAAGGTAAACACCCTCTTATCTGTGATTATAAAGTTGGTGACTCTCTGGTTTGGAACAGGCTTTGCTCCATTAAATAAGTTGTTGAACCCTTAATATCTTAGGGTATTCATTCGGGTTCTTCTGTCTTTTGGCAAGATAATTGGATTGTCAATGGCTTTATTGACTCCCTTTTATCTACTCTATTGACTATCAAAGTTAACTCTTTCTTGCATAATAACACTTGGAATGAGAACAAACTTGAAAATTATATCCTTATTTCTCTTTTAGATAACTTTAGATATATCTTTATTTTCTCTAACAAACTTGACCAAATTCTCTTTAAGATTTCTTACAATGGTGATTTTTTTTCTTAAAGAGGTTTGGACTTTTATTAGAGATAAGCAAAACTCCTCTAATGTTTTCATTAAACTTTGGAACAATATCATTCCTATTTCTTATTTAGTTTTAGCTTGGAGGATTTTGAATAACTTTATTCCTTTGGACTCTTTGCTCTGGAATAAAGAGTTTTATTTGCCTTCAAAGTGCTATTGTTGCTTTCATATTGAAAATGTTAATCATGTTTTTGTTAATGGTGCTATTGCTTCTAAATTATGGTTATGGTATGATGATTTATTTAATACTAACTACTTTAATTTCTCTCTTTCCATGTATCAACTTCATGAAGTCTGTTTCCAAAAAAGTGTGAAAGGTCATATCAAAGTTCTAGTTGCTATTACCTTTATCTAGTTCATCTGGATGGACAGAAATGATGCTAAATATTGTGGTATTCCTATGAGCCATAAAAGGATCCTGGCTAGAACCAAAGAAAAAATTCATGCTCTATTTAATGCCAATCTTATTTGTAACATTCATTTTAGAGGCTATAAATTTGTGGCTAAAAAATTAGGTGCCATTCGATGTTCACTCATAAAAGAGCCAAGATTATCCATTAGATCATACCAAAAAAAATTTGATTAAAGTGAATACTGATGGTTCTATTGCTTCCAATAAATATGGTTGTGGTGGTATTCTTAGGGATTCTAAAGTTTCTGTCATTTGTGCTTTTGTGTATCCTCTTAAAGCCTACTCTATTATCTATGTTGAGCTTATGCCTGTCAATAAAGCTATCAAAATTTGTTTGAATAAAGGTTTCCTCAACATCTGGATTGAAGTTGATGCACTCATGCTTCTTGACATGCTAAACTCTAATAGAATAGAGGATTTATTTTATCTTCTCAATCATACTAAAATCTTTTTCTCAAGTTTATTATAAAATTTCTCATATCCTTTGTGAAGGTAATGCTTGTGCTGATTTCTTGGCTACTTTAGGTGCCAACTTAACTGATTTAACTTTATTTGACAATCAAAATTTGCCTAAACTATTAAGGGGTTTGGTCAATCTGGATAACACTAGATTACCTTATCTTAGATTATAATTTTCTTGGCTTGGTTTTTTCAGTTGGTTATTGATGATCTATTGCTTTTGGTTCCCCTTTGTTAAACCCTCTTTGGGTTGAGGCCATTTGCTTATTTTCACTCTTTGGCCTGTGCTGGGTTGGTTGGTTGGCTAGTTGTGTTGGATGGTTTCTCTTTTACATTGGTGGCATCGAGGGGATGTTGATGGTCTAGAAATTGGATTTGGAAAGGTGGAGGTTATTTGTTATTGTTACATCTTCTTTTTTTGTGGATTGGGTTTGAGGGTCAATTTTGCTAGTTTGGGTTTGTTTCTTTTGGTTGTGGTGTTGACCTCTTCCTGTAATGGTCTTCCTCTCTTGGATGTAGTTGTTTTTATTTTTGTTGTTATTTTAGGTTGGCTAGCTGATGACTATTTAGTGGTTGTTGTTTTGCTTTGCGATCTAGTGACAATGTTTGGTGCATTGGTGCCTAACTTGGTTGTGGTTATGATGCTTGCACTCATTGATATTTCTCCTCCATTTTGTTGTTGGCTTTGGTGGTGTTCCTGATGGATGGCTTTCAGTCTGTCTTACTATCTTCGCTTCATTTTGTTTTTGGCTGGCTATTTACCTCACCTGGATCAGAATTTTTGCTACTTTGGTTGGGTTTGGTAGATGCTGTTATTTTCTTCTACCCTTTTCTTGGTTGTCTTGGGTTGTTTAGGCATGATTGATGTTGTTGGTCTTTTCAGGTGGATTTTCTCTTTGTGGTGGTTGGCTAGGAGGCTATGTTGGGCGGCTAAGTTGGTTGGATGGGTGGCTATTTTTGCCTTTCTTTCTTCTTTGTGTTATGACATCTTTGGTTGGCTACTCTGCTATGGTTCTCCTCTCTTAGGTGCTCCTACTTCCCTTTTTCTGGTTTAGGTGACAAACTTGCTGCCTTTCTAGTTTTCTTGTCAAGGATATGAGCTCTTGTGCTTTTTCTTTTTGGTCTCAATTTTTTCTAGTTTGTGTTATTAAGGTCATGATGCTTGCTCCCTTTGATATTGTTATTCCTCTTTGGTGGTGGCTTTGGTGGTGTTCCTATTGTACTATTGTTGTCCCTGATGTTTGGTTGATTTTCTGCCTTATTGGGCTTATTTGTTTTGGTGGCTTTGTGGTTGGCTATTATGTCTGCTGCTTGGAGGAGTTTGCAGCCTTGCAGGATGATGTACTTGGGATGATGGGCTACAAGAGGTATGCTGGCAATGATGGCCTTGATGTTTTCCTCTCTATCTTCTTTTGGCTGGTAGTACTTTATGTAATTGTAACCCTTCTTCGGAAGTTTGGATGCTTACATATAGTGTTGTTCTTTGAGATGATTATAACTGAGCATAAAATTTTTTTTTCTTTGCTCTTTTTCTTTGCTTATACTCTTTATGCTTGCTTAATTTTACTGATTCTTTCATTAGTATGTTGCAGATTTCTTTTATAGGTTGGGAGAATATTGCAGGTGGATCTTGGTATCAAAGGACTAGTGGATGTTGCTGTTGCGAACATGGATATGTTGTTGTTGCTGATTTGGTTTTTCTTTTGTTTTCTTTCCTTATATTATTGTAAAAGTTATGGGTTTTATCTCTTTAGGACTTATTAAAGCACTTTGAGAATTAGTTTAGAGATTTACCCCCTCTAAGGACTTTATACATTTTCTTTGAGGCAATAAAATTACCCAAATTTACTTTAAAAAAAATTTAAACTATAAAAATAGGCAGAACCTTGACGGCAGGAACATCATCGTCAACCAGGCTCAATCTAGATCTGGCGGTGGAGGTGAGGGCAATTATCAGTGGTGGTGGGGATGTGGATGTCTGGTGGATATGGAGGTGGTGGTGAGTGATGGTGGTGATTGGAGGAGATGGAGGTTACAGCGTGGTGGTGGCGGAGGAGATCCGATATGATCATGGATCCGCTACTCAAAAGGTCAGGTGGTTAATGGAAACTAGAGCGAAGAACCAATCCGATCTGCTGCTTATGGAGCTGTGTCTTCATAGTAGAGACGATTCTAGTTATCTAGGGTATTTGATTTGCTCTGTGCATGCTCATTTTTTATCTATGTCATTGCTTGTGTCTTAAAAAACTTAGTGTGTTACTTGGTTGATCAAATCGAAAAGAGAAAATGTTGAATCTGAATTTGTTCTCTAAAAAAATAAAAAAAAAAAAAACAAAAAAACTTAAACATAAAACAAACAAAACCCTAAAACCATAAACCCTAAATAATCCCAAACCTAAACCCTAAACTAAAACCATAAACCCTAAAACCCCAAAACCCTAAAATATAAATGGCCTAGGCCAACTATAAGATGTGATAAGATAAAAACCTAAACTAAATAAATAAAATAAAATATAAACATAAACTACCTTAAATAAAATAATAATAAAAATAAACTAAAATAAAATAAAACCTAAACCAAACTAAAATAAAATAAACCTAAGAATAGAAATAAACTAAAATAAAAAGAAATAAAAGTAAAATAAAATAAAATTAACCTAAAATAAAATTAAAAATACTAAATAAAACCTAATCCTAAAAATAAACCTTAAAATAAAATTTAAAAATAAAAATAAAACCTAAAACCCTAAACTAAAAAAAAACCTAAACCTAAAAAAAAAAATAAAATAAAATAAAATAAACATAAACCTAAACTAAAATAAACTAAACTAAAATAAATAAAACCTAAACTTAATCCTAAAATAAACTAAACCTAAACAAAAACCTAAAGTAAATAAAATAAGGTAAACTAAAAATAAACCTAAAATAAAAACGTAAAACTTAGACCTAAAAAAAATAAAATAAAAAATTAAACTTGAACCTAAAAATAAAAAATTAAACCTAAACCTAAAAAATAAAATAAAAAAAAACTCAACTAAAACCTAAACCTAAACCTAAACCTAAAAATAAAGTAAAATAAATGCATCTAAAATAAATAAACTAAACTAAATAAAAATAATAATAAAATAAAAAATAAAAAACTTAAATAAATAATAAATAATAATAAATATTTAAACCTCTTATTTAAATCATAAATCCAAAATCCTAAACCCTAAACCTAACCCTAAACCCTCCCTAAACCCTAACCACATGAGCCACTAAACCCTCCACACCCCACCTACCCCAAAACCTCTACCACTACCCTAAACTGACCTCTACACCCTAAACCTAAAGCATCCTAAACCCTAAACCCTAAACCTAAACCCTAAACTATAAAGCATAAAAGCCCTAAAGCTGTACCCTAAACCCCCCCTAACCACTCAGTAACCTCCTAAACCCTAAACCCTAAACTCCAAACCCCAAACTTAAAGTAACTAAATAAATTAGAAAATATATCTAAACTTTAAAAAACTAAACCTAAACCTAAACCTAAGAGAGACCGTGACAACAATAACATCGGCCGGGCCGGTCTAGATCTAGTGGTGGAGACGAAGGCTACAGGCAGCGATTATCATAGTGGTGGAGGAGGATTTGGAGGTGCTAGTGGGTATGAAGGTGGTGGTCAGAGTACTGGAGGATATGGAGGTGAGGAGAGCAACGTAGGCTACAACCATGGTGGTGGCAGAGAGAGAAATCAAGGGTATGATGGTGGATCTCGCTACTCGAGAGACCGAGGTGGTTCTGATAGGGACTAGAGAAATTGAAGAATGATCGATTTGATCTGCTGCTTATGGAATTGTGTCTTTATAGTATAGACTGTTCTAGTTATCTAGGGTTTTTGATTTGCACAATGTGTGATAAATTTTGATCTATCTTATCGTTTGGGTCTTAAAAAACTTCATGTGTTACTTAGTTGGTGAAATCGAAAAGAAGAAATGTTGAATCTGAATATGTTCTTTGTTAAAATAAAAAAAACCAAAAATCCTAAACCCTAAACTGAAACATGAACCATAAACCTAAAACCTTAACCCTAATCCTTAACTCTAAAACCTAAACTCTAAAACCCTAAACCATAAACCCTAAAAACCCTAAACCCTAACTAAACCCTAAAACTAAAACCCACCTAACTAACTCCCACTAAACCCTAAACCACTAAACCCTCCACTAAACAATAAATCAAACCCTAAACCCTCCACCCTAATCATACCTAATGCCCTAAACCCTTACTTGCCTAAAACCCAAACCCTAAAACTTAAAAGCTAAACTAAATAAAACCTAAAAATAAAATAAATAAAGAAACCTAAACCTAAATAAAATAAAATAAAATAAATATAAACCTAAACTAAAACCTAAACTTAAACCACAAAATAAAATAAAATAAACTAAAACAAAATAAATAAAAACCAAAACTAAACTATAAATTAAAATAAACATAAGAACAAAAAATGTAAATAAAATAAAAACTAAAAGTAAAATAAAAATAAAAATAAAATAAACTTATAATAAAATAAAATAAAAATTAAATAAAAAACTAAACATAAAAATTTATCTAAAAAATAAAACTTAAAAAATAAAAAAATAAAACATAAACCATAAAACCTAATAGACTAAACCTAAACCCTAAGAATAGAGAACCTTGATGGCGGGAACATCAGATCAAAAGCTCGGTTCTAGCGTGGAGAAAGGCGAGGTGGCGGTTATCCAAGTGGTGGTGGGGGATCTAGATGTGCTGGTGGATATGGTGGTGGTGGTTGGAGTAGTGGTAATTATGGATGCGGGATGATCGTTGAAGGATACAGCCGTGGTGGTGGCAGAGGGTGAGGTAAGGGATATGATGGTGGATACCATTACTCTAGAGGTCTGGGTGGTTCTAATGGGAACTGCAGGAACTAAAGAACAGACAATCTGATCTGCTGCTTATAGAACAGTGTCTTTATAGTAGAGACGATTTTAGTTATTTCGGGATTTTTATTTTCTCTATTCGTGATCATTTTGGATATATGTCATTGTTTGTCTCTTAGAAAACTTGGTGTGTCACTTGGTTGATGAAATCGAAAAGAAGAAATGTTGAATCTGAATTTATTCTCTATTAAAAAAAACCAAAAACTCTAAACCCAAAAAACCCCAAACTCTAGACCCTAAACCCTAAACCCTAAACCCTAAAACATAAACCCTAAACCCTAAATCCTAAACCCCAATCCTAAATCCCAAACCCTAAACCCCAAACAGACCCTGAACCCTAAACCCTAAATCGTAAAAAGCTGAAAACCTAAACCTAAACTAAATAAAACCTAAAAATAAAAAAAAATAAAAAAACCTAAACTAAAATAAAAATTAAATTAAACTAAAACCTAAACCTAAACTAAAATAAAAACTAAGCTAAAATAAAATAAATAAAAACATAAACTAAACTAAAAACTAAAAGACCTGAATAAAATAAAAACTAAACCTAAATTAAAAATAAAATAAACCTAAAATAAAATAAATAAATCTAAACCCTAAATTAAACATACAAACCTAAACCTAAACCTAATGAAAATAAAACTAAAATAAATAAAACTAAAACTTAACCCTAAAATAAAAATAAAATAAACCTAAACCTAAACCTAAAATAAACTAAACGTAAACCTAAACCTAAACTAAATAAAATAACATAAACTAAAAATAAACATAACCCCCAAACCTAAACCTAAACCCTAAAATTGAAAAACTTAGAGACCTAAACCAAAAAATAAACTAAATAGAAAACTAAACTAAAATAAAATTAAAAAAATAAAAAAATAAAATAAAAAACTAAACTAAACTAAACTTAAACCTAAACCTAAACTTAAATATAAAATAAAATAAAACAAAAAATAAAAAACTAAAATAAAATAAATAAAACTTAAACTAAACTAAAAAATAAATTAAACCTAAAAGTAAAAACCTAAATAAAATAAAAAAACAAAAATAACAAAAAAAAATAAAATAAAATAAAATAAAACTAAATAAAACATAAACTTTAAAAAAACCTAAAATGAATAAATAATGAAACCTAAACTTAAACTAAAAAAAAACTCCTAAACCTAAAATAAATAAAATAAAATAAACATAAACCTAAACTAAAAGAAACTAAACTAAAATAAATAAAACTTAAACCCTAAACCATAAACCATAAACCCTAAACCCTAAAACCCTAAACCCTAAATCCCACCCTAAACCCTTCCCTTAAACCACTGACCCTAAACCCACCACAAAACTAAACCTAAACTAAATAAAATCTAAAATAAAAAAACTTAAACCTAAATAAAATATAATAAATATAATATAAAACTAAATAAATCATAAATCCTACACTAAACCTAAAAATAAATTAAATAAAATAATAACTAAACTAAAATAAAATAAATAAAACCCAAACTAAAACATTAAATAAACATAAAAACATAAAACCTAAATAAAATAAAACCTAAACATGAAAATGAAATTAACCTAAAATAAAAATAAAACCTAAATAAAACCTAAACCTAATAAACCTAAAATAAAATCTAAAAATATTTAAAAAAATAAAATAAAAGATTAAAAAAAAAACCTAAAATTAAAATAAAATAAACATAAACCTACTAAAATAAATAAAACCTAAACCTAAACTTAAAATAAACTAAACCTAAACTTAATAAAATAAAATAAACTAAAATTAACCCAAACTTAAACTAAATAATAAAACCTAAAATAAAAACTTAAAACCTAAACCTAAACCTAAAAATAAAAAAATATAATCTAAACTTAAAAATTAAAATAAAATAAAACTAAAATTAAAAATAAATATAAACCTAAACAAACTAATTAAATGAAATAAAAAACATAAATAAATATAAATATAAAGATAAAATAAACCTAAACCTGGGTTTGTTTTTTTTTTAAAAAAAACCTGGCTAAATCTAAACCCTAAACCAAACTAAATTAACCATAAACCCTAACAACCCTAAACCTAAACCATAAAATACTACCACACCCTACCCTATCCTGACCCTCCATACCACATGCCTGGGCCCTAAACACTGCACATGCTCCCTACCCCTAAATCCAAACCTCACCCTGGGCCACACTGACCCTAAACCCTCCACTACCACCCTATACTGACCCTAAACCTGACCCTAAACCACAACTCCCTAAACCCTAAAGTTTACCTAAACCAAAACCTAAAGGCTTGACCCCCCAACCCTATCATCCTAAAATCCTAAACCTAAACCTTCCCTCTAAAACTTAAACCTAAATAAACATAAATAAAATAAAATAACCTAAACTTAAATAAAATAATAAAATAACATGAGACTTAAACTAAAACCTAAACTAATCCTAAAATAAAATAAAAATAAAATAATAAAATAAAATGGGTAAAACCTAAACTAAATTAAAAAATAAAATCTAACATAAAACCTAAATAAAATAAAATAAATTAAATAAAATTAAAATAAACTTAAAATAAAATAAAAGCTAAATAAAACCTAAACCTCAAAATAAACCTAAAAATAAATAAAAATAAAACCTAAACCCTAAACTAAAAAAAAAACCTAAAGAATAAAATAAAATAAATAAATAAACCTAAGCCTAAACTAAAATAAACTAAACTAAAACAAATAAAACCTAAACCTATACCTAAACATAAACTAAACAACATAAAATAAACTAAAAATAAACCTAAATCTAAACAAAAATATAATGCCTAAAAATAAACCTAAAATAAAAACCTAAAAGCTAAACCTACAAAAACAAAATAAAAACCTAAACCCAAAAATAAAAAATAAAAGCTAAACCTAAAAAATAAAATAATAATAAAAAATATAAACTAAAATAAATAAAAAAATAAACCTCTATAAAAATAAAAAATAAACTAAATAGACTAAATCATCCAAAACCTACGAGTTTTCTTAATTTTTTTTTTTTAAAAAACCTTAAACCATAAATCCTAAACCCTAAACCTTACACCCTACACCCTAAACCCTAAAAGAAATAATGCTAAAATGCTAAACCCTAAACCCTAAACCCTAAAACTGAACACTAAACCATAAACCCTAAACCCTAAACCCTATCACTTAATCCTAAACCCTAAACCCCAAACCCTAATCCTAAACTTAAAGAAATTAAATAAATTAAAAAATAAACCTAAAACCTAAAACCTAATAAACCTAAACCTAAACCTAAACATAAATCCTAAGACTAGGAAGAACCTTGACGACCGGAACATCACCATCAACAAAGCTCAGTCTAGATCTAGCGGTGGATGTGAAGGTGGAGGTGGCAGTTATCTCATTATGGTGGGGATCCAGAGGTGCTGATGAATATGGAGTTGGTGGTCGAAGCAATGGTGGTTAGGGCGGCGGGAGGAACGACGGAGGTCGTGGTGGTCGCAAAGGGAGAGATTGAGGATATGTTGGTTGATCCCGCTACTCGTGAGGCCTGGGCGATTCTGATGGGAAATAGAGAAAATGAAGAACGATCGATCCGATCTGATGCTTATAGAAATGTGTCTTTATTGTAGAGACGACTCTAGTTACCTAGGGTTTTTTATTTGCTTTATGCGTGCTCATTTTTAATTAATGCCATTGCTTGTGTCTTAGAAAACTTGGTGTGTTACTTGGTTGATGAAATCAAAAAGAAGAAATGTTGAATCTCAATTTGTTCTCTATTAAAAAAACAAAAAACCAAAAACCTTAAACCTTAAACTAAAACCTGAACCCTAAACCTAAAACCTAAACCTAAACCCTAAAAATTAAAACCCTTACACCCTACACACTAAACCATAAAACCGTAAACCCTAAACCCTACACCCTAAAACCTGAACCCTAAACCCTAAAGCCGAAACCCTAAATCATCAACTATAAACCTCAAACCCTATACTTGAATCCCTAAACCCTAAACTAACCCTAAACCCTAAAAAGCTAAAATTGTAAACCTAAACTAAATAAAACCTAAAAATAAAATAAATAAAAAATCCAAAATGAAAATAAAATAAAATAAAAAATACAAATTAAAACCTAAACCTAAACCCAAAAGAAAATAAAATAAAAAAATAAAAAACTAAATAAAATAAATCAAACCTAAACTAAACCTAAAATAAAAACCTAAATAAAATAAAACTAAACTTAAATTAAAATAAAATAAATCTAAAATATAATAAAAAAAAACTTAATAAAATAAAAACTTAATAAAATATAAACCTAATAAGTAAACCTAAAAATAAAATAAAATAAAACTAAACCAAAACTAAAACAAAACCTAAACCTAAAATAAAAGTAAAAAACTAAACCTAAACTAAAATAAGCTAAACAAAATAAGTAAAATGTCTAAACCTAAAAATAAACAAAATAAAATAGTAAACCTAAACCTAAACTTAAACTATATAAAATAAAATAAACTAAAATAAACCTAAACATTAACTAAATAAACTTAAAATAAAAACCTAAACTTAAACTAAAAATAAAATAAACATAAACCTATAAAATAAAATAAAATAAAATAAAATAAACTAAACATAAACCTAAACCTAAACCTAAAATTAAACTAAAATAAAACCTAAACTAAAAAATTAAACTAAACTGGATAAATAAAAAAATAAGCTAAATAAAATAAATAAAATAAAATAAAATAAACTAAAATAATTAAAATAAACTAAAATCTTAGCTGTTTGTTTTTTTTAAAAAAACCCTAAATCCTAAACCTAAACCCTCCTAAACCCTAAACCCTAACCCCAAACTAAACCCTAAATCATAAACTCTAAACCCTAAATCTTACTATAAACCCAACCTAAACACACTGCCCCCAACTGACCACTGGGCCCTTCCAAGATCCCAGGCCAAATCCTAAATAAAATAAAATTTAATGAAACCACAAACTGACCTCCACAACCCTATAACCCTTAACCAGGCCTTAAACCCTAAACACTAAAACTCCCAGGCCCACCCTGACCTAAAACCTTACCCATAACCCCAAACCCTACCCCCAACCCTACCCTCTCCCAGGCTCTTAAAGACAAACCTAAACCAAATTAATTAAAACATAAAATAAATAAAATAAACTTAAATTTAAATAAATAAAATAATAAAATAAAAACCTAAACTAAAAATAAAATAAAATAAAAATAAAATTAAACTAAAATAAAATAATAAAACCTAATATAAACTAAAAATAAAATAAATCTAAAATAAAAATCTAAATAAATAAAACTTTAATGTAAAATAAAAAATAAAATAAACCTAAAGTAAAATAAAATAAAAACTAAATAAAAACTTAAACTTAAAAAATAAACATACAATCAAACCTAAATAAAAATAAAAAATAAAACTTAAACCCTAAACTAAAAAAAAACCAAAACCTAAAATAAACAAAATAAAATAAACCTAAATGAATACTAAAATAAACAAAATTAAAATAAATAAAACCTTAAAACCCTAAACCCACCTAACCCTAAACCCTAAACCACTATACCCTAAACCTAAACTAAATTAAATAAAATAAAAAATAAAGCTAAAACCTAAAACCTAATAAACCTAAACCTAAACCCTTAGAAAGGCAGAACCTTGACAACAATAACATCACTGTCAACCAAGCTCAGTCTAGATCTAGGTGGGAGAAGGCAGGCGATTATCATGTGGTGGAGGATCTGGAGGTGCTGGTGGGTATGAAGGTGGTGGTCAGAGTAGTGGTGGTTATAGGCGGGAGGAGCAACATAGGATACAACCGTGGTGGTGGCAGAGAGAGAGATTGAGGGTATGATGGTGGATCCCGCTACTCGAGAGGCTGAGGTGGTTCTGGTAGGAACTAGAGAAATTGAAGAATAATCGATCCGATCTACTACTTATGGAATTATATTTTTATTGTAGAACTAGTTCTAGTTATCTAGGGTTTTTGATTTTCTCTATGCATGGTAAATTTTGATCTATATCATCGCTTGTGTCTTAGAAAACTTCGTGTGTTACTTGGTTGGTGAAATCAAAAAGAAGACATGTTGAATTTGAATATGTTCTCTATTAAAAAAACCAAAAACCCTAAACCCTAAACTAAAACCTGAACCCTAAACCTAAAACCTAAAACCTAAACCCTAAACCCTAAACCCTAAACTAAACCATAAAACTTAAACTCTCTAAACCTAAACCACCCCTCACCTTTTAAAACCCTAACTAAACCACCTAAACCCTAAACCCCAAATTAAACCCCCTAAACCTAAACACTATCCCTAAAAGCTAAAACCTACACCTAAACAAATAAAACCTTAAAATAAATAATAAACCCTATAAATAAATAAATAAAATAAAATAAAATATAAACTAAAACCTAAACTAAAACTAAACTAAAAATGGAGATAAAATAAAAACTAGTCTAATAATAAATAAATAAAACTAAAATAAAACCTAAATAAAATAAAAGTAATAAAATAAAATAAAATAAACCTAAAAAATAAAACATAAACTTAAAATAATAAAATCTGAAAAATAAATATAAAATAAAACCTAAACCATAAACTAAAAAGAAAACTGAAACCTAAAATAAAAAAACCTAAACCTAAACTAAAATAAATAAAACTTAAACCAAAGCCTAAACTAAATAAAATAAAATAAAATAAACCTAAACCTAAACTAAAAAATTAAAACCTAAAAATAAACCTTTAATATAAAAATAAAACCTAAACCTAAAAAAATTAAATAAAAACCTAAACCTAAACCTAAAAATAAAAAATAAAACCCAAACCTAGAAAATAAAATAAAAATAAAACTAAGCTAAAAAATAAACCTAAACCTAAACCTAAAAAAATAAACCCAAATAGATAACATAAACTAAAATAAATGAACCCAAAATAAATAAACTAAACTAAATAAAATTAAAAATAAACATAAATGAAAATAAAAAATAAAATAAATTAAAATAAATAAAAAGGAAACTTAATAAAGCTAAACCTACTAGTTTACTTAATTAAAAAAAAAAATAAAGAAAAATTCTAACCCTAAATCCTAAACCCTAAAATTAACCCTAAAATTGAAACTCTAAACCCTAAACCTTAAACCCTAAACCCTAAAGCCTAAAGCCTAAATCCTAAGAAACTTTAAAGCCTAAACCCTAAACCCTAAATGCTAAAACCCAAACTAACCCTAAACCCAAAACCTTAAACCCTAAACCATAAAAACCCTAAACTGAAACCCCTCTTCCTCCAGAGCGCTCTCTCATTCTCAGATGATTTTTGAATCCCTCTTGGTGGCGCATCCCTGACTGGGGATTATGTGGCTTTGGCTTTGGATTTGATCGAATTCAAAGGCTTGAATGTAATCTGGCCATTTCTTGTGATGCTTCATCATTATTTGTGGTGGGTTCTATTCCTTTACCTCAAATTATGGATGGTTCAGCTAGAGAATCTAATAATTTGGGGCTTGGTGGTCCTAATGCTGCTTCTTCTACTAAATCATCTAAGGAAGCGCTCTCTGGTAAGACTTCTCCCTATGTTCGATTTGGTTAATCTCATTTTGACATCTCTAAGAGGTTTGCCGGCCATTAAGTGTTTTGTTGTGGATGTTGAAAAGTTGGCAAAACCATTTGAATTTTCTCTTATCAGTAAATTTCCTTTGCTTCATACAAATTTGGATAAGATCCACTCTTTTTTCTATAATCTCAAGCTTACGGGTGCTTTCTCGATTGTTCTTATTGACCCTCGACATATCCTGATTCAACTTTCTAATGATCTGGATTATTAATGTGTTTTTTTGCATCATTATTTTTTCATCTTTAATTGTCAAAGGCATTTGTTGAAGTGGTCACCCCTTTTTGACATTAAGGAGGAATCTCCTATTATTCCTGTGTTGTTATCTATTCCTAATATGCACATTCATTTTGTTACCCATCATGTACTTTTTATTATCGGGGCATTATTTGGCCAACCTTTGCAACTCGACCAAGTGACCACTGAGCGATCTTGCCCATCTGTGGCTCGAATCCTCGTGAAATTATACATAACTAAAAAATACCCTAAAGAAGTTTGAATTGGCTCTAAAAAATATAGGTATTCATAAAATGTTGAATTGGATAACCATCCGATTTTTTATTTCTATAGTAAAATTCACAGTCATGATAATTTAGAAGGTTTTATTCTCCATCCCCACTTAAAAAAAAATGAAATCCTCCTAAAGAGAATGTTGTTCTTACCCATAAGCCAATCCCTGCTTATGTTCAAAAATTTTCCTTGGATCCTAAGAATGGTATGAAGGCTGTTATTGAGGTTCATTCCTTGGATATCGGGGTTAATCCTATTGAACAAGTTTTGGCTCCTACTGTTGATATAGATTAGGCTGATTTTCAAAATTTGAAGGATGACTTATCTCTTTTTCCTTCTTTGAATTTGAGAATATCTAATGCGGAGAATAATAAATTTTCAAAGTTATTGGAAGATGATTTTGTTTCTCTGATTCTATTCCTACATCTATGCCGGCTTTGATTGATGAAAATGAAGCTTTTAATGACGATTTAAATGATGTCAAGCATGCTAAAACATTTTTGATCTAGATTTAACTACTCGTGCTTTAAATGGTTCTAAATCATCATCGTCTCTCATTTCTAATCTTGATATTCATGTTAATCCTACTTTTCAGCTTAATATGGATTTGGAAGAGGGTGAACTCCCCGCCAAATACTTGGAGAATTATCCTAAATTTGTGACCAATGTTACTAAATCTTACTCAGATGATGACTCTAGGGGAAAAGAAATGGTTTGAAAACTTATCATGCAAAAAAGAAACAAAGTGTTAAAAATTACCCTCCCAAATTGTCCAAAAACACAAGATCTACTGTAGCCTCTCACTCCTCTCTTAATTAACCTTTGCTTAACCCCTTTTCATTTTACTTATCTTTAAATTTCTTGTTTTGAATTTTAGAGGGATCGGTACCCTCTCTATTCATAAACATATTAGAAATCTTTGTCACATTCATAATATTTATTTACTTATTATTCTGGAACCTCTTATTCATGCAAATAAAATTAATCATGTTGCTAGAATGATCAGCTTCAATAAATTTTTCTTTAATGTTAGTAATAAGATTTGGTGTTTTTGGAATAATTTCATTGAGTTTTCTATTATTGATGATCCATAAGCACTAAATCCTACACCATAAACCCTAAAACCTAAACCCTAAAACTAACCCTAAACCTACAACCCTAAATCATAAACCATAAACCCTAAAGCCTAAACACTAAACACTAAAAAATGCTAAATCCTAAACCCTGAACTTCTAAACCCTAAACCCTAAACTAACCCTGAACTCATGGGAACTGGAGAAACTGAAGAATGGCTGATCTGATCTGGTGCTTATCGAACAGTGTCTTTAAAGTAGAGATGGTTATAGTTATTTAAGGTTTTTGATTTGCTCTATGCGTGCTCATTTTTTATTTATGTCATCGCTTGTGTCTTAGAAAACATGCTGTGTTACTTAGTTGATGAACTCCAAAAGAAGAAATGTTTAATTTAAATTTGTTCTCGATAAAAAAAAAACCAAAACCCTAAACCCTAAATTAAAACAAGAACCCTAAACCTAAAACCTAAACCCTAAACCACACCTAAACCCACCATAAACCTAAACCTAAACACTAAACCCTAAACCCTAAACCCTAAAACCCTAAACCACACTATCCTAAAACTACCTAAACACTAAACCACAAACCTAAACACTAAACCCTAAACTCACAACATAAACCTAAATTAAATAAAACATAAAGTAATATAAATAAAACCTAAACCAAAATAAAATTAAAATAAAATAAAATAAAACATTAACTAAAACCCAAACCTAAAAAAGAAAATAAAATAAAAAATAAAATTGAAATAAAATAAAATAAAAACCTAAACTAAACAAAAAAAATAAAAACCTAAATAAAATAAAACTAAACTTAAAATAAAAATAAAATAAACCTAAATTAAAATAAAATAAATACTAAATAAAAGCTAAAATAAAAATAAACCTAAACAAAAATAAAAAATAAAATAATCAAAAATAAATTAAAAAATTAAATAAACCTAACATCCTAATTTACTTAATTAAAAAAACTTCTAACCATATACCCTAAATCCTAAAACTAACCCTAAACCCTAAACCCTCAACTCTAAACCTAAACTAAAACAAATAAAACCTAAAAACAAAATAAATAAAAAACCTAAGCCTAAATAAAGTAAAATAATAAAATAAAATAAAAACTTAAACAAAACCTAAACCTAAACCTAAAAATAAAATAATATAAAAATAAAAAGTAAAAACTAAACTAAAATAAAATAAATAATAACCTAAATTAGACTAAAAAATAAAATAAACCTAAAAATAAAAAACCTAAATAAAATAAGAACTAAACCTAAAATAAAAATAAAATAAACCTAAAATAAAATAAAATAAAAACTAAATAAAACCTAAACCTGAAAAATAAAACCTAAATTTAAATAAAAAACAAACCATAAACCATAAACAAAACAAACCTAAACATAAAATAAAAAATAAAATAAAATAAACCTAATCCTAAACTAAAATAAACTAAAAAATAAATAAAACCTAACTAACTAAAATAAACTAAACCTAAATCCTAAATTAAATAAAATAAGATAAAATAAAATAAACTAAAATAAAACTAAAATAAAACCTAAAAAAATGTAAAATAAAACCTAAAACATAAACTGAAAATTAAAATAAAACCTAAACTAAAATAAAATAAAAAAACCTAAACAAAATAAAATAAAACAAAACTAAAATTAACATAAACCTAAAAAAAAAAATAAACTAAAATAAAACCTAAACTAAAATAAATAAACTAATCAAAATAAAATAAAATAAACTAAACAAAATATAATAAAATACTAAATAAACTAATTAAACCTAAACCTATTGATTTACTTAATTTTTTTGTTTAAAGAAAAAGCCATATCATCTAAACCCCTAAATCCTAAACCACCCCATAAACTAAACCACCCTAAACCCTAAACCCTAAAAGCATAAATCATAAAATCCTAAACCCTAAACCCTAAACCCTAAACCATAAACACTAAACCTTAAACCCTAAACCCTAAACCCTAAACCCTAAACCCTAAACCCTAAACCCCAAACCTTAAACTTAAACCTAAATTAACTAAATAAATTAAAAATAAACCTAAGCCCAAAAACCTAATAAACCTAAACTTAAACCTAAACCATAAGATTGGGCGACCGGAAGGAACATCACCGTCAACTAGGCTCAGTATAGATCCGACGGTGGAGGCGAAGGGGGAGGTAGTGATTATCGAAGTGGTCGTGGGGGATCTCAGGTCTGGTGGATATGGAGATGTTGGTAAGAGAAGTGGTGGCTATGGAGGATGGAAGAGTAGTGGTGGGGGAATTGGAGGTGCTAGTGGATATGCATTCTCATTTTTGACCTATGTCGTCATCTGTGTCTTAGAAAACTTGGTGTGTTACTTGGTTGATGAAATCAAATAGTAAAAATGTTCAATATGAATTTCTTCTCTATTAAAGAAAAGCCAAAAACCTTAAACCCTAAACTAGAACTTGAACCCTAAACTTAAAATCTAAACCCTTAGCCCTAAACCCTAAACCCTAAAAACCCTAAACCCTAAACCTAAACCCTAAATCCTAAAACACTAAACCATAAACCTCAACCCTAAAACCTAAACCCTAAACTGACCATAAACCCTAAACCCTCAAACCAAAACCCAAACCCTAAATCCTAAACTAAACCCTAAACCAACCTTAAACCTCAACCTTAAACCTTACTAGCCAAAAGCTAAACCTAAACTATAAATAAACTAAACCTAAACCTAAACATAAATAAAAAATAAAAAAAAAAAACTAAACTAAAATAAAATAAATAAAAACCTAAACTAAACTAAAAAATAAAAAACCTAAATAAAAAAATAAACCTACATTAAAAATAAAATAAACCTAAAATAAAATAAAATAAAAATTAAATAAAAGCCTAAACCTAAAAAAATAAACCAAAAAATAAAACCTAAAATTAAAGAATATATACAATTGAAACCCAGAATTAAAAAAAACCTAAACCTAAACCTAACTAAAATAAATAAAACCTAAACCTAATCCTAAAATAAACTAAACCTAAACTAAATAGAATAAAATATACTAAAAATAATCCTAAACATAAACTAAAAAATAATACATAAAACATAAAAATAAACCTAAAATAAAAACCTAAAACCTAAACCTAAAAAATAAAATAAAAACCTCAACCTAACCAAAAATAAATAAAATAAACTTATACCTAAAAAATAAAATAAAAATAAATCAAAATTAAAAAATAAACCTAAACCATAACCTAAACTTAAAAAATAAACTAAAATAAAAAACTTAAACTAAAATAAATAAACCTAAAATTAATAAACTTAACTAAATAAAAATAAAAATAAACCAAAATAATTAAAAATTAAATAAACTAAAATAAATAAAAAATAAACTAATTAAATTAAATAAACCTAAACCTACTAGTTTACTTAATTAAAAAAAATAAAAAAATAAAAAAACCCTAAGTCTAAACCCTAAAAACCTTTAACCTAAACTCTAAATCTCTATAAAACCACAATCCTTAAACCCTAAACCATAAACCACTAAACCTTAAACCACCTAAAAACCTAAACTAATTTAAATAAACCTTATTAAATTAAATAAAATAAAATAAAATAAACCCTAAACTAAAACCAAAATAAAATAACAAACAAAATAAAATAAAATAAAACTAAACTAAAATAAATTAAATGAAAACCTAAACTAAACTAAAATATAAAATAAACCTAAATATAATAAAACTAAATGTAAAATAAAAGCCAAATAAAATAAAATAAAACCTAAACAGAAAATCAACCTAAAAATAAAGAAAAAATAAAACCTAAACCGTAAACTAAAAAAAACCTAAACTTAAAATAAACAAGATAAATTAAACCTAAACCTAAACTAAAATAAACTAAGCTAAAATAAATAAAACCTAAACCTAAACTAAAATAAACTAAACTATACACTACTAAATTAAATAAAATAAACTAAAATAAACTAAAACTAAGGAATAAAACCTAAAATAAAACCTAAAAAAACCTAAAGAAATAAAATTAAAACTTAAGCTAAAGTTAATTATAAAATAAAAACCTAGACCTAAAAATAAATTAAAAATAAAAGTTAACTAAAAATAAACATAAACCTAAACCTAAAACAAAAAATAAACTAAAATAAAAAACCTAAACTAAAATAAATAAACCAAAAATAAACAAACTAAATTAAGTTAAAATAAAAAATGAACCTAAATAAAAATAAAAAAGAAAATAAAATAAAATAAATAAAAAATAAACTAAATAAACTTAAACTTACCGGTTTACTTAATTTAAAAAGATTTAAAAAAAAACCTAAACCCTAAGCCCTAAGCCCAAAACCCTAAATCCTAAACCTTAAACCCTAAAACTACTGGTTTACTTAATTTTTTTGAAAACCCTAAGCCTTAATCCATAAACCATAAACCCTAATCCCTAACCCTAAACTAAATAAAACCTAGAAAAAGAAAAATAACAAAAATGTAAATAAAATCATAAAATAAAATTAAACTAAAACCTAAACTTAAACCTAAAAATAGAATAAAATAAAAAATAAAAATAATCTAAAATAAAATAAATAAAAGCCTAAAGAAAATTAAAAAAATGGAATAAACCTAAGAATAAAAACCCTAAATAAAAATAAAACTAAACAAAAATAAAAATAAAACATACCTAAAATAAAATCAAAGCTAAATAAAAACTTAAATATAAAAAATAAACCATGATATAAATAAAAAAAACCAAAACCCTAAACTTAAAAAAAAATTGAACTAAAATAAAAATAAAATAAACAAAATAAAATAAACCTATACATAAAAGTTAAATAAAACCTAAAACTAAACTAAAAAAAGTTAAACTAATAATCCTATAAATAAAATAAAATAAAATAAAAGAAACTAAGCCTAAATTAAATAATAAAACCTAAAATAAACCAAAAATAAAACCTAAAACTTAAACTTAAAAACATAAAATAAAACCTAAACCTAAAAGAAAAATAAAACTAAAAAATAAAGCTAAAAAATAAAATAAAATAAAACTCAACTAAAAATTAAACCTAAACCTAAACCTAAAAAATAAACTAAAATAAAAAACCTAAATTAAAATAAATTAACTATAATAAATAAAAATAAAAAATAAACCTAAATAAAAATAAAAATAAAGTAAACAAACATAAAAAAATAAACTAAATATTCTAAATAAACATAAACCTATTGGTTTACTTAATTTAAAAATAAAACCCACAAATCTAAACCTAAACCCACCCTAAAAAAAACAAACCTAAACCCATAAACCCAAACTAAATAAATAAAATTTAAAATAAACCTGAATCCTAAAACTTAATAAACCAAAACCCTAAGTACGGGTAGAACCTTGGCATGAACATCACCATCAACTAGGCTCAGTCTAAATCTGGAGGTGGAGGTGAAGGAGAAAGTGGCGATTATCATAATGGTGGTGGGGTATCTAGAGGTGGTGGTCATAGTAGTGGTGGTTATGAGGAGGGCGATGAGGTTGGTGGCGGAGGGAGAGATAGGGGATATGATGGTGGATCCTGCTACTTGAGAGCTAGGGTGGTTCTGATGGGAACTAGAGAAACTGAAGAACAACTAATCACAGTAGAGATAGTTCTAGTTATCCAAGGTTTTTGATTTGCTTTATGTCATCACTTGTGTCTCAGATAACTTGGTGTGTAACTTGGTTGATTAAATTGAAAAGAAGAAATGTTGAATCATTTGTTTTAAAAAAACCAAAACCTTAAAACAAACTAAACCTAAACCAAACCAAACAAACCTAAAACCAAACTTACCCTAAACCCTAAACCCTAAACCACAAACATCCTAAAACCTAATGCCTAAACCTTAAACCCTCAACCCTAAACCCTAAACCCCTAAACCCCAAACCCTAAACCTTTAAACCCCAAACCCTAAACCTTTAAACCCCAAACCTTAAACCCCATAACCTAAAACCTAAAAACCTAAACCTAAACAAAATAAAATCTAAAAATAAAAAAAATAAAAATACCTAAACCCTAAGTAAGATAAAATTAAAATAAAAATAAATAAACATCCAAACCTAAACCTAAAAGAAAATAAAATAAAAATAAAAACTAAAATAAAATAAAATAAATAAAACTAAAGTAAACTAAAAATTTAAAATATATAAATAAAATAAAAATAAAATAAATAAAATAAACCTATAAATAAAATAACTAAAAAAATATAAAAAAATAAATAAATAAAATATATAATATAAAATAAACCTAAAAAACCTAAAATAAAAAACTAAATAAATAAATAAATAAACCTAAACCTAAAAATAAATAAAACATAAACCCTAAATAAAATAAAATAAACTATAAATAAACCTAAACAAAAAAAAACTTGAAAATAAACCAAAATAAAACGTAATACCTAATTCTAAAATAAAATAAAACCTAAACCTAAACCTAAAATAAAATAAAAGTTAAACCTAAAATAAAATAAAATAAAACTTAACTTAAAATAATCTAAACCTAAACCTAAAAAATAAACAAAAATAAAAACTTAAACTAAAAGAAATAAACATAAAATAAATAAACTAAACTAAATAAAAATTAAAATAAACCTAAATAAAAATAAAAAATAAAGTAAACTAAAAAAATAAACTAAATATATCTAAAAGTACCAATTTACTTAACTAAAAAAATAAAAATAAAATAAAATAAGAAAACCATAACCCTAAACCCTAAACCTAAACCCTAAACCCTAAACCCTAACCCTATACCCTAAATCCTATCCACCCTAAACCCTCACCCAAAACCTTAAACCTAAACTAAAGAAACCAAAATAAAATGGATAAAATAAATAAAGATAAAATAAAATAAATAAAATAAAATAAAAACATAAATAAAACCTAAACTAAACTTAAACTCTAAAAGAAAATAAAATAAAAAATAAAACTAAACTTAAATATAATAAATAAAAACCTAAACTAATCTAAAACTAAATAAAAAATAAAACCTAAAATAAAAAAAAAAAATAATTAAAACATAAAATAAAATAAACCAAAAATAAAACCTAAAATAAATAAAAATAAAACCTACCTTAAACTAAAACCTAAACCTATAATAAAATAAAATAAACCTAAATTAAACTAAAATAAACTAAACTAAATAAATAAACCTAAATAAATAAAATAAATAAACTAAACCTGAATAAAAATAAAACCTAAACCTAAAAAATAAACCAAAATAAAATAAACTAAAATAAAATAAATAAACTAAACAAAATAAAATAAAAAAATAAACTTAAATAAAGAAATAAACTAAATAAACCTAAACCTAACGGTTTACTTAATTTAAAATGCATAAATCCTAAACTAAACCACCTAAATCCTAACACCTAAACCTAAAGGCCCTGGGCCTTAAATCCTGATCCCACTGGGCTTTGCCCTAAATCCTGGGCTCTACCTGGCCCTGGGCCTTCCATGACCACACTGGGCCCTAAACTCTAACTCAGGCCATGGGCTGGCCAAAACTCTGGGCCCACTCTGACCTCACTCGCTAAACCACACTGGGCTCTGGGTGGAACCCTGAACCTGGCCTAACCCTGGGCCCTAACTTTAAACCATAAACAATCCCACCAGGACCTACACCCAAAAACCTAAAAAAACTAAACCTAAACTAAATAAGACCTAAAATAAAATAAATAAAAACCTAAACCTAATTAAGAAATAATAAAATAAAATAAAACTAAACTAAAAGACCTTGAACCTAAAAGATTGTAAAATAAACTAATAAAAATAAACTAAAATAAAAACTAAACATAAAATAAAAATAAAATAAACTTAAAATAAAATTAAAAAAACTAAATAAAAACCTAAACCTAAAATATAAATCTTAAAATAAAACATAAAAATAAATAAAAAATAAAACCTAAACCTAAATAAAATTAAAATAAACAATATAAAATTAACTTAAACCTAATCTAAAATAAATAAAACTTAAACCTAATCCTAAAATTAGCTAAACCTAAATCTACACAAAAACTAAATAAAATAAAATAAACTAAAAATAAACCTAAACCTAAACTAAAAAATAAAACCTAAAAATAAACCTAAAATAAAAACTTAAAACCTATACCTTAAAAAATAAAATTAGAATCTAAACTTGAACCTAAAAATAAAAACAAAACCCAAACCTAAAAACTAAAATTAAATAATGCTGAACTAAATAACAATCCTAAAGCTAAAAAAAAATAATTTAAAATAAAAAACCTAAACTAAAATAAATAATCCTAAAATAAATAAACTAAACTAAATAAAAATAAAAAATAAACCAAAATAAAAATAGAAAATAAAATAAACTAAAATAAATAAAAAACTAAATAAACTAAATAAACCTAAACTTACTAGATTACTTAATTTTTAAAAAAAAACCATAAACCCTAAATCCTAAACCCTAAACCCTAAACCCTGAAAAACACTAAACCCTAATCCCTAACCCAAAACCCAAAACCCTAACATAAACCATAAAATCGTAGACCTTAAAACCTAAACCTTAAACCCTAAGGCCCCAAAACCCCAAATCCTAAACCTAAAGTAACTAAATAAATTAAAAAATAAACCTAAACCCTAAAACCTAATAAACCTAAATCATAACCTAAACCCCAAACCCCTACTCTACATGGATAAATAAAGCAAGGTTTATTTAAGATGGATTTTAAAGTTCCATATGGGGGCAAGCCCCCATACTTAATTACATCCTAAAGAAGGTGAGTTTCATAGGAATACTCTTGATTAAAATAGGTAATTATTGTCTCCAAATATTTCAAAGATAGGACCATTAATAAATTGGCTATGTTTAAAAAATCAATCTGGATAAATCAAAAAGGAGAGACTTATTATCAAAGCCAATTGGAGATGAATAGGGAATACTCATGATAATTGGAAAGCTAGTAAGCATTCCATCCTATCCTATGGTTAGACTTTATATGTTTGAGTTGAGGAGAATTATATGTTTGAGTTGGAATTTTATTAGAAACCTAGGACTTATAATCTCATAACACAAGGTTGTGTAAATACCTAAGAGGTGAGGATTTATGCCTATAGCCCAAGGGGAAACAACAACCTCAGATCCTAAATCTAGGGACCTTTAGCGAGGGCCAAAGCAAGTCCTCAGCCTAAATGATAAGATGGCTGATTCGATCTATCGCTTATGGAATTGTGTCTTTATAGTAGAGATGGTTCTAGTTATCTAGGGTTTTTGATTTGCTCATCTATTGGTCATTTTTATCTATGTCATCACTTGTGTCCTATAAAACTTGGTGTGTTACTTGGAAAAAAAAAAAAGAACTATTGAATATGAATTTGTTCTTTATCAAATAAAAAAAACCAAAACCCAAAACTCTCAAATAAAAGCTGAGCCCTAAACCTAAAACCTAAACTCTAAATCCTAAACCCTAAACCCTAAAAACCCTAAACCCTAAACCCTAAACCTTAAACCCTAAAACTTTAAACCCTAAACCCTAAGACCTAAACCTTAAACTCTAACCCCTAAACCCTAAACCCTAAACCTTAAACTAACCCTAAAACCTAGAAATCTAAAAACCTAAACCTAAACAAAATAAAACCTAAAAATAAAATTAATAAAAAAACCTAAACTAAAATAAAATATAATTATAAAATAAAATAAATAAGGCAAAGGTCACGGTTATTGCAGTAGTGGTGCAGGATCTTGAGGTGCTTGTGGATATGGAGGTGGTGGTTGGAGCAGTGGTGGCTATGGAAGCGGGTGAAGCAACAGAGGTTATAGCCATGGTGGTGGCGAAGGGAGAGATAGGGGATATGATGGTGGATCCCACTACTCGAGAGGATGGGGTGGTTCTGATGGGAACTGGAGAAATTGAAAAACAACAGATCTGATTTGTTGCTTATGGAACTATATCTTTATACTAGAGATGGTTCTAGTTATCTAGGGTTTTTTATTTATTCTATGCGTGCTTATTTTCAATCTATGTCATCGCTTGTGTCCTTAAAAACTTGAGGTGTTACTTGGTTGATGAAATCAAAATGATGAAATATTGAATATGAATTTATTCTCTAATAAAAAAATCAAAAACCCTAAACCCTAAAATAAAACTAGAACCCTAAACTTAAAACCAAAACCCTAAACCCTAAAAATCCTAAACCCTAAACCCTATACCCTAAATGCTAAACCCTAAACTGTAAACCCCCAACCCTAAACTAATACTAAACTTTAAACCCTATACCCTAAACCATATAAAGCTAAAAACCTAAACATAAACTAAATAAAATAAATAAAAAAACCAAAATAAGAAAAAAATAAAAAACTAAAATAACATAAAAAAATAAACTAAAGCTTAAACCAAAACCTAAACCTAAAATACAAAATAAATAAACCTAAAATTAAATTAAAATAAAATAAACTAAAATAAAATAAAATAAAACTAAAAAACTTAACTAAATAATAAACTTAAAATAAATAAGTAATAAAACTTAAACCCTAAATAAAAATAAACCTAAAATAAAATAAAATAAAATAAACCTAAACTTAAAACTAAATTAAAATAAATAAACCCAAACTAAACCTAAACCTTAACCAAACTAAATAAAATAAAATAAATTAAAATAAACCTAAAATAAAACCTAAAATAAAACCTAAATAAACCTAAAAATAAAATAAAAAACCTAAACCTAAACCTAAAGATCAAAAATTAAAAAAAATAAAATAAAAGCAAAACTAAACTAAAAAAAAACATAAACTTAAACGTAAACCTAAAAAATAAACTAAAATAAAAACCTAATCTAAAATAAATAAATCTAAAATAGATAAAATAAACTAAATTAAAAATAAAAATGAACCTAAATCAAAATAATAAATAAACTAATAAAATAAATAAAAATAAACTAAATGAACTTGAAATGGTTTCCTTAATTTTAGAAAATAATAAAATAATAAAACCCTAACCTAAATCAAAACCTAAACCCTAAACCCTAAACCCTAAAACCTAAACCCTATTCCCTACCCTCCCCAGGCTGAGCCATAAAACCCTAAACCCTAAACCCTAAACTACAACCAAACCCACCTTGCTTAACTCTAAAAAACCAAAACTTAAAACCTAAACCTAAATTAAATAAAACATAAAAAAAAATAAATAAATAAAATTAAATCTAAATAAAATAAAAAATTAAATAAAATAAAAACCTAAACCTAAACCTAAACCTAAACCTAAACCAAAAAATAAAATAAAATAAAAAATAAAATAAAATAAAAAATAAAATAAATAAAAACCTAATCTAAACTAAAAAAATAAAACAAATCTGAAAATAAAAAACCTAAATAAAATTTAACCTTAATGTAAAATAAAAATAAAATAAACCTAAAATAAAATAAAATAAAATAAAAACTAAATAAAACTTAAACTTAAAAAATAAACCTACAAATAAAATGTAAACATAAATAAAAAATAAAACCTAAACCCTAAACTAAAAAAAAAAAACCTAAACCTAAAATAAACAAAATAAAATAAACCTAAATGTATACTAAAATAAATTAAACTAAAATAAATAATAAACCTAAACCTAGAAAAAAAAAATAAAACCTAAACCTAAAAAAAGAAAATAAAAGTAAAACTAAAAATAAAAGATAAACTTAAACCTAAACCTAAACATAAATAATAAAATAAAAGAAAAAACCTAAACTAAAATAAATAAACTTAAAATAAATAAACTAAACTAAATAAAAGTAAAAAATAAATCTAAATAAAAATAAAAAATAAAATAAACTAAATTAACTAAAACCTAAACATTGTTTTGCTTTTTTAAAATAAACCCTAAACCTAACCCTATAAACCCAAAACCTAGGCTTTGACCTGACTCTAAAACCACCCAAAATAACCTCCTATAAAGCATAAAATAAATAAATCCTAAATATAAAATAAATAAATTAAAATAAACTAAACTTAAAATAAATAAAATATAAATACTCCTAAAACACTCTAAACTAAATAAAATAAAATAAAATAAACCTAAACCTAAACTAAAAATAAATACCTAAAATAAATAAAATAAAACCTAAAACCTAAACCTAAAAATAAAATAATAATCTAAACTAAACCTAAAATAAAATAAAATAAAAATAAAGCTTAAAATAAAAAAATTTAAACTAAACTAAAAAATAAAATAAGTCTAAAAATAAAAAAACTAATGCTAATATAAAAATAAATTAAGCCTAAAATAAAATAAAATGAAAACTAAATAAAAACCTAAACATAATAAATAAATATAAAATAAAACCAAAGAAAGAAAAAAATAAATCCATAACTAAAAAAAACTAAACCTAAAATAAAAATAAAATAAACCTAAACCTAAACTAAAATAAACTAAACTAAAATAAATAAAACCTAGACCTAAACATAAATTAAACTAAATAAAATAAAATAAACTAAAAATAAACCTAAACCTAAACTAAAAAATAAAACTTAAAAATAAAACTAAAATATAAACTTAAAACCTAAACATAAAAAATAATATAAAAACAAAAACATAAACCTAAAAATAAAAAATAAAACCTAATCCTTAAAAATAAAATAAAAATAAAATTAAACTAAAAAAATGAGCATAAACCTAAACCTAAACCAAAAGCTAAAATAAAATAAAACATAAACTAAAATAAATAAACCTAAAATAAAATAAAAAACTAAATAAAATAAAAATAAACCTAAATAAAATAAAATAAAATAAACTAAAATAAATTAAAATAAACTAAATCTATACTGGGCCTTTTGTTAAAAAAATCATAAACCCTAAAACCATAAACTATAAAACTAACCCTAAACCCTAAATCCTAAACCCTAAACCTTAAATCCTAAATAAAAAATAAAAATAAAAAAACCTTAACCCTAAACCTACACTCACTGGCCCTACCCTCTGACCCTAGGCCCTAGGCCCTAAAGCCTAAATCCACCCTACCCATGACCTAAACTAGATCCTAGGCCACCCAGGCTGACCTACCCCCCTACCATAAACCCTAAAACCTAAAAGCTAAACTAAACTAAATAAAACATAAAATTTAAATAAATAAATGTAAACCTAAATAATAAAATAAAAATAAAAAACTAAACTAAAACCTAAACCTAAACCTATAAATAAAATAAAATAAAAAATTAAACAAAACTAAAATAAAATAAATAAAAAACTAAACTAAATTAAAAAAATAAAATAAACCTAAAAGAGAAAACGGATAAAAGACCTAAATGTAAAATAAAATAAATTAAACCTAAAATAAAAATTAAGAACTAAATAAAATCTAAACCTAAAATAAACCTAAAAAAAAAAAAACTAAAGAGATTAAACCTAAAATAAACTAAATAAAATAAACATAAATCTAAAATAAACTAAACTAAAATTAATAAACCTAAAATAAACTAAACATAAACCCTAAACTAAATAAAATAAAAAAATAAAATAAACCTAAAGCTAAACTAAAAAATAAAACCTAAAATAATAAAATAAAATCTAAAACCTAAAATAAAATAAAACTAAACTAAAAATAAACATAAACCTAAACCTTAACCCAAAATAAACTAAATAAAATACTTGAAATAAAATAAATAAACCTAAAATAAATAAACTAAACTAAATAAAAACAAAACATAAATGTGATTAAAAATATAAAATAAAATAAACTAAAATAAATAAAAAATAAACTAAATAAACTAAAACATACTGGTTTACTAAATTTAAAAAAATCCCTAAACCCTAAACTAACCCTAAACCCTAAACCCTAAAACCAAAAACTCTTAACACTAAACTAAACTAACGAGACACCAGACTCAAACCTAAACCCAAACCAATTCAAATTGTTTGAGCATCTTCTCTTTCCTCCATTTTTTGGTTGCTCTGGAGAATTCCATTTCCTGTGTGGAGGCACGTCTCCTTTGTGGCTTTTCCTATGTACATTTCGGTTGGAGATTTCATTTTGATGGCTTTGCTCAGCTTTCGGCTTCTCCTAGCATGTGTCATGGTTGACCATGGCTGCGGTTTCTTCTTCCCCATGGGAAAATTTTGAGATTTTTGCTGCTCCCATTAAGGTTTCTGACTCCTTGGGTGTCTCTGGATTAAATCCATCACTAACTTTGAAATCTTTCAAGGATGTTCTTACTAGTAAGGCCAATTATGCTAGTGAGTCTCTCGAGCTTATCTCTACCTCCTTCCGGGGTGTACCCATGATATGTGTTCTGATTCGGTTATGTAAATGCTTGCAAAACCTTTTATATTCATGTTGGTGGGTAAATTTTCTTTGCGTTGTCCTACTTTGGAGAATATTCGATCATTTTTCCATAGCTTGAAAATCTCTAGTATCTTTTTTGTCAGATTGATTGATTCCCATCATTTCTTGATTCAGCTTTCAAACGACTTAGATTATTCTCAAGTTTTCTCTCTACGCTGATTTTTTTATTTTCATTTGTTAGATGCGATTGTTGAAATGGATGCCCCATTTTGATATTAAGGAGGAATATCTTATTATTCTGGTTTGGATCACTCTTCCCAACTTATGTGTCCATTTCATTAATCATGAGTTTCTTTTTGCTATGGGTTTGGTGTTCGGTCATCCTCCTCAAGTTGATCTGACGACTGCTTCTAATACCTGGCCATATGTTGCTCGATTCTAGTCGAAGTTGGATATAACTAAAAAATTTCCAAAAGAAATTTGGCTAGGATTACAAAAATATGGATATTTGCAAAAAGTGGATTTTGAGAATTTTCCTATTTTTTTGTTCCCATTACAAAATTCATGGTCATGGAGTTTAAGATTGCTTTATGGTTCATCCTCACCTTAAGAAGCCCAAAGCCATTCATAATAACTCGGATCCTAATCTTAAGGCACCCTCAATTAAACCATAAAAAGTTATTCTAGTAGATAACTCTTTACCTGAAGCCGAGGGTCATTGCCTTGATCCTCCCACTACTCCTTCGGACAATGTTGTGGTTCTTAAGCCTGATCAACTTTTGGATGTCATTCATGGTAATAAGGATGCATTACCTTGTAATCAGCCTATACATTTGAATCCCACTTATATTGGTAATAATACGGAAAATAATATGATTTTGAAACTTATGGATGATGATTCTATCTTAAATAATTCCATTCCTGCTTCTATGCCACCTTTAATTGAAGAAAATGTGATCCTTGATGAGGGCTTGAATGGTGAGCAAACTAAGGATAAAGTTTCTAATCCTAATTCATCACCTGTGCTTTAAATGGTTCTAATCCTTCTCTTTCTTCTTCATCTAATTTTAAACTGATTTCAAATCTGATACTTCAACATAATAATGATTTGGAAGAAGGTGAGGTGGCCTGTAATGATGGTTTAAATGTGCATCCTTATTCCAAACATACCCTTGTATAATCTCTTTCAGAAGGTGATGTTGTGAATATGACTAATAAATTTCAAATAGTTTTCAGAAAGAAAAAGTAAAGCTCTTAAAACTAAATTTCCTAACTTTGCCAGAGTTACTAGATTTGGCTCTTATGCCCAAAAATAAATGGTTTCTTTCATAATTTGGAATGTGAGAGGGATTGGAACCCTCTCTGTTAGAAATAGAATTAAAAATTTAGTTTATTCTCATAACATTTCCATTTTGGCTATTTTGGAACCTTTTATTCTTCCTTCTAACATTTCTTTTGTTATGAGAATGATTAGTTTTGCTAATTTTTTTGCTAACTTGAGCAATAAAATTTGGATTTTTTAAAATTGTCCCTATGTTCTATAGGTTTTAGATGATTTATCCCAAGTTATTAATGTTAAGATTACTTATGATAATTGGTGTTGTTTTGGCACATTTTTGTATGCATCTTGTAATAAAAATCATAGACGGCTTCTTTGGAAGGATCTTATTAGTTTTTCTTCTTCTGTTGATGCTCCTTGGTTTGTGCATAGGGACTTTAATACTATCTCTTCTTCCTCTAAATGGGTTGGTGGTAATGCTCCAAACTTATTTTCTATGGAAGATTTTAATAACATGATCTTTGATTATCATCTTATTCATATTGGATTTAGTGGGTCTCAATTTACTTAGAATAATTATAGACTTTGGCAAAGGCTAGATCGGGTTCTTTTTAATCATTTGTGGATTAATCTTCTCCCTAGTACTTCTATGGAGCACTTATGCAGAACCATTTTGGACAATTCCCCTTGCTTATCAATATGAATTATATTGCTAGTAAGTCCTCCTCCCCTATCCCTTTTTGCTTCCAAAATATATGGCTCGTGGATGATAAATTTTTGGATGTTGTTGCTACTAATTGGGTTGAACCTCTTCATCTTGATGATTCTATTTTTGGGATGAGGAGATTGTGGTTCAAATTAAAAAAGGCTTAAATAATGCCTTACTTGGTGGAATTAACATTGTTTCAATAACCTTTTTATCAATATTAAAGATATGGAGAATGAGGTTATAGTTTTGAAAGATGATGTTGTTAATGATCATTCTAAAATTCATTTATTGGATCAAGCTAAAGATAGGTTAATATGTTTTTAAGATATGGAGGAGACCTATTGGTAGCAAAATGCTTCTATGAAATGGATCTCTGATGGTGATCATAATACTAATATTTTCATGCCATGGTTAAAAAGAAAAAGGCTATAAAATACATTCACAAAATGAAAATTAATGATGGAGTTTGGTGTTCGGATAAAAAGGTGGTTATTGATTCTGTTGTTTCTTTTTATAAAGAGCTCCTAAATAAAAATGTTGCTTATGGTGATATTTCTTGACCTGAAGTTATTCTTAATCTTATTATGATGATGATAACATTATACTTTCATCCTTACCTTCTAAGTCTAAAATTACTGATACTTTGTAGGGTATGAATAAAGACTTTGTGGCTAGTCCTGATGGTTATACTACCCTCTTTTTCCAAAAATGTTGGATTATCATTAAAGAGGACTTAGTTAAATTTATTCTTGATTTCTTTAAGGGTACTACCCTTCCCAAATATTTTGCTATCACCTCCATTGTTTTAATTCTTAAAAAAGATAATCCTAAAGTTTGGAGTGATTTTAGGCCGATTAGCCTTTGCACTTTTTTTAAATAAACTTATTTCTAATATTTTGGCTGAAAGCTTGAGTATCTTGCTTCCAAAAATTATCTCCCCCATTCAAACCGATTTTGTTAAAGGGAGATCCATTTCTGATAATATTTTTCTAGCCCAAGAGATGATCCATGATTTAAATGCCAATGTTCACGGTGGAAACCTGCTTTTTAAGCTTGACATTTCCAAAGCTTATGATAATATTGGTTGGGTTTTCCTATATAAAATTTTGGCTTTATTTGGATTCTCTAACTAATTTATTTCTTTAATTAAGAATGGGATTGAGAATTCTTGGTTTTCTTTGCTCCTCAATGGTGAAGTGCATGGTTTCTTCTCTTCTTCCTCTCCAAGGCAAGGGACCCTCTCTCCTACCCTTTCATTATGTGGAATATCTTTCTATATGTATTCAATAGATGTTTAGTAGAATGCCTAACATGTACTACAGAACCATTGGTGGGTTTCCCATTTCTCACCTTAGTTTTGTTGAAGATTTCATTATATTTTCCAATGCCTCTACTCTTTATATTAAAAAATTGTGTAAGTTTTTAACTATTTTTGGTAAGGAGAGTGGCTTGAATATTAATCCTGATAAAAGTTGTTTTATTACTAGCTCTTCTATTTCCTTATCTAAGAATAATGCTGTCAAGAATATTATGGGTTTTTCGCATCAAATTCTCCCTGTTAAGTATTTGGGGACTCCCTTATATAGAGGAACGAAAAGATCTTCTTTATTTGATGAAGTTATTCATAAAATAAATAAGAAAACCTCCTCTTGGGAGATACATTTACTTTCCTTTGGTGCTAGACTTATCCTGATCAAAAGTACCCTTTGCTCTTTGCCTCTATATCTCTTGTCTACTATTGTTCCTACCCGTTCTATTATTGAAAGGATCAATAGATTCTTTAATTAATTATTTTAGGGATCTAACTCTTCTATCCAAAGATTACATTGGGCTAGTTGGCAAAACTACATGGTCCTAATAATGAAGGTGGTTTGGGTTGCAAAACTTTAGAGGATTTTATCAACTATTTTTATTATAAAATCTGGTGGAATTTTAGAAATAAACAGAGTTATAGGTCAAAGTTTATGCATGCTAAATATTATCAGGGCAAACATCCCCTCATTTGTGCTTTCAAATCTTGGGATTCTCCTGTGTGGAGAAGACTTTATAGTATCAAATGGAATGCTGAGAACTTAATTTATTGGGGTGTCAATTCTAGTTCCTCTTTCTTTTGGAAAGAGAATTAGCTGGGGCAGGGCTCAATTGATTCCCCACTCAATACTCATTCTACTGTGATGCTTAAGATTAATCAGTTGATTACTCATAATAAGTGGGATGTGGATCAATTGAATATCCTTGTCCCTAATGTGATCATTGACAAAATCCTTAAAATTTGTCCTTTCCCTAATGAACCTGACCAAATTTGCTTCATCAATTCTTCTTCTAAAGATTTTACTTTTAAGGATGTTTGGCATTTCATCATATTTAAATATCAAGAGTCCTTGATTTTTACTAAAATCTGGAATATTAGTGTCCCTACTTTATTCTCGGCTTTAACTTGGTGCATTCTAAAGCATTATATCCCTGTGGATGCTACTCTTCTGAAAAAAAAGGTTTCCACCGCCTCTTTAAATGTCAATGTTGTTATGACATTGAAAGTGTGGATCATGTTTTTGTGAATGGCCCTATTGCTACTAAAATGTGGAATTGGTATAATAATATTTTTATTACTTTCCATTTTAATGGTTCATTTTCTATTATGCAACTTCTTGAAGCATGTTTCTCATGTACTTCTAAGGGCCATGTTAAAATTGTTTTAGCTATTACTATTCTTTGGTATATTTGGATGGATAGAAATGATGCTAAGCATCATAATATTCCTATGAATTATCATTGTATTATTACTATAGCCAAATATAAAATTTTGTCTCTTTTCAAGCTAATCCTCTTACTCACTCTAGTTTTAAAGGGTGCAAGTCTGTGGCCTTAAATTTTGGGATTATCCTTCCTCCAGGTAATGTCTCTCCTACCCAGAAAATTATATACTAGATTAAACCTAATTATCACTACATTAAGGTAAACACTAATTGCTCAATTTCTAATGGTTATTTTGGCTGTGGTGGGATTTTGAGAGATTATAGTGGCATGGTTATCTCTACTTTTACTGCCCCATTAGAGCTTTGTTATGTGTTATTTCTTGAGCTCAAAGGCTTTCATCATGGAATTTATATTTGTTTAAAATAAGTTTTTCATAAGATTAAGTTTGAAGATGATGCTCTCCTTCTTTTAGATTTACTCAAATCTGATGCTCATGGTAATGCTGAAGTGTATTATTTACTTAATCTTACTAAGAGGCTTCTTGCTAACCTATATTTTCAAATTTCACATATTTATAGGGAAGCCAACTCTTGTGCTAACTTTCTTGCCAATTTGGGGGCCAAGTCTTCTTCTTTGCATATGTTTTCTAATGATGACATCCCTTTCCCATTAAGGGGTCTTGTGAATCTTGATAAAATTGGTTTGCCTTATGTTAGAAGCTTTTAGCCTTTTTTTCTTGTGGGGCTTTGGCTTTCCCCTTGTTATTGTTTTGAATATTTTGGTTTTCTTTGTAGATTTGGTCTTGATTTTTTTTCTCATCAACTACTTTTATTTTCCGCTTTTGTTTCTTCCCATTCTATGGATGGGGTTGTCTTTCAATTTTTTGGATTTTATGTATATTTATTTTCAAGTTTTTTTCTCCCAACTGGTAGAGGTGTTTACCAGGTGGAGGCTATTGGGTTTTGCTTGTCTTCTGGTTAGTGTGGTTCTCTTGTTTGGTAGGTTCTCTCTGCAGCCTTTTTTATTTTCTCTGGATTTTATGGTTGGCTATTTGCTGGTGTTGCTTGGTTGTAGGTATTTTCCCTTTCTAGGTGTTGCTCATGCTATTTTTATGACCTTCCTGCTGTGGCTGGTTGTTTTGTCACCTTGTTGTTTGCTGATTAGGATGGTTTTTCTAGTTGATTTTTGTTGTCCTTTCTCTCTTGGTTTTGCTCCTACTGCTGAGAGGAGTTGCATGACATTGAGGGCTCTTCATTTTTTTGGTTATAGCTTGGAGAACTATTTTCCTGCGACTATCTATCCTTTTTTTAGTGTTGTTCTAGATGAGTGTAAGGTTGGATGCTTCTGGATTATTATATCCTCTGAATATTGGGTGTGCCTTCTATAATACTGAGGTTCTATTTTTAATTTGTGTTATTAACTTGAAGGTTGCAAACTACTTGTTGGATGTTTTTAAGACTTGGCTGACGATGACTCTGTTGGAGTTCTTATTTGTGGCTATCTTTGGTTCTTGGATTATTTGTGATCCTAAAGGGCTCTTACTTTTTCCATTTTTGGCTGTTGTATCTACTCTTGTCCTTGGATTTTCATTGGTGGCTGCTGTCTATGGCTTTCCCTTAGGATTTTTTTGATGTTTGTGATTGGATGACTCTTTCTATCTATCATCCTGATGCTTCTAAGTCTATTGATTTGAATCCTTGGCAATCTTGGTGGCTTGCAGGGTGGACTACCTTGTCGGCCGGATTGGGTGCTCTAACCGATAGATCAAAAGAGTATTTACTTTGTTATAATTTTTTTGACCATTTTGAGTCTATGTTTGGAACCGGCTACATACTTTCCCATTCTTCTCTTCTATTTTCTACCTACTGTGATTTTCATTTCTGAATTGTGGGTGAACCTCTTCCCTTTCCTGTTTTGATGGTTTTTTTGCTTCTTAATAATCTTGATGTTAGCCTTACTGTTCCTCTAGATAGTATTGTTTTTTGTTATTTACATGTTCATTTAATGAATGACCTTATCAACTATGGTCCTCTTTTTGTTTGGTCTCTATTTATTCCTTTTCCCATGTTGAGGTTTGCTCCTAGCAACTGTTAGCAATTCTTAGTGGTGGCTTTGTTAATGCTCCTCCGGTCTAATGCTTTCCTGATGGGTTACCTTCTTATCTACTTTATTGAGTTTAATATATCTAACCTTAACCCTAACCCTAAACCCAAAACCCTAAAACCTAAACCCTAAACTCTAAACTAACCCTAAACTCAAAACCCTAAACCCTAAACCCTAAACCCTAAATCCTAAACACTAAACCCTAAACCCTAAACCCTAAAAAACCTAACCCCCAAACCCTAAAAAAACACCTAAAGTAACTAAAAAAATTAAAAGATAAACCTAAATCGTAAAACATAATAAACCTAAACCCTAAGAATGGGAAGAACCTTGACGGCATGAACATCACCACACCAGCCCTAAATCTGTGGTGCGCGTTATCATAGGGGTAGGGGATCGAGGTGCCGGTGGATATGGAGGTGGTGGTCGAGTAGGGTGGTTATGAAGGGAGGAACGATGAAGGTAACCGCCATGGTGGTGGAGGAGAGATCGGGATATGATGGTGGATCCCACTACTGAGAGGTCGTGGTGGTTCTCATGGTAACGGAGAAATCAAGAACTAGATCCGATCTATCGCTTATGAAACTATGTCTTTATAGTAGAGACGGTTCTAGTTATCTAGGGTTTTTTATTTGCTCTATGCATGCTCATTTTTTATTTATGTCGTTGCTTGTATCCTAGAAAACTTGGTGTGATACTTGGTTGATGAAATCGAAAAGAAGAAATGTTGACTCTGAATTTATTGTCAGTTAAAAAAAACCAAAAACCCTAAACCCTAAACTAAAACCTGAATCGTAAACTTAAAATATAAACCCTAAACCCTAAACCCTAAAAAAGCCCTAAACCCTAAACCCTAAACCCTATAACCATAAACCCTAAACCCCAAACCCTAAAATGTAAACCCTAAACCCTAAACCCTAAACCCTAAACTCTAAATCCTAAACCCTAAACCATAAACCTAAAAAAATCCCTAAACCCTAAACCCTAAACCCTAAAAAGCTAAATACCGAAACCTAAACTAAATAAAACCTAAAAATAAAAAACCCTAAATCCTAAATCTAAAAAAACAAAAAAACCTTAAACACTAAACTAAAACTTGAACCCTAGATTGAAAACCTAAACTTTAAACCCTAAACCTTAAACCCTAAAAACTATAAACCCTAAACACTAATTCCTAAATAAAAAAAATAAAAAACACATACCCTAAGCCCTAAACCCTAAAACTAACCCTAAACCGAAAACATAAACCCTAAACCCTAAATTTTAAACCATAAACACTAAAACCTAAACCTAAAACTAACCCTATACCCCAAAACCTACAACCCTCAGCCCTAAACCCCAAACCTAAACCCTTCAAACCTAAATTCCTAAACCTAACATAAATAAAACCTAAAAATAAAATAAATAAAGAATCCTAAACCTAAATAAAATCAAATAAAAACCTAAATTAAAACCTAAACCTAAAAATAAAATAAAATAAAAAATAAAAACTAAACTAAAATAAATTAAATAAAAACCTAAACTAAACTAAAGAAATAAAATAAACATAAAAATAAATAAAAACTAAATGTTAAATAAAAATTAAATAAAACTAAAATAAAATAAATTAAAAACTAAATAAAAGACTAAACCTAAAAAAATAAACTAATAAATTAATAAAAAATAAAATCTAAACCCTAAAATAAAAAACAACCTAAAGCTAAAATAAAAAAAATAAAATAAACCTATACTTAAACTAAAAGAAATAAATCTTAAGCCTAAACTTAATATAAATGAAACCTAAACCTAAACTAAATAAAATAAAATAAATTAAAAAAAAAACATAAACCTAAATTGAAAAATAAAACCTATAATAAAAACCTAAAACCTTAACCAAAAAAAATAAAATTAAAACCTAAACCTAAACCTAAAAATAAAAAATAAAACCTGCTCCTTAAAAAAATAAAAAATAAAAACTCAAAAATGAACATAAACCTAAACCTAAACCTAAAAAATAAACTAAAATAAAACCAAAAAATAAAATAAATAAATTAAACTAAATAGAAATAAAAAATAAACCTAAATAAAAATAAAATAAATTAAACTTAAATAAATAAAAAATAAACTAAATAAGCCTAAATCTACCGGTTTACTTTATTAAAAAAAACCGTAAATTGTAAACCCTAAACGCTAGACCCTAACCCTTAAAAGCATAAACCATAAAAGCTTAAACCCCAAACCATAAACCCAAAAACCTAAACCCTAAACCCTAAACAATAAACCTTAAAAAACCTTAAACCCTAAACCATTATTCTAAACCATAAACTTTAAAAGCATAAACCATAAAACCTTAAACCCTAAATCCTAAGCCCTACACCCTAAACCATAAACCCTAAACCCGAAACCTCAAACCTTAAACCTAAACCTAAAGTAACTAAATAAACAAAAAAATAAACCTAAACCCTAAAACCTAAGAACCCTAAACAAAACCTAAACCCTAACAATGAGAAGAACCACGACATGAACATCACCATCAACCTGGCTCAATCTAGATCTAGCGGTGGTTATCATAATGGTGATGGGGGATCTGGAGGAGCTGGTGGATATGGAGGTGGTGGTCAAGCAGTTGTGGTTATGGATGTGAGAGGAGCGGCAGAGGTTATAGTCATGGTGGTGGTAGAGGGAGAGATTGAGGATATGATGGTGGATCCCGCTACTCGAGAGGCCAGGGTGGTTCTATTGGGAACTGGAGAAACTAAAGAACAGCCGATCTGATCTGCTACTTATGGCACTATATCTATATAGTAGAGATGGTTATAATTATCTCATCTTTTTTATTTTCTCCTTGCGTGCTCATTTTTTTATCTATGCCATAGCTTGTGTCTAAGAAACTTGGTGTGTTAGTTGGTTGATGAAATCGAAAAAAAAATGTTGAATCTAAATTTGTTCTCTTTTAAAAAAAACTAAAAACCCTAAAGTATAAACTAAAACCTGAACCCTAGACCAAAAACCTAAACCCTTAACCCTAAACCCTAAACCATAAAAACCCTAAACCCTAATCCTTAAAACCCCAAACCCTAAACCCTAAATCCTTAAGCCTAAACCCTAAACCATAAACCTTAAACCCAAATCCTTAAACCCTCAACTAACCCTGAACCCTAAACCTTAAAATACTAAAATCCTAAACCTAAACTAAATAAAACATTAAAAATAAATAAAAAATCCTAAACCAAAATATAATCAAATAAAACTTAAATTAAAACCTAAACCTAAAATTAAACCTATACTTAAACCAAAAAAGAAAATAAAATAATAAATAAATACTAAACTAGAAAAAAAATAAATAATAACCAAAACTAAACTAAAAATAAAAAACCTAAATAAAATAAAACCTAAATAAAATAAAAACTAAACATAAAATAAAAATAAAATAAAATAAAATAAAACTAAATAAAAACTTGAACCTAAAGAATAAACATAAAAAATAAAACCTAAAAATAAATAAATAATAAAACCTAAACCCTAATCTAAAAAAAGATTAAACCTAAAATAAAAATAAAATAAACCTAAACCTAAACTAAAATAGGCTAAACTAAATTAAATAAAACCTAAACTTAAACCTAAACCTAAACCGTAAATAAAATGAAATAAACTAAAAATTAACCTAAACCTGAACTAAAAAATAAAACCTAAAAATAAAGCTAAAATAAAAACCTAAAACCTAAACCTAAAAAAATAAAATAAAAACCTAAACCTAAAACTAATAATAAGAAAATAAAACCTAAACCTAAAAAAAAATTAAAAATAAAACTAAACAAAAAATAAACCTAAACCTAAACCTAAATCTAAAAAATAAACTAAAATAAGAAACCTTAACTAAAATAAATAAACCTATTATTAATAAACTAAGCTAAATAAAAAAATAAAGCTAAATAAAAATAAAAATAAAGTAAACTAAAATAAATAAAAAATAAACTAGATAAACTAAATAAATCTAAACCTACTAGTTTACTTAATATAAAAAAGAATAAAATAAAATAAAATAACACCTAACCCTAAACCCTAAACCCTAAAAGCCTAAACCCTAAACCCTAAGCCCTAAACCCTAAACCCTAAACCCTAAACCCTAAATCCTAAAACCTATAACCCTAAACCCTAAACCCCAAACCCTAAAACTTAAACCTTAAACCCTAAACTAACCCTAAACTCTAAACCCAAAACTCTAAACTAGCCCTAAACCTTAAAGTAACCCTAAGCCCTAAGAATGGGCAGAACCTTGACAATAGAACATCACACAACAGTCACCAAGATCAAGAGAAGGTAGCATTGCTTATCGTAGTGGTGGTGGGGGATCTGGAGGTGCTAGTGGATATGGAGGTGGTGGTCAGAGCAGTGGTGGTGATGGAGGTGAGAGGAGCGATGGAAGTTACAACCATGGTGGTGGCGGAGGGAGAGATCGGGGATATCATGGCGGATCCCGCTACTTGAGAGGTGGGGTTGGTTCTAATGGGAACTGGAGAAACTGAAGAACGACTGATCCAATGTGATACTTATGGAACTGAGTCTTTATAGTAGAGAGAGTTCTACTTATCTAGGGATTTTGATTTGCTCTATGGGTGCTCATTTTTTTATTGATATCATTGTTTGTGTCTTAAAAAACTCAGGGTGATACTTGGTTGATGAAATTGAAAAGTAGAAATGTTGAATTTGAATTTATTCTTTGTTAAAAAAAAACTTAAACCCTAAACTAAAACTTAAACATTAAACTTAAAACCTAAACCTTAAACCATAAGCCCAAAACCCTAAACCCTAAAGCTTGAACTAACCCTAAACACTAAATACTAAACCCTAAAAAGCTAAAAACCTAAACCCAAACTAAATAAAACCTAAAAATAAAATAAATAAACTAACCTAAACCAAAATAAAATTAAAAAATAAAATAAAATAAAAACATAAACTATAACTGAAACCTAAACATAGACCTAAAAAGAAAATAAAATAAAAAATAAAAAGTAAATTAAAATAAAATAAATAAAAACCTAAACAAAACTAAAAATAAAAAAACTAAATAAAAGAAAAACTAAACCTAACATAAAAATAAAATAAAACAAAACTAAAATAAAAGAAAAACTAAATAAAAACCTAAACCTAAAATAAACCAAAATAAATAAAATAAAACCTAAACCTCTAAAACCTAAAAATAAATAAAACTTAAACCTAAACCTAAAATAAACTAAACCTAAACCTAAAATTAAACTAAATAAAATAATATAAATAAAAAATAAACTTAAACCTAAATTGAAAAATAAAACCTATAAATAAACCTAAAATAAAAACCTAAAACCTAAACCTAAAAATATAAAATAAAAACCTAAACCTAAACCTAAAAATAAAAAGTAAAACCTAAAATTAAAATATAAAATAAAAATAAAACTCAACTAAAAAATAAACCTAAACCTAAAAATAAACTAAAAAAAACCTAAACTAAAATAGATAAACCAAACTAAATAAAAATAAAAAATAGAATAAACTCAAATAGATAAAAAATAAACTAAATAACCCTAAACTTACTAGTTTACTAAATTTAAAAAAAAACTTAAACCTAAAATCCTAAACACTAAACCCTAAATCCTAAACCCTAAAACTAAGCCTAAACCCTAAACCCTAAACCCTAAAACTCTAAACCTAAAAGCCTAAACCTTAAACTCTAAATCCTAAACACTAAACCCTAAACCCTAAACCCTAAACCCTAAATCCTAAAAACTAAACCCAAAACCCTAAACTCTGAACCCTAAATCCCTAAACACTAAACTCTAAACTCTAAACCTTGAACCCTAAACCATAAAACTTACAATCGTAAACCTTAAACCTAAACCCTAAACCCTAAACTAACCCTAAATTAACCCTAAACCCTAAACAAACCCTAAATTAACCCTAAGAATGGGAAGAACCTTGACGAGGAACATCAGGCTCCCCAGATCTAATAGGAGGCTACATGGTATCACAATGGTGGTGGGGGGATCTGGAGGTGCCGGGTGGATATGGAGGTGGTGGTCGAGTGGGTGGAGCGGGAAGGAGGGTTGAAGGTTACACCCGTGGTGGTGGCGGAGGGAGAGATCAGGGATATGATGGAGGATTCCACAATTCCAGAGGCAAGGGTGGTTCTAATGGGAACTGGAGAAACTGAAGAATGGCTGATCTGATTTGCTACCTATGGAACACTATCTTTATTGTAAAGAGGGTCATACTTATCTAGGGTTTTTAATTTTCTATGGGTGCTCATTTTTGTTATATGTCATTGCTTGTGTCCAAGAAAACATGGTGTGCTACTTGGTTGATGAAATCAAAAAGAAGAAATGTTGAATATGAATTTGTCCTCTATTTAAAAAAAACCATAAGACTTAAACCTTAAACTAAAACTTAATATCTAAACCAAAAACCTAAACCTTAAACCTTAAACTCTAAACCCTAAACACCCTAAAGCTTAAAGCTTAAACCCTAAACCCTAAACCCTAAATCCTAAAACCCTAAACTCTAAACCCTAAACCCTAAACCCTAAACCCTAAACCCTAAAACCATAAACCCTAAATCCTAAATATACAACCCTAAACCCTAAACCCTAAACTTTAAAATAACCTTTAACCATAACCCTAAACCCTAAACCTTAAATAAAGATGTCATTAATAGTAGATCTAAAGAATGACCTAATCCTAACATAGTTTTGGTAGCTAAAGAATATGTCTTCAAAATACTTTCCCTTGACTATTAGAGATTTGAATACCCTAAACCTAACCTTAAATTAAATTATAATACCATATATTATAGTATAATGTAGCATCATATATTTAAGCATGTATTAATGTGTTTTTGGATGTTATAAGTTGTTTTGAAATGTTTTAGTATATTATGGTATTGTGCCCTATAGTCTATATTAATATAAATCATAAAAAATTAATTTAATAAATCAAATGATAAAATTTGTTAAATTTGAAGTGAGAATTACGTTGTAGTTCCAAAGCTATGCTACGTCACTTGTATTCTAAAAAGTAAGATTTTATGTTCAAAATAAATATTATATGTTGTAGCATAGTATAACATGATATATCATAACATATTATTCTACTCATTTTAAATTCTTTTAGTATTTTATAATCATGCAGTCGAGCCTACACTAGCATTATTTATAAAAATGTTGATTTAGACTTTAAAATGGTGGAATTTGGCCAAATTCATAATAGGTAGAGCATGGAATCATAATATATTATTTAAATTTAAAATATGTAAGTGATATGACTAAAATATATAGTTTTTTATTATTTGAAATAATTTTATGATTTTTTATCTTAAGCAATCCCTTGTGATGTGATATGCAATATAATATAACATAATATGTTATAGTGTATTATAATATAGGATTCCATAACATAGTGTAGCATCATGCATTACAACATACTATTATGTATTACTACTTGTGTTTAGCATATTTTAGTTTATTATAGTATGATGTAGTAGAGTTTGTACTGGTATAATTTATAAAAATATTGATTTATAGGCTGAGATGATGGGATTTGGCCAAATTTAGGTTAAGCTTTAGGGAACATCATAAGGGTGTTCTATGGATTGTCATTTAATCAAAAGAATGGAATTTTGCATCCAAAATAAATGTTCAATTTTCAACCAAAATTTATAATTTTTTTTGTTTAAAATGATTCATTTTAAGGTGTAATGTAAGATAATATGTTATATGAAAGCATATTAATATATAATGTACATAACAATATACCTTCACATATATATGAATGTGGTGGTGTTTTACTAAATGTTATTATACATTTTAGTATATTTTACTTTTGTTATAATACATTAGGTCAAAACTCACAAAAATATTAATTTGAAAGTTGAGATGGAAGAATTTGGAAAAATTCATGTCACACACCAAGAAGCAACACCAAAATTATGCTATTTTGTACCATTTTTAATAAAAAAATAATAATTTTACATCTAAAATAAACAGTAATCATATTTTGAGAAAATTTTATTATTTGTTAATTTTAAGTGATTCTACTGAGGTGTAATGTTAGAAAATATATTATATTTTGAAAAATTATAATATAACATCATATATATAATATAATATAGTGTGTTAATTCACACTATAATATGTTTAGCATGATATTGTATTGTTAGTTTGAGCTTGTACCGTCACAAATCATAAAATGTTGATTACAATGTTTAGATGATGTAATTTGAACAAATACATTGTTTGAATTTTGGTTGAAGTATTAAAATTGTGCATAAAAGATGAAATAAGATTTGATGAGAATTTCATGTCAAGGACATGGAGGGAGATCAGCTAGGGGATCACACATGCATTGGACATGACATGTGAGGGGTCTATGTCAAGCGCATAGAAGAAGAAAATCTGCTGGGGATAAGGTTTGAATTTTATTTGATCATGTGATTTATGGAAAGAAGATCCGCTGGGGATAAGAATCTATAATCCTTAGGGATTAAGATTGAATCGACTTTAATTTGTATTATTTTAATTAATGTTGAGGAAAATCTGCTAGAGATATGGGCTCGAGTCTGCTGGGGATCGGGTATATGAACCTTCCACTAGGGAAGCAGGTTTGGACTATCCATTGGGGATTGGGATCTGAGTTTGACTTCATATATTTGATTGGGGATGTATCCACTGGGGATAAGAGTTTGGTTGGATTTCTTTGATTTAGACTCTACTAGGGGAGTTGGTTTAATTTGGCTCTACTAGAGAGGTTGGTTTTGAATTTGATTTTTTTGCTTGACTTGTTTATATATGATTTGGGGCTCCACTGGGGAGAAGGGTGTGATTTAACTCCACTAGGAAAAGCTAGTTTGGGTTTAATTTAATCTGAGTTAATGTTTGGATACTGTCAGTGTATGATGGACCCACTAAGAAGGGCTATATTAACTTTGACCTACCTCAGGTTATGGTGTAGACCTAGCCAACCTAAGGGGTTGCCTTTCAGTGTGCAACAACTGTGCTAAGAAGAAGGCGTAGCAAACTTACATCTTCCAAAGTGAGGAACAACCACTAGGCAACCTATTGGATGCACAACAAATTGAACTTGACCTAGGGTGACTACTGAGTGAATGTCACTGGGGACTTATGTCAACTCAAAATTAGTCAAGATTAATTATATCTTAATTTCATGTGATTTGATATGGTTTATTTGGCTTAGTTTGATTTCAAATTGTTGGCATATCCACTAGTGATGTGAGCTTGATCAAATTTGATAGATTTAATTTATGGACCATGTCAGTGTGTGATGGACCCACTGAGAAAGGGCTATATCAGACTTGTCCTATCTTAGATTTACAAATCCAAAGGAATAGTCTACTGGCCATGGGGTAGAGCTAGCCAACCTAAAGGGTTGCCTTTCTATGTGCAACAATTATCTTAGAAAAAAGGTGTAGCAGACTTACATCTTCTAACATAGAGAATAACTGCTGGGGTGACCTATTGCTAACACAACAAATTGAACGACTTAGGAGTGACTACTGAGTGAATGCCTTGGGACTTATATCAACTCAAAAGTAGTCAAGTGATTCTTATAGGGAGTTTTGCTGACACTGCCCTAAAAATAAGATATCTGCTTAGGAAAATGTACCGTTAGGGGTGTCCTCCTAATCCCCAAGTGAATATATATTTTGTTTATATGTTTGTGTGGACCATGTTGGTGTGACCACAGAAGGGGCTATCGCCTTAACCTATCTCAGATTTATTAGACCAAAGGAGAATCTACACATCCATAGATTCTCCAACCATAGGGGTGGTTACTAGGAATGGGGAACTGTCCAATCTGATAGTAACCTAGGTAGTGTCTAAATGGGGTCACTAAGGATGTGATCCAAATATAGTGCCATAGGGGAGATGCTACTAGGGGCGTTATCTTGAGCCATGGAAAAGAAAGCCTATAGGTGTACGGTGGCCAACACAAGGAGACAGCATAGTAGACTTACATCTGCCATGAGTGGTGTATCCTAAGGTGTGAGAACCAAACAACCTAAGGTGTATCCATCTACATGAGTGGTGTATCCATCAACATAGAGAGAACCAACCAACCTAAGGTGCTCATTGGTGTGCAATGATCAATTTGGAAAGAAAGCATGTAGGCTTACAACTTTCCAAGAGAAATTGATCATCAGCATAGTCTATCATTGTGGGATAGATTTTATCTGACTTATAGAAATTACTAAGTGGGGAGACACGAGGAAGGATTGGACCTAGACTTGAAGTAGTCATGAGGGAAGGAGCCGCTAGGGAACTTATCCTAAACCTCAAAGATATTCAACCCAATCAATGCATGAAGGCTAATCCAGGAAGAAAGCATAGTAGACTCACATCCTCTTAAATGAAGCCAACATGAGGTACCTTACCGACCACCTACCAAAATAATAAGGCCCTCGTGTGTAGTGGCCAAGCAAGGAATGAAAGCGTAGCATACTTGCATCCTCCGAAGTAAGAAGACCACTGGGGTGACACACTACTTGGGTAGCACATCGCCGACCTAGAGTATTGAGTGAGTGCTACTAGGGGCATTATCTTAACTCAGAGTAGCTAGAGACAAAAGATATGTGTTTGTTTTATATGTTTGTGTGTAGTTTATGTTTGTGTTGTGTCAATGAAGGGTAGGACACCGCTCGAGATCCTTACAACTACCCTACACATATTATGGTAGATTCACAAACAAGAATACTTTCAACATAGAAGAGATTGAATTTGAAATGGAATTTTCATTGATGATAATTGTATTGAAACATGATTTATAATATTTCTTTAAGTAGAGCCCCTTGATTAGAAGAATTGGGTGCTCTCCATTATGATTAATAAGCTGAAAGATCCTCCTTGGTATGCCTTCTGTATGGAAAAAGGGCCTTCCCAAGTGAGTTCAAACTTGCCTCCCATCTTACGACGGGTAATAATCGGTATCCTTAGAACTAAAATAAGCTCTCCTACTTGGAAAGCTCTAGGATGGACCAACTTGTTGTGAGCTTGAATCATTTTAGCTTTGTACAACTCGAGGTTTTGACATAAGCTTAAGCATCTCTCCATCAATCCTTCGAGCTCTTCTAACCTTAACTTGGCATTCTGCTCTGTTGTGATCTGGCTACCCGTAACTATCCTTAGTGATAGGAGTTGGAATTCTAATGGTAGAATGGCTTTGGACCATACACTAAGAAGAATGGAGTATACGGAGTTGGAGCTCTTTATATGGTGCGATAGGCCCACAAGACTTCAACTAATTTCTCATGCCCCTATCATTTGTTGTTGTCAAGTGTCTTCTTTAGTATTTCTAAGAGAGTTTTGTTGAAGGCTTTTGCTAAGATGTTTACCCTCAGGTAGTTGATGGTAGAATATCTCTAATATATGATGTGTCTCTATGCAAAGTTATTTGATCTCGGTGCTCTTGAATGCAATACTAATATCAGATATAATTCATCGAGACACTCCGAACCTATATATGATATGGTTCCTAAAAAAATGCAGCACATGCTAAACTATGACCTCTCTGAGTAGAATCTCTATCACCCATTTGGAAAAGTAGTTAGTAATAGAAAAGATGAACTGATGACCCTTGGAAGAATGAGGATCATTCAGACCCACTATGTTGGTACCACAACACTCGAATGGCCATGAGGCCAATGTAGGATGTAGAATGTTGGGTGGTTGGTGTAGGACCACACCATGTATTTGACATTAGTGGCATCACCCAGTATCCCTGCAATCTTTAATCATCGATGGCCAATAGTATCCTAGTTTCTTTATCTTGGCTTTCATCTTCAGATCTGATTGGTTGGCTCCACATAATCCTGAGTGTACCTCGATCACGATCTTATGGGCTTCATGCTTGTCTAAACAATGTAACAACATATAATTGAAAGATCGCCAGTATAAGACAATATCCACAAGAGCGTAGGAAAGTGCTCTCTGCTTCATCTCATGGGCTTGAGACTTCTCTTGAGGTAGTTTGGCTTTATTTAGGTAATCCATGAATGGTTGCCTCCAATCTAGCTCCTCATCCTTCTTAGAAATGGCAACCTCCCCTTCAACAGAATACTTTTTGATGAGTTAAATATCAATAAGACATATGACTTATCTATTTTGGGCCTTTATTGATATGGTCTCATCTTCTAGCCATGCCAACTCTTTAGCAAGCTTGGTTAAAGCATATGCTATGATGTTTTCTCCTCGGGAATCTTATAAATGGTAACCTCTAGGATTTGGGCCAATAACTCCATGGTGTACTTATGGTTGTGATGGAGCTTGGGCTTTATAACCTTATAGGACCTAGGATTTGGTTGAAAACTAGTTAACAATCCCAAAAGAAGTTGATGTTTTGGATGCTTAGAGTAATGACTAACTCTAGACCGGCAATAAGAGCCTCATATTCAACTTCATTATTGGTGCAAGGATTGGATAGATGATATGAGAATCTCATCACATCATGGACTAGAGTTAAGAGAACTATTCCTACCCCTGCCTTTCCTAGAGTAATAGATTATGATTCTTCTCCTCTTTGAGAAAAAGCTGCACCATTAAAGTACATCTCCTAGTGGTGAATGCTAGTATTCCCTAAGTTCATGATTTATTCATCGGAGACCATCACTAAGAGTAAAGTCAGCAGGAAGTGAGTGAGCTACTAATAAATCCACTAGCGCTTGTCCTTTCACTGTACGAAAGGGTATGAAGGTAATGTTAAATTGCTAGAGGATCATATCAGCCAACCGTGAATCGCCGATCATGTGTGAGATCAGTGGATTCATCTTAGAGATTAAGTTCACCTTATGAGGATGCATGTAGTATTGTAGCTTTTGGGATGCAAAGATTAAAGCTAGGCAATGCCTCTCAATGGGTGGATAATTATCGTTAGCACGGATTAGAGGATGGCTGAGGTAGTAGAGTTTATTTTCCTTCCCTTTGTCATTTGCTTGGGCCAACAAAGCACCAAGGGAGTCATCTAATGCAGCAGTGTAAAGTATGAGTGGCTTGCCCAAGATAGGGCTGCTAGAACTAGCATCATCATCAGGTAATGCTTGATGTCTTTGAAGCCATGCTCACACTTATCATCCCACTTGAACTTGGCATCCTTTTTTACAAGTGCTCAGAATGGATGACATCTTCCATATAGGTTGGATATAAAGCATCTTAGATATGCCAATCACCATTGGAATGATTTGAGTTGAGTTAAATTTTAGGGGGTGGCATTTCTAATATCTCGATCTTCTCCAAATCGATTTTGATTCCTTGGTGTCAGACAAAAACACAAGCAATTTCCCCGAAGCTTCCCCAAATGCACACTTTAGGGGGTTCATTTTGAGGTTAAATTGTTTTAACTGTTCAAAAACTACTCTCAAGTCAAAGAGATGGTCTTCCTTTTTCTACTTTTGACCAGAAGATCATCGGCATAGCACTTGACTTTATGATGAATGAGTTCATTGAAGATTTGAGTCATAGCCCGCTGGTATGTAGCACTGGCATTTTTAAGGAAAGGCATGACCTTATAGCAATAGATTATGATTGGGGTTCTAAAATTAGTGTTTTTTTCATCTTTAGGGGTCATCTTTATTTAGTTATATCTAGATGAGCCATCCATGAAATAGAAGGTTGTATGAGTTGAGGCAATGTCCACCATCAGTTCTGAGATTAGTAGTGGAAATTCATCTTTTATACATGCCTTATTTAAATCCATAAAATCAAACCATATGTGAATTTGGCCATTCTTTTTCTTAACTAAGATGATGCTAACTAACCAGGTAGGGTATTTTTCTTCTGATGAAGCCAACATCGATCAATTTTTTGACTTCATAAATGACCTATTGTTCTATGTCTAATCCCATGCATCTAGGAGCTTACTTGATAAGGTTAGCAGTATACTCTATTGCTAGTTTATGGACCACTATATCAGGGGCCAATCTAGCCATCTCTTTATAACTCCATGCAAAATAATCCTTAAACTCAGTGAATAGCCTAACTAAGTCATTGGTTTCAATTTCATTCAACAAAGAACTGATGTATTTCGGGCATCGATCTTCTTCAGTTCTTAAGTTGATTTCCTTGAGCTCATCGATGGTTTATGTGATCTCTTCTTCAAACTGTGGTGGTGCATCTTTGACTTCAAAATTATCTAGATCATCTGAAGTTTCTAAGCACAGCTCCTCATATGAGTTAATGTGATTTGAAAAGAACATATCAAATTCCAAATGATTAGTGAGGACTAAGTAGTAATCATTATCATTGACTAGACCCACTGTACTGAATCCTAGTCCTGGTCTTGATTGAGAGCTTTTGCATTTGTTCTTCCATATTCTTTCGAAGTAGTCTGACTTGTTCTTTGACCAAGTATATGGGATTAACCCTTTTTTTGCTAAATTATGAACACAAGCAAAGTACCAATCAAAAGGTAATTCTATTAAATATTTATATGAATCATCCTCAAGTTCTACATCAACTTCTTAACTTGAGGATAATGCTCCCTAAAAGAACCTCTGAGTCTTCACACCTATGGATGACTTAGGGGCTTCCTTAACGACCAAACAATCAACTTCTTGAGAGGAAAGTGAGGTTAGAGCTAAGATTCCCAACTAATGCCTAACTGTTTTATATCTAGACTTGGACAGACTTATGCTTTGCTTTAGAGCCTGGTCTTCATTGCTATCTGCCTGAAGTGTCACCTCCAAGGGAATCTACACGAGAAGAGTCGGTGCTATCCATATAAGACTCATCCTATGAACTAGGTTCTAAGTTTATATGGTGTGTACTCCTTAGCTAGGACATATCTTCTATGGTCAATAATGAGGTTTTCCACCCCAGACGCCTCAACTAGCCTCTTCCGCCTAGTGGAGGTCAAGTTGTCCTACCCATATGTATTTCAAATCTACCCAAATCAAATCCAATGCCAAATAATCATTCTACCCTTAGGTCAAGGGCTTTACATGAGATAAATCACACATGTAAGTGGTCATTTTCATTCCTTGGCCACTTGGTACTCTCCCAATGGTCCACCTAGGCACCTAGGACACTGCCCAATCTGACCCAAGGGGTGGTTGGGTCGGCCATGACCCATGGGAGGTAAAATCACCTCACCCTCCCCATTGGAGCATTTGAAACCCATAGAACACCCATGATTCCTCCTTGGAAGCCACCTCCACACCTTCAACCAACGGAGCCAACTCACCTATTCCCCCATCTACTGACTTGAGATGGCCAATCAGCCACTAGAAGCCAAATCTGATCCCACCGTCCGATCAAGATGAAAATGGGTATACACCCCCTCATTTCCACTCAAACACACACAAAAATCATTCCGCGGAACCCTAGCTACCCAAGATAACACGTTAGAGCCATTCCCTAAGCTCCCAAGCTTGTTCCTCGATTGGAAAATGCCATTCCCGTCTGTCATAAAATAGGACACTCCCATTTCTGACCTAACTTCCCTATTTCTCCAACAAACTCAAATTAACTTTGCACGCACCTTCCCTAGGCCTCGTTGAGCAAGAATAATCATCTCCCAAGCTTCCCGAGCACCAAAGGTGGGACTTCCATCAAAGTCAAGCTCCAAATTGTCAAAATTGATCCAATTGTTGCTCAATGTGTTTCTGCTCCACTGATGAAGCTTCTAATAGAGCTCCAGCCTTGAGCTCCGAGGCATGCTTTCAAAAACCAATCCTTAGGCAAAAATGGGTTGGAGCTTTTGAAGAAAACTTGCATCGTGTGATCTTGATTTGGATCCCCTCGATCGATATGTGTGAAGGTGTGGGATCCTTTGAGTTGATCGCTCGGGTAAGCTCATTATCAGTGAGCAATGGTAGGCGGACTCCATTCTCCTCGGACATTATATCATGCACCTAAAGAGTTTAATGAAATTATGGTTAGTCCACATATGTGGGAAGAGTATAAGTCCCTTAATCTAATTAACTATTAATCATGAGCCAATTGCATTACGCCCCTTTTATTTTCTAGGATCATTGCAAGTTTATTTTCCATGCATATCATGTTAGATCATAATTATTTAGTTAATTACTTTAAAGTGACATTGGTAAGGGTAATTAATTCATCTAATTATAAGTTCAACTTACTTAACTGATAAAATCAACTTAATTACATTTCCTTAAGTTAAATCAAATCACTAATGTGGGAATGGGTTTAAAATAATAAGTGATGATTTCTCTTCTCCTTTTTAAATCAAATCAAATCCAAAACTTAATTAATAAAGAAGCTTTGGTTTACTTTAAATAATCTTATTTGATATGATTGTCCTTAAGAACTAGTTTGGTTGAATGAATTACATGCTTATATTTGATTGTCCTCTTTCCAATCATGTTAAATTTGGTATGTCATTTGAATTCATATATCCATGTTTTCAAAATCAAGTAAAATAAAATGGATTTCCTTTAGGTAAGCTTGCATGTGTTGATTTAATTTAATATATGTGTGGCTATTATCACTATTAAATCTAAATGTATTTTTCAAAAGCTTAAAAATGAAAATAATGTGTTATGATGCTAGTCATAAATACATAAGAAATGCATGTGCTTATAGCTTAAGTGTATGAATGTTGTGTCCTATTTCCTCTATTCATGTGTTGATTTATATAAGATTGAATGGTAATGGGTATATAGTCTGGACATCCCGGGAACATGAGGCTTTAGTTAGCCTCAAAGAGGTCATTTGATTACCTCCCTAGTTTGTGACTTGGTTGATGAAATCAAAAAGAAGAAATGTTGAATCTGAATTTGTTATCTATTAAAAAAAAACCAAAAAACCATAAACTAAAATAATAAACCTAAACCTAAACCCTAAACCCCTACTAACCCAAACCTAAAAAACCCTCACTACACTAAACCACTACAACCTAAACCTAAACCTACCCCAGACCCAACCCTAAAACCCTCCATAAAAACCTAAACCTAAAACTAAAAAAAAAAAAAAAAAAAAACTAAAAACCTAAATAAATAATAAAAATAATAATAGATAAAACTAAACCTAAATAAAATAAAATAATAAAAATAAACCTAACATAAAAATAAAATAATAATACTCAAATAATAAAATAACCAAAATAAAAACCTAAATAAAACTAAATAAAATAAAAAAAAATAAAATAAAATAATGAACTAAATAAAAACCTAAAATAAAACCTAAAATGATTAAAATAAAACTAAACCTAAACTACAAAAAATAAATAAAACCTAACTAAATAAGATAAACTAATAAAATATAAAAATAAAACTAGGCCTAAGATAAATATAAACCTAACAAAGATAAATAAAACTAAAAATCTACCTAAATTAAAATAAAACTAAAATAAACCTCAGATAATAAAACCTAAAATAAAATAAAACCTAAATCTAAAACTAAAAATAAAACTAAAAAATAAAAAAATAAAAGAAAACTACTAAAAATAATGAGCTAAACTGAGCCAAAGATAAACTAAAGATAAACTATTAAAATAAAGATAAAAACAAACTAAAATAAAAATAAAAATGACTAAATAAATTAAATATACTAAAAATAAACAAAAAAAAATATAAATGAGCTAGGCTGCTTTTGTTGCTTGATTTAAAAAAGGCCAAACCACTAAATCCTGACCTGAGCCACTGAGCCTGAACTAGGCCCTTACAGGCCTGACCCTATGACCACAACCACAGGCCTAATCTGACCCTGGGCCTAGGCCTGGACAGAATAAAAAGCCTAAACAACCTAACTGAAAATGATCACTAAACCCTAAAATATAAACCTGGCCTAACAAGGCCCAAGCCAAAAAAAACAAACCTAAATTACTAGAGCCTAAAACCACTAAACCCACAAATAAGTAAAATACTAAAGTAAAAAATAAAACCTAAACTAAATAAAAGAAAATAAAATAAATGAAAAACTAAAACCAAAATAAAATAAGAAAATTAAAATAAAATAAAACAACTAAAAAAACTAACAAAAATAAACTACTTAAAAAGAGTAAAATAAAACTAAAACTAAAAAATAAAATAAATAAAACTAAACTAAAAAAAATAAAAACTTAAATAAAATAAAATAAAACTAAAAATAAAAATAAAATAAATTATAAAGATAAATAAAAAGAAACAATCTAAAATAAAACTTAAAATAAGACACAACAATAAATAAAAATAAAACTAACCCTAAACTAAAAAAATCTAAACCTAAAATAAAAATAAAATAAAACTAAACCTAAACTAAGGAAAACTAAACTAAAATAAATAAAACCTAAACATAAACATACAATAAATAAAATAATAAACTAAAATTAAACGTAAACCAAAACTAAAAATAAAACTTTAAAAAAACCTAAAATAAAAACCTAAAACCTAAATGTAAAAAAATAAAATAAAAACCTAAACCAAAACCTAAAAATAGAAAATAAAACCTAAACCTAAACCAAAAAAATAAACTAAAATAAAAAACCTAAACTAAAATAAATAAACCTAAAATAAATAAAGTAAACTAAATAAATATAAAGAGTAAACATAAATAAAAATTAAAAATAAACTTAACAAAATAAATAAAATAAACTAAATAAACTAAATAAACTAAACTACTTGTATAATTATAAAAAAATACTAAAATAGTGAAACCCTAAATCCTAAACCCTAAAACCCTAAACTAAAACTAAAAAAAACCTAAACCTAAAATAAAAATGAAATAAATCTAAACCTAAACTAAAATAAACTAAAATAAATAAAACCTAACCAAACCTAAACATATAAATAAACTAAACCACTAAATAGATAAAATAAACTAAAATTAAACTAAATCTAAACTAAAAATAAAACCAAAATAAACCTAAAATAAAAATCTAAAACCTAAACTAAGAAATAAAAAAACCTTAACAAAGAAATAAAATAAAATAAACTTAAAAATAAAATAAAAAAATAAACATAAACTTAAACCTAAACCAAAAAATAAACTAAAATAAAAATCATAAACAAAATTAAATAAACTAAAAAATAAATTAAAGGATAAGATAAAATAAACCAAAATAAAAAAAAATAAATAAAACTAAATAAAATATAAAATAAAATAAACCTACTTGGTTTGATTAAAACCCTAAACCCTAAACCTACAAAACCTACAACCCTAAATTGACCCCAAACCATAAACTAAACCTGGACCCTACTATAAACCCTAAACCCCAGGACCTGACCAAACTTGCCCTAAACCCAAACTACCACTCTGACCCCTAACCACCCCAACCCCTACCCCAAACTCCAAAACTAAAGACTAAAACCTAAACTTAAATAAATAAACCTTAAAATAAAATAAATGAAACCTAAGATAAAATATATTGAAAATAAAATAAAATAAAGACATAAAACTAAACCTAAACTTGAAAAGAAAATAAAATAAAAAATAAAAACTATACTAAAATAAAATAAATAAAAACCTAAATTAAAATAAAAAAACCTCAATAAAATATAAATAACCTAAAATAAAAATAAAATAAACCTAAAATAAAATATAATAAAAACTAAATAAAAACCTAAACCCAAAAAATAAACCTAAAAATAAAACCTAAGAATAAATAAAAAATAAAACATAAATCTTAAACTAACAAAAAACCCAAACCTAAAATAAAAATAAAATAAACTTAGACCTAAACTAAAATAAAATAAAATAAATATAACCTAAACGTAAACCTAAAGTAAACTAAACCTAACTCTAAACCCAAACTAAATAAAATAAAAATAAACTAAAAGTAAACCTAAAAATGGACCTAAAATAAAAAACTAATGCATAAACCTAAAATAATAAAATAAAAACCTAAACCTAAACCTAAAATAAACTAAAATAAATAAATAAACTTAATAATAAATAAAATAAAAGTAAACATAAATAAAAGTAAAATTAAATAAATTAGTAAAAAATACACTAAATAAACTAAATAAACCTAAACCCTCTGGTTTGCTTTTTTAAAACCCTTTACCTAGTAACCCTAAATAAACCCTAAACCCCCTTAAAACCACACTACTAAATAAACCCTTAAACTTTAACCCTAAACTAAACCTAAACCACAAACCTACCTAACCTAAACCTAAACTAAAAACATAAATTAAAATGTAAAAAACATAAACCTAAATAAAATAAGAAAAAATAAAATAATATAAAAACCTAAACAACAACCTAAAAATAAAATAAAATAAACAAATAAAGATAAACTAAAATAAAATAAATAAAATGCTAACTAAAATAAAAAATAAAACTATCCTAAGAATAAAAAAACTAAATAAATAAAAACTCAAGAACGGCTGACCTAATCAACTTATGGAATTGTGTTTTTACAGTAGAGATGGTTCTAGTTATCTAGGATTTTTGATGTGCTCTATGCACGCTCATTTTTTATCGATGTCGTCACTTGTGTCTTTCAAAACAAGTGTGTTACTTGGTTGACGAAATCAAAAAGAAGAAATATTGAATCTAAATTTATTCTCTATTTAAAAAAAACCAAAACCCCTAAATGCTAAACTAAACCTAAACCCAAACCTAATCCTAAACCCTAAACTAAACTTCACCTAAAGCCCTAAAATAAAACCTAAACCTAAACTAAATAAAACCAAAAAATAAAATAAATGTAAACTTAAACCAAATAAAATAAAATAAAAATAAAAAATAAACATAAACTAAAACCTAAACTTAAAAAAATTTTAAAAAATTAAAAATTAACTAAAATAAAATTAATAAAATAAACTATACTAAAAAATAAAACCTAAATATAATAAAAGTAAACCTAAAATAAAATAAAATAAACCATAAAATAAAATAAAATAAATAAAAACTTAAACCTAAAATTAAACCTAAAATAAATAAAAAAAACCAAAACTAAAAAACTATATATATATATATATATATATATATATAATCCTAAAATAATAAAAAACTTAACCTAAACCTAAACTAAAAAAAAACCTAAAACCAAACCTAAACTAAATAAAATAAATAAACTAAAATTAAACCTAAACTAAACTAAAAATAAAACTTATAATAAAGTTAAAATTTAAACCTAAAATAAAATAAAACATAAACTTAAAAAAAGTAAAAAAAATAAAACCTAAACCTCAAAATAAAATAAATGAACTAAAAAAATAGCTAAACCTAAACCTAAACCTAAAAATAAACTAAAATAAAAAACCTAAACTGAAATAAATAAGCTTAAAATAAATAAACTAAACTAAATAAAAAGAAAAATAAAATAAAATAAAAATAAAAAGTAAACTAAAATAAATAAAAAACTAAACTAAATAAAATAAACCTAAATTACTTCATTTTAAAATAAATAAATTAAAAATTGACCTCCAAACACTAAACTTTAAACTCTAAACTGTCCTGGGCCCTAAACCTAAGCCTAAAGCCTAAACCCTGGGCACAACCCTGGGCCTTGACCTCTGACCTACACTGACCCAGATGCTACTAACCATGATCCTGGGCCACCATGAGGCTGGGCCCACTGACCTCCATATGACCCTGGGCTCTGATCACTGAGCCCTAACCCTGGGCTCTGAGGCATCACTAAACCTGGGCTCACCTGACCTGGGCCCTAAACCCTGGGCCCCTAAACCCTATCACTGACCAAAATCATCCCAACTCTAATCTAAATAAATAAATAAAAAACTTAAATAAAATAAAATAAAATGAAAACCTAAAATAAAAAACCTAACATAAACCTAAAAATAATAAAAATAAAAAATAAAAAATAAAATAAACTAAATAAAATAAAAAATAAATAAAATCTAAACTAAACTAAAAAAATAAAATAAACTTAAGAATAACATACCTAAATAAAGAAAACTAAACTTAAAATAAAATAAAATAAACTTAAAATAAAATAAAATATAAACTAAATAAACCTAAACCTAAAATAAAGCCTAAAATAAACTTAAAAAAGAAAACCCTAAACTAAAAAAAAATTCCTAAACCAAAAATAAAAATAAAAAAACAAAATAAAATAAAACAAAAATAAACTAGACTAAAATAAATAAAACCTAAACCTAAACATAAAATAAACTAAACCTAAACCCTACACGAAATCAAATAAAATAAACTAAAAATAAACATAAACCTAAACTCAAAATTAAACATTAAAATAAACCTAAAATAAAAACCTAAAACCTAAACCTAAAATAAAATAAAACCTAAAAACCTAAAATAAAACCTAAACAAAATAAAATTTAAATAAAACTCAACTAAAATAAACCCTAAACCTAAAATACTAAACAAAAATAAAACCAAAACAAAAATAAATAAATAAACTAAATAAAAAAAGTAAACATAAAATAAAATAAAATAAAATAAATAAACTAAATAAGTAAGAAGAAATATTAAATCTAATTTGTTCTCTAAAAACCAAAACCCTAAACCACTAACCCAACACCTAAACCTAAAACATACCACTAAACCCTAAATCCATGCCTGACCCTAAACCCTAAACTAAACCTGATCTAATTTACCCACCTAAACCAGACCCCACCCTAACCATGGGCCCTACCCAAAACCATAAACCTTAAACCCCACTAAACCCAAGCTTAAACCCTAAACCCTAAAGCTAAACCTAAACTTAAACTAGATAAAACCTAAAACTAAGATAAATAAAATTCTAACCAGATAAAATAAAAATAAATATTAAAACATAAACTAAAACCTAAACCTAAACATAAGCCTAGAATAAAATAAAATTAAAACTAAACTAAATAATAAATAAAACCTAAACTAAATTAAAAATAAAAATAAATAAAATAAAACTAAAAAACTTATAATGATAAATAAAAATAATTAAAACACAAAAGGAAATAATAAACCTAATAATAAACCCTAAAACATAAAGCCTAAACTATCCTCCTAAACCTACTGCCCTAAACCTAAACCCTAAACTAAAATAACCCACTAAACTAAATCTAAACACTAAACCTAAACCACTTCCACTATAAACCTAAACCTACGCTAAACCCCACCTTCCTCTCGGTTGCACTCCCTCTCAGCCAATTTTGTGTTCCCGTGCAATTTTCTACAGTTTGGCCGCATTTCTCCCCCGATCGTGATCGCTATTTTATTTTTTGTTTGCGCTTCCTCTGGTTTCTTATGTGACTCTCACTAGATCGTTCAATGGCGGAGGCATCACTCTCAATAACATGCTCATCGCTCTAGATGCGGCTTTAGCCTCGATCTAAAGGTATTTTGGATCCATGCATCCTTAATCGCCTACTATCAAGTTTTTTAAGGATGCTCTTTCTGGTAAGATCCCTTGCTCTAATGCCTCGGTTAACTTAATTTCAACCTCTTTCCATGGATTATTGGATGTCATGTGTTCTGCCAGGATGTGGAGAAATTAGCTAAGCCTTTTGAGTTCTCTTTGGTTGGTAAATTCTCTCTACGGCTCCCTACTCTAGATAATATCCAATCCTTCTTCCATAGCTTAAAGCTTTTGGGAGTCTTCACTATTGGGCTGATTGATCCTCGATATATCCTTATTCAGTTATCAAATGATTTAGATTATTCTTGAGTCTTTACTTGTCGCTCCTATTTTGTGTATAATTGTCAAATGCGGCTCTTGAAATGGTGACTCCTTTTTGATGTCAAAGAGGAATCCCCTATTGTTCCTTTATGGCTTGCTTTTCCCAACATGAGAATTCACTATATTTTCACCAAGTTCTATTTGCGGTTGGGGCTCTATTTGGTAGACCCTTGATCATCAAGCCGTCGCTAGATCTCGGCCATCTGTGGCACGCATCTTGGTTGAGATTGACATTACCAAAAAATACCCCAAAGAAGTTTGGATCAGTTCGAAAAATTTTAATATAACCAGAAAGTATAATTTGAAAATTTCCCTATCTTTTGCACTCACTGTAAGATCCATGGTCATGATCATTCTGAATGCTTTGTGTTACACCCTAACCTTAAAAAGAATATATCACAGGATACTAATACCTCTCTTGGTAGGAAAACTAGTAAGTTAGCTTATGTTCCTAAAGCTACTCATAATGGAACTCATCCTCCTACACCTACCCCTTTATTACCTACTGATTTGTCTAATGAAAAACATTCTGAGCTTGGTATAAATAGTACTATTGAGGTGTGTGAAGAAACTAATGATAACTTACCTAGCACTACTCCTACTTGTAATAATTTGGCTTCTCATGACAATCCTTTGCTCCATTTGAATCTTAATGATAATTTGAATGGGAATCTTATATTGGATCAAAATAATGTTGATCCTTTGGTGTCAGACCAAAATTTGAATATGCATCATGGCAATGAAAATGATATTTGTACTATTAATGGTGCAAGAACCTCCCCTCTATTTCTCTATAGAGTGATACTCAGGCAATCCAAATTTCTCATTCTAACTTTGATACTGAAGAAGGAGAAATCACCACTACTAAAATATTGACTGATACTTCTCCTATTCTAGATACCAAAAACCAATCCCTTTTTGATGGAGATACTTTGGATAGTGATAGACCCTTCCAAAGCATTTTAAAAAAAATCTTATAAAGCCAAAATGACTAATAATAACTTCACTAGAACCACACGCGTTACACCTCACAAATAATTATGTCCTCCTCTCTTCATTTTTCCATTTCTTTTTTTTACCTTTTCTTTTTTGGAATTTTTATTATGATTAATTTTCTAATTTGGAATATCAGGGTTGTGGGAGTCTCCCTGTCCGCAACCATGTTAGGAGCCTCTGTCGCGCTCATAACATCAAATTTCTTATTATTATTGAGCCTTTCATTAACTCTTCCAAGATTGCCCATGTTGCTAGATTGCTTGGATTTCAAAATTTCCTCTTCAATCTTAATAATAAAATTTGGTGTTTTTGGAATAATTCCATCACCATTTCTATCATTGATGATCTTGATCAATTGGTTAATGTCAAAATCTCATTAGGTGAGTTTTTGGCTTTTGGTTCCTTTATCTATGCTTCTTGTAGTAGAGCCGGTAGGAACATCCTTTGGAAGCACTTAAGAACCATCACCTCCTCGGTTAACCTTCCCTGGTTGGTTGGGGGTGATTTCAACACTATCATTGCTTCTTCGAAATGGAGGGGAGGATGTTCTCCTAACCTCCATTCCATGGAAGACTTTTCTAATATGATCTTAGATTACAATCTGATTGAAATTAGTTTTTCAGGGTCTAATTACAAGTGGCATAACTCTAGACTTTGGCAGCGTCTTGACAGGACCCTCTTTGATTCTCTTTGGATCAATCAATGGCCTCTTACCTCTGTTAAGCATTTGAGCAGAACTTTGTCTGATCATGCTCCTCTTTTGATCTCTATCAAAACTCCCCACTTTAACCCTTCTACTCCCTCACATTTTAGATTCCAAAATATGTGGACCCAACATGGTGATTTCAATGTTCTTTTCACTAATTGGATGGCTCTGTTCACCGGATAATTTCATTAAAGGCATGATTCACTTTGGCTTAAGCTCGAGGCTTAAACAAAACCTCAATTGGTGGAACAAGCATATATTTAAAAATCTTTTTACCAATTTTAAAGCTATGGAACAAGTGGTTTGTTCTCTTGAAGAGGTTGTCTTAACTGATCCCAGTAAGCTTGATGAGTTGAGCATTGCCAAAGATAGCTTGATTAATTACCGAAATTTGGAGGAAACCTATTGGCATCAAAAAGCTGCTAGCAAACATATTGCTGATGGCGACAGAAACACAAGGTATTTCCATATTATTTGCAATAAACTGAAAGCTTTAAACTCGATTATGAAAATTAAGAACTCTAATGATGGCTGGATAACTGATAACAATGAAATTAAGGAATCTGTCATACATCACTTTCAAAATTTATTAAATTCTAATCCTTTGTTAGAAACCCCCTCCAACACCCATCTAATCTCTTCTATGATTAGCAATGAGGATAACCATTTGCTCACTATGCATCCCTCAGAAGAGGAGATTAGTAGTACTCTCAATAGCATGAACACTAATTCTGTTGTCGGCCCTGATGGCTATCACTTCTTTTAGCATTGTTGGCTTTTTATTAAATCTGATCTTGTTGATGCTGTTATTGATTTCTTTGATAATAGCTCTATTCCCAGATATTTTTCAAGTTCTTTTATTGTCCTTATTCCCAAAACCAACAATCCTGAGTCTTGGGGCGAATTTAGACCTATTAGTCTTTGCACCTTTTTCCAAAAACTTATTGCTAAATTAATTAATAATAGGATTAGCCCTATGCTACCTAAAATCATCTCCACTAACCAAAGCGACCTTCATTAAAAATAGAGCCATATCGATAATATTCTTCACCCTCATGGTTCATGACATTGATGTTTCTTCCAGAGGAGGTAATATCCTCTTCAAACTGGACATCCCTAAAGCCTTTGACAACCTCTCGTGGGATTTCCTCTTTCAAATCTTACATTTGTTTGGTTTCTCTGATAGTTTTATCCGGCTTATAAAATGTTGTATCACTAATGTCTGGTTTTTTGTTATCATGAATGGTGAGTCTCTTAGTTTCTTTACTTCGAGCCATGGTTTGCATCAAGATGCCCTCTTTCTCCTTCTCTTTTTATCATTGCTGTTGAATATCTTTCGAGGAGCCTCAATGATCTTTTCATTAAAAAACCTAACATGTTTTTTAAAACTCATGGTGGTTTCCCTGTTTCTCATCTTAGCTTTGCTGATGATTTTATAATCTTCTGCAATGCCTCTCTTCAACATGTTAAAACTATTAAGAATCTCTTAAATGATATTGGCTAAGTTAGTGGGCTCTTCCTTAATGAAAGGAAATGTTGTTTTATTCCCTCAGCTAAGATTCCTACCAATAGACTAAATCAAATCTCTAGAATTACTAATTTTAAGCAAAATCAACTTCCCATTAATTATCTTGGGGCTCTGCTTTTTAAAGGCCAGAAAAGATCTCATCTTTTTGATGACCTTATTCAAAAAATATCTAATAAAATTTTGGTTTGGGAATTTCATTTACTCTCTTTTGGGGGTAGGCTTACCTTGATTAAGAGCACTCTTAATTCCATGCCTTTATATCTAATCCAAACCATCTGTCATCAATAGAATTGAGCGTCTCCTAAATAAATTTTTCTGGGGCTCCAATGCCTCCTCTAAAAAAATGCACTGGACCTCTTGGTTTAAAAGTTGTGGCACTATTGACGAAGGTGGTCTTGGTTGTAAATCCATAAAAGAAGCTATCAATGCCTTTTCCTATAAACTCTGGTGGAATTTTAGGAGTAATCATAGTCTTTGGGCTAATTTCATGATTTACTAAATATTGCGGTAAGCACCCCTCATTTGTCCCTTTAAACCGGTGATTCTCTTGTGGAAAAGACTTTGTTATCAAATGGGATGCAAAATCCTTAATTTTTTAGGGCATTAACTCCGGCGCTTCTTTCTATTGGCAAGATAATTGGAGTGGATGTGGATCCATTGATGACTTACTCTCCACCCATTCCACTGCTGCTTTTAGAGTAAACTCTTTTTGGCATAACAATAAGTGGAACAATAGTAAGCTTGCTGATTTTATCCCTTTTAATTTCTTGAATATGGTTACTACTATTCCTATCACTCCAAAATATCAAGACCATTCTCTTTAAGCTCTTACATAATGGTAATTTCAACCTCAAAAATGTGTGGCTCCACATTAAAGATACTCATGATTCCTCCTATGTGTTCTCCAAACTTTGGAATAACAATATCCCTACTTCTTATTTTATTCTTACTTGGCATATTCTAAAAAATTTTATCCCTGTTGATTCTTTGTTTTGGGGTAAAGGGTTCCATTTACCCTCTAAATGTCAATGTTATTTCCATATTGAGAATGTTAATCATGTTTTTATTAATGGGGCCATTGCTTCTAAACTTTGGATTTGGTATGATGATCTTTTTCACGTCAATTTCAATGGCTCTCTTACTTTATATCAACTTCTTGAAGTCTATTTTGATAATACTATTAAAGGTCACATTAATGTCATCACTGCTATCACTCTTATCTGGTTCATATGGATGGACCATAATGATGCAAAACATCATGGGATCCCTGTGAACCACGTAAGGATTATTCCTAGAACTAAAAACAAAATTTTGTGACTTGTTTAAAGCCAATCTCATTCATTACAGATAATTCAAATACTATAAATTTGTGGCTAATAAACTGGGCTTTAACCTTCCAGACCAACCTTACTGTCAAAATGACAAGATTGTTTATTGGAAAAACCTCTTGTCCATACTATTAAAATCAATACTGATGGCTCTGTCTCTCATAATGGCTCTAGTTGTGGTGGCATTTTTAGGAACTCTAAGGGTATAGTACTATGTGCTTTTGCTTATCCCCTTATTTCCTGCACTGTCCCATTTTCTGAGCTTATGGCAGTCTATAAAGCTCTTGAAATTTTCCTCCAAAATGGCTGGCTCAATATTTGGATTGAGGTGGATGCTCTTCTGCTAATTATTCTTTTGACTTCCACCAAGATGAGTAGCACTGAATTATACTACCTCCTCAAGCAAACTAGAGCTCTTCTTTCCCAACTGAATTTCAACATCACTCATGTTTGGCGTGAAGGAAATGCTTGTGCTGACTACCTTACCAATCTGGGTGCTAGATCCGATGGTATCATCTTCTTTGATCAACTCACCTTACCCAAACACTTGCATGGGTTGGTTAACTTTGACAATTCAAGGTTTCCTTATCTCAGAACTTAATCTAACCTTTTGATTTATACAGTCCATTCATCTTTTATCTGTATGACTCTTAATTTTATGGCTTTATGTTCCTTTTTTTGGATGCTCCACACGGATATTACTTGCTATCTTGATCTCTGTGTCATGATTTGGTGTTTTAATAGCTTCTCCTTTATTTGGAGGCTCTCTGCTTTTGGAATTTACACTAATAAATGGCTGCTATTGAGCTATGTGCATACTAATACTCTGCATTGGAATTTTGTTGAACTATGTGTCAGCTACTATTGGTTTTATAACACCAATCCTATTTGGGATTTTAATATCAATGCTGCCTTCATTCCTAATCCTAGTGGGCTTAATCATTATTGGATGGAGATATTTATTTTGATGGGTTTAGCTACTGCCATTAATTTTTGTAACCTGTTGTTTCTCAAAGATATTACTATTTGGAGCATCTTAGTTACCTATGTTGTCTCTATGCATTGTATTAGTGTTCACTATGCTGGTTGCAATATTTATTTTGATGATTTACTGTTAGGTTGTTGGATTTTAGGCGATAATGGTGGGTAGACATCTTTGCTTGTCTCCCTATTAGATCTTGGGCTCGATATTCTCTTTGCTCTAGCTTGGTGACATTTTCTTTATTTTTTTGTCTATCGAATCTGGACCCCATTCAGCATGTTCTCTTTGGAAACCATTTTTTTATTCAGCAGGGTCCTTTAGTGGGTTCTTGTTGTGGGGGGCTTTATTCTTTTCTTCCACCTACCATGGTTATTTTTTGCAGGTTTTCTTACAGGATGCTGCTGACCTCCTTACCCCTTCTGGCAGACTTATTATTGTGTAGAACTTTGATATTACTTCTTGGTTATCTTTTTATGCTTCTTTTACTTTGCCTGGGGGAAATCTCTGGCATTCTGTTGTTTCTTTCTACACTATTTATTTTTTTACCTGGATGGAGTGTCTTCAGATTGTTTCTGGCTATTTTATTCAGCAGATCCTTTTTGTGCAGGATGTTTCTAAGATTGGGACCTTGGTCAATCTCTTTTGTTGCTCTTATCTGAAGAGAATTTGTTTTTTACCGTCGGCTGTCTTCTCTTGCTCCCTGCAAGAATGGGTTTTCATGTTTGCCTCTCTTTTTGGTTTTTACTTTGTTTACCCTCTCATTCTGGGCCCTGCTGCTAGACTGTATTTTCTAATCTGGAAAGGTCTTGTTATTCCTTTCAATGCTAGTCATTGGTTTTTTGGGACCTGTTTCCAAATTGTTGTCTTTGTGATTTATGGATGGTTTTTGATTCTCGATTTTCCTACTGTTTGTGTTATTATCAGCTGGGCTATTTTTGATCACACATGCTGTTGCTCTTTACATCCTGGTTCTATTTTCCATAGTCAAAATTCTTCTCTTTTATTATGGGATCCATTTTATGCACTATCTACTCTTAATGGCTTTTCCTATGGTCAACTTATTGATATCTCCTTTCTGAGTTGTTGGCTGATATGGACCCTTGAGGCTACTGTCAATCTTGTAGTTTTTGGATTTGTTTCCCATGCTCAGCAGGTTTGGAGTTACTTAATGGATTTTCATTCTGCCTTTGCTGAGGTTGTGGGTACTACTATTTACACTAGTGGGAATTACTTGAACTCAATCATTCTCTATTTTATATATTTTTTCTTAAATATTGCTCTTCTTAATGGGTTTAAAAACTATAGCAATGTCTCCATTATTGGTTTTTAGAATTTTGAGTACCTTGCCCAGCAAGTTTTCTTTTTTTTCTTTATCTTCTTTGCTAACATTTGTGCTATTGGTCTTCCTCGTTGGTTTCCCTCTATATGCTACGATGGGAACATGCAAATCTTGAAGATCATTCTTCTATTCTACTTGAACTTAATCAATGGTTTATCTTATATGCATAATTGGGTTATTGTCCAACCTCCTGGTTATTACTATCATTATCTTTGGTAGGATTAATGTGACTGCTGCTAAGCAACCTGCTACTGAACTATTTGTACTGAATGTCTCTTACTAGATTGGCTTATGGTGGGGAGCTGTTCATTATCTATCCCTCCCTACCTGCTACTTTCTGCTCATTCCTACTATTTTCTAGCGTAGGCAATGAGTTGGGGTTTTCGACTTTCTTGCTCCTTGCAACTTAATTACTTTTGTCCAAGGTAGGATTGTTGAGCATCAAATGGTTGCAACCTTCCTTATTGCTGTTACTTTACTGTTTGTGAAATCCCATGTCTACTTTAATATCTCTTTGCAGGACTAGAATTGTATCATTACCTCCATTATTGGTTTTTGGTTTTTAGAGTACCCTATTCAGCAAGCGCTCTTTGTTTTCTTTTTGTCTTTCTTGTTGCTAATATCTGGGCTGTTGCTGATCTTTCCTGTTGTTATTTTCCCTCTCTTGGCTATGATGAGAACATGCAGATCATAAGTACTCTTCTGCTTTACCTGGCCTTAATCACTGTTTTATCTTTTATCGATAGTTGGGTTATAGCTCACCTAGCTGGTTATTACTGTCATTGCTTTTGGCAGAACTGGATTACTGTTTCTGCTAGTAAGCAACCTGTTATTGAATTTTTTCCTCTTATTATCTCTTACTGGAATGTTTTGTGGTGGGGAGCTTCTCTCTACCTTATTTTTATGATATGCTACTTTCTTTCTAGCTCATCTGACTTCTGTAACTGTGGTCAATTGGGTTGGGGGTTTGCTGACTTTCAGGTTTCTTACATCTTACTTAATTCATCTGGCTGGCAATGTGGTGTTGACTATTTATTATTTACTGCTTATGGGCTTTGCAGCCAGTCTGAAAACCATTTTACTTCTTGCTTCTCTTATCTTTTGCCTAGCTTTGTTAGACTAATGCAGATCATTGTTAAGATGATCTTAATTAATTCATATTCAAACCTTATCATGCTCTATCTGAATGGGTGGACTTATAGTGAGCTTCTTTTAATCTTGAATATGATGAACTACTTGTATTGGTGCTGGGAATTCATTGACATGGTGTCTTATATCGAGTCTTATTTCCAGGATGGGAACCCGTTTCTCATTCTGGCTATTGTTGACTCTTTATCTACCCTATATATGGTTTTGATTATATTTGCAGGTACTAAGGATATCAAGACTTTTATCAAATGGATGCTATGCAGGTTTGTTGGCTATGAGGGCTATGATGATTTCACTCCCTTTTGGTTTAGTAGTAGCTCTTGTGATGTAATCCTTCTGCTGAAGTATGGATGCTCATATTTGCCTCTGCCCCAACTTAGTGTGACTGAGCCTGAGCCTTCTCTATCACAATTCTTTACTATCATTCTTAGATTATGCAACTTTTAGTTATCATTTTGTCTGTATTACCTTAACTGCTCTAACTTCTTTCTATCTACATTCTTGCAGGTGCTTCTCTCTTGTCCTCTTGTAGGTTTGCTCTAGAGTGTCAAGCATTCTCCCATCCTACACAGCATTGGCCCTAATCTTCCATTGGCTTATTATGTTAATCAATTTGTATCTTTTGATTTCTTTATTATTTTCTTTTGCTTTTGGCTGTACTTAGATTGGGGATTTACTCCCTAGGTTGATTGTAGCTCTTTGAGCAATAGTTCTGGAGTTTATCCCATTTAAGGACCTTGTAACCCTCTTTTTGTGGCAATAAAATTCCCCAAAAAAAAGAAACACTAACCCTAAACCTAGAACCCAAAACCTAATACCCTATACCCTAAAACCCTAAACCCTAAACTTTAAACTAACCATTAAACCTAAACCCTAAACCCTAAAGCCCTAAATCCTAAAGCCTAAATTAAACCTAAACCCTAAGATAACTCTAAACCCTAAATCCTAAATTGTAAACCTTAAAACCCTAAAACCCTAAGCTAAACAACCATCCCTAACCATAAAACTAAACTATAAAACTAACCTACTCTGATAAACCCTCTAAACTCCACTCCCACCCTACCCTCCCTCTAACTGACTCCTAAACCTAAACTCCTTAACTTAAACCCGCCCTAAACCTCCCCACCCTAAACCCTCCCACTGGCTCTAAAACCACCCTAAAGCCCTTCACTCAAAACTCCACTAAACCCAAACTGACTCACAGGCCTAAAACCCTACCTATAAGATCCTGATCCTAAACACTAAATAAACCCTAAACCCTACCTAAATAAACCCTAAACCCTAAACCTTAAAAGCCATAAACCCTAAAGCCTAAACCCTAAACCTTAAACCCTAAAAACCCTAAACCCTAAAGCCTAATTAATAAACCCTAAACCCTAAACCCTAATCCCTAAACCCTAAACACTAACTCTAAACCCTAAACCCTAAAATAATAGCATTTATGATATCACTTTGATCTTCTCCAGATCGATTTTGATTCCCTAGTGTTGGACAATAAACCTAAGGAATTTCCCTAAAGCTACTCTGTATGCACACTTTAGGGGGTTCATTTTGAGATTAAATTATCTTAACTATTCAAAAACTACTCTCAAGTCAAAGAAATGGTCTTCCTTTTCTCTACTTTTGACCATGAGATCATTTACATAGCACTCGACTTGATGATGAATGAGTTCATCGAAGATTCAAGTCATAGCTCGTTGGTATATAACATTAACATTTTTAAGGCTGAAAGGCATGACCTTATAGCAATAGATTCTAATTGAGGTTCTAAAAGTAGTGTTTATTTCATCTATAGGGGCCATCTTTATTTGATTATATCCAGATGACCATCCATGAAAGAGAAGGCTGCATGAGATGAGGCAATTTCCACCACCAACTCCGAGATTAGTAGTGGAAATTCGTCTTTTGGACATATCTTATTTAAATATCTAAAATCAATGCATATGTGAATTTGGCCATTCTTTTTCTTAACTGGGATGACACTGACTAACCAGGTAGGATATTTTTCTTTCCGGATGAAGCCAGCATCTATCAGTTTCTTGACTTCATAAATGACCTGTTGTTCTATGTCTAATCATATGCGTCTAGGAGCTTGCTTGATAGGGTTAGCAACACGCTCTATTTCTTGTTTATGGACTGCTATGTCATGAGCCAATCTAGACATCTCAACATAACTCCATGCAGAGCAGTACTTAAACTCAGTCAATAGCTTAACTAAGTCATTGGTTTTAGTTTCATTCAACAAAGAACTAATGTATGTCGGGTGTGGATCTTCATCAGTTCCTAAGATGATTTCCTTGAGCTCATCAATGGTTGACTTGATCTCTTCTTCAAACTCTGGCGGTGCATCTTTGACTTCAAAATCATCTGGATCATCTAAAGCTTCTAAGCACATCTCTTCATATGAGTTAATATGATCTGAAAAGAACCTATCAAATTCCAAATAATTGGTGATGAGCGAATCATCATCATGGACCCAATCAATCCTAATCTTGGTCTTAATTGAGAGCTTTTACATTGTTTTTTCCATATTCTTTCAAAGTAGTCTGACCTGCACTTTGACCAAGTATGTGGGATTAACCCTTTCTTTGCTAAATTATGAACACAAGGTAAGTACCAATCAAAAGTTAATTTTATTAAATCTTTATATAAATCATTCTCAAGTTCTACATCAACTTCTTGAATTGAGGATAATGCTCCTAGAAAGAACCTCTGAGCCTTCACACCTGTGGATGACTTAGGGGATTCCTTAACTACCAAACCCTCTGCTTTTTGAAAGGAAAGTGGGGTTAGAGCTAAGGTTCTCAACTGATGCTTAAATGTTTCACATGCATACTAGGATACACTTATGCTTAGCTTTGGAGCCGGTCTTTATCGCTATTTGGATCAAGTGTCACCTCCAAGTGAATCTAGTGTTGACAAAAGCTGGCTAGTGTGCTAACCATATAAGACTCACCCTATGAACTAGATTATAAGTCTTTGCGGATAGCAGTTGTACTCTTGGTAGCTAGGACATATCTTCTATTGATTGGCTAATAGGGAGGTTTTCCACCCCTAGGACTGCCTCTAAACTGGCCTCTTCCTCTGCCTAGTGGAGGTTAGGTCATCCTACCCATATGTTCGAAACAAGTAATGAACTGTGGGTGGAATCTAATATTAGGCTCCACTTTCTCCTCCAAGTCAATTTCTGCTCCCTTTTATTTTCTTTTTTATTTTCTGTTTTCTTTTATTTTTATTTTTCTCTTTTCATTTCTTTTTCTTTTTATTTTTGTTTTATTTTTAAACTTTTTCCAAGTTCATGAGAATAGACTTATTGATTTTTAGGGAGGCAGTAAGCTGCATCCTCATATATGCTGACCTCATGAACTGTAAATGGCTTGAAATCTCCTTTTTTTTTTTTTTTTTTTATTTTTAAACTTTTTCCAAGTTCACGAGAATAGGCTTGTTAATTTTTAGGGAGGCAGTAAGCCGCATCCTCATATATGCCAACCTTATGAAATATAAATGGCTTGAGATCTCCTTTGACATATTAGAGATCCCACCTCTCACGAACTTCATACACTGATGTAGAGAGGATGGAACTATGTTGTTCTCATGTATCCATGGTCTCCCAAGCAAAGCGTTCAAAGATGTATCCGAGTCTATAATATGAAATTTGGCTTCACTCTTCCAATCATCTATCTCCAAAGGCAACACTATAAAGCCTAAGGCCTATTAACCTCACTTTTAGAGTGTGGATTCATTCTTCCCATTTAGACTTAGGAGTCTTCTAGACACTAAGACTTCCCTAGTCATAAGACACTTCTAACAATTAGGTAAACACTTAACGTAAGCCTAAAGACTTAGAAGGGTTAACCATAGGATTTGGTTATGCCTTAGGGATTAGGATAATCCACTTACCCTATAACCCAAATCCAATCCATGTACACCTTCTAAAACCAAACCTCAAGTTTAATTCAGACATCAAATTCAAATCCAAATCCAAAACCAAATGATTGAAGCCCATGATCAAATCCAAACTTGAAACCTTTCCTAAGCGATATGACCTATCCCATGGACTTAGCCAAGTCTTAATCCAAATCAATCCAAAATTAATTGATTTTCTCATAATCAATTTATTTCTTCAATCATCTTCATAAATATAAATCAAATCTACATTCAAATGATCAAAACTAAATCAAACTAAATCAAATTAAAATAAAATCCTTCTTAAGCAATATGACCTATCCCATGGACTTAGCCAAATCTTAATCCAAATCAAGTCAAACTCAATTGATTTTATCACAAATCAATCATATTTTCAATCATCTTCACAATTTTAGATGAAATATACATTTAAATCATCAAAATTAAATCAAACCAAATCAAAATCCAAACCTAAGCCACATGACCCAACTCCATGGACTTAGCCAAATTCCTTCATTCTAAAACCAAATTCAATTTATATTCTCATGAATCAATCATACCTTTAATCATTTACACAAATATAAATAAAATCTACAATCATCAAGCCAAACCAAAATCAAACCAAGTCAAATCCAACTTAACCCTTTTGACTTGAAATGTTCAAATGAACCAAAACCCATTTGAACCCAAGCTAATTGCAATTCAATTTATATATTAATCCCAAATCCATATATAAACTCAACTAAATCAAACACAACCTAAAATCAAGCCAACTAAACCCAATTGGTCTACTTGACCCAAAGTGGCTAATTTGACCTATTTGAGCCAAGTTCTAATCCTACCTAAATTGGATTGAACCAAACCCATCAAAATCTCTCATCATGATTGTTGATCACCGTAGGTTCATCAGTTGTCACAAATTGGGTCAAACCAAGTCAACCTGTATGGTGTTTATTTTTGGTTCATGTGTATGTGTGTGTATATGTGTGAGGGAGAGGGGGGGACACCATGCAGATCTAAGGATGTACTTATTGAGGTGATCGAGTATGACATTAAGGAATAATGTACCATCTCAAAAGATAGAAATTGCTACTCTACAATGGACCTAATCACCTAATAAGGACTCCTAAAGCATGATGAGCCTCCGAATGTACCATAGATTTTCCCCTACTTTATAAGGGTGATCAAAGTAGGGTTTATTTAAACTAGGTTTTAAAGTTTTCTATAGGGGGCAAGCCCCTAGAGTTAATTACATCCTAAGGAAGGTGAGTTTCTTAGGGATACTCTCAATTAAAGTAGGCAATTATTATCTCTAAATAATTTAAAGATAAGACTATCAATAAATTGGTTATATTTGGAGGATCAAATGGGATAGATTGAAAGGAAAGACTTATTATTGAAGTAAAGGGAGAAGTGTAGGGGATGCTCATGATACTAGAAAATCTTGTGAGCATCCCAAACTATTCGATGGTTGGGCTTTATATGTTTGAAATTGAGTGGAATTATATGTTTGAGTTGAAATTATATTAGAAATCTAGGAATTATAATTCCACAATACAAGATTATGGAAATACCTCAGAGGTGAGGATTTATGCTTGTTGCCCCAAAGGAAAATAGCAACCTCGGATCCTAAATCTAGGGAATTTTCATGAGGGCCAAAGCATGACCTAAATCTAAGCTGAAAGTGGTTATATTGTTTACCTCCATAAAAGAGAGTAAACCACATGACTACTGCACTTATAACTGCCTGGAGTGTCAGTCAACTAACTCCTCCTACGATTTAAAACCATGTATTCAAGTCATATGCTTTGCAAGATGGCTAGATTATTATTATTTAGAAAGAAACTAAGTCCTTAAACTCACTCCCTAAGAGACTAGAGCATGAGTGGTATGAATAATGACTTAGTCTAATGCAAATCTTGTCAAATTTTATTTGATTTGAGACTCTTTATTTTAAAATAAGCTATAGGATTTTATATGCCTAAATGCATGGTGAAGTTGATTATGGGCTAAATCAAATAAGAAAGAGGTGGTTTTCCATCATAGGCTCTCAAAGGTTAAACCTTGTTACTATCTGGGAAAGATGAAAACCCTCTCTTAGCAAGAGTGAAATAAAATTATATGCATGATATTAAGCATTCAACATAAAGCTAAGGGGTTGCTAAATATTTTCTTATCTTGATTTAATGCCTAAACTTTATGTGAGGTTATGAGTTATTTTAAAAGTTTAGTTATGAGTTATAGTTAAGGTAGAAATTTATTTTTATTTTAAGGGCTTAATTGCATCCAGGCCATACAACAATCACCAATCATAAATAAACTATGAAGGTACATGCTTTTTCTAATGCACAAGCTAAACAAAATATCAAACAATTTTATAAAGCTAACACAAAAGAATAAGAGGCTGGTGCGGTCGAGTACCACCATAAAATCCAAAAAAGAAATGGGTAGCCGAGCTCTACCCTTATACATCCCGTTACATGAAAGAATAATTACAAGTTACAAAATGATAAGTGTTATGGGGGATCTTCAAGTCTTCATGCTCCCTCCATTTCTTCATATTGATTTGCTCCATTTGATTTGGTAGGCTTCTAGGTATCACATGGCACCCCAAGATTAAACCTTTTGACCAATGTTCATCCTTAACCTCCATAACACTTAACTAAATTTTTAATGCATAATTTCATTAAAAGAATGGAAAAGTAAATCTAACTATACTTCTAAAACAAGTGTTAGCTAAACACACCATACAACCCAAGCAATTATATGTGTGATTTGGACTTAGCACACTGTACATGGGTGACCAAGTCCACCTATCCTGATGTATATTATGCTTAGGGGTTAAGCAACCTACAAAAGAAGCATTTATATTTATTTTAAGCACCCGTTAAGCATATTTTCCTGCAAAAAACATGATTAGGCTAATCATGGCCTAACATCTAGTCTATGAAGCATACACCCTAACATCTAGTCTACAACATTACATCACAAAATAAAACATACATCAAACCATACACCACACTAACATAAAGCTAGATGTGGTGACTTAATCTAATGTGTATGTGTTAAGGCTTGTGTGGTATGTCCTAACTAGGCTTTAGAGTTAAGATTTTCTAAGTATGGAAGACATTTAATCATCAAGGGTGGTTTCACTTCCAATGGTTTAATTAATTTGCAAATTTTACTTAATATTTTCTTTTGTTTCACTTGACCTACATAACATAACTAAGTGTTATGAAGAGAAGAAAATAGAGGGCCACTCTCTTTTATCCCTACCTTAAGTCACATTTAAAGCAAATTAATTAACAAATTCCCTTTAGTGAATGACTTATTACATGTTTTAATTAATCCTAAATTTAGGTTCACTTTAAATAAACTCATTCAATAAGGAAGGCATCTTAAGATTAGTTGTAATAAATTACTATAACTTAACACATGTTTATTCATTTCCTTCCATGATGTATATCATGCATATGATTAAATCTTAAGAATAGCTATACATGCAATTTGTATCTTAGCACACATAAATGATGAATGTGAAATATATTTGGAATTAATATTTCATTTGGTTGAATGATTTTGTCATATTAATTTAAATCTCTATCGAAATTATTATGCAAAAGCATAAGGAAAGAACCTTAAATCACATGACTAATCAACCCAACCAAATAAACAAAGTATTAATACATGTCTTTCTAATAGAAAATGGGGGTTTTCATTCATTAGCTAAGTACACATCCACATGTATAAAAGTTTTAAGTGAGTACGTCACCATTGTTCTGTACCAAGAGAATGAGGTAAGAACCTCCTAGGGGCTACTTAAAGCTGTGCGTCCCTGGAATGTCTAGACTAATATACCGCTATCCTTAGATACATGTGGATGTATAAACAACTACAAGATTAGAAAACCATGTAAAAATTTTATTTTGATTTGATTGATTTATTTTGTGTAAATGAATTAAAGCTCTATCCAAATTCTAATGTTGACATGCATAAGATTGAAATCAAGCAGGTACATCGTCATTGTTCTTGGGGCTACATAAAGTCGTGCGTCCCTAGAATGTCCAGACTAATATACCCACTAACATTCTTACTTATACAAATCAACACATGAATTTAAGGAAGAGACTTTATTTCACATGCTATTTTTATATTTACTTGCATTTTCTATTTATATGTAACTAAATTTACAATATATATGTATATTCAATCATTAGTAAACTTTTGAAAATATATTTGAGATTTAATAATGATACTAGCCACACATATTTTTAATTTAAATCATCACATGCAATTTGACATACAGAAATCATTTTATTTGATTAATTTGAAAGACATGAATGCATGAGTACAAGTGGCATACAATAGTTAGCATGATTGGAAGGAAATAAAACAACACAAGCATGTGATTTCATTCAAATCAATTAACTCCTAAGGACAATCAAACTAAATAAGATTATTTAAAACAAACCAAAGTTTTTTAATGTTATTTCATTTTCATGTTTGATTTGATTTAAGAAAATGTGAAAGAGGTTTGCTAATCCTAATCCTATTCCCCATGTCTGAGTTAATTTGGTTTAATAGATAATATTTTGGTTGATTTTATGTCTTAATTAGGTTAGGGTATGAATTAAGTAAATTAATTAATCCTACATCACCTTAAGTTAATTAACTAATTAATAATAAGCTAATATGATATGCAACAACATGAAAAGTAAATTAGCAATGCTCCTAATAAAAGAAAGGGGACTAATGCAATTGGCTCATGATTAATAGTTAATTAAACCTAAGGAGCTCACTTAACTATTATGGATTTCTCACACATGTGAGCTAACCATAATTTCATTAGCTCCCTCTTTAGGTTATTGAACACCCAAAGAATTACCCAAGATTAATTAAAGGTGATTAGATGTGAATGAATGAATTTTAGATTAAGTTCCATTTTAATCAAGTCATTAATTGATTAATTAAATCTTATGATTATATTTCTTAATTTGGATGATGAAATTAACTAAAGGAAAGGGATCAAGAGATGGGTCTCAATCCCAATCACTAAGTCATTCCAATTAACAAAGCTTTGAAATAGATCACATTTTAATTTAATTAATTAATCAAAAGGTTAATTAATCACTTAATCTTTAATTAATTAAAATGGATAAAGAGGCTTAATGAAATGGTCCTAAGGAATGAACCTAAACCATTTCACCTAAGACGCTCAAATAGAGGGTCATGAACTTAAATTATGGATTAAGTTACTATTCATTTACTTAATTATCACTAATTAAATTAGGAGAGTGATTAAGGCTTAATCAATTAATTTCCCTAGTTAAGCAAGCAAAAAAATCCTAGAAAAATAGGGGAGGTAGAATTCATCCCCTAAACATCCCTAAAAAAATTTGAGATTAATTGGGTGATTAATTAAGCAATAATTAAGTTAATTAGATTTTCAATTATAGCTTAATTAACAAAAATCACTATTTAAAATTAATTAATACTAATTTTAATGGATTTTACTCTACAATATCTATAAAATGAGCTCTCATTTGTATTTTTTTTTAATTTTCTAGGATTATTTATGATTTTTAGAAGTTTTAGACTTAAAAAGGATTATTTAAGCCTATTTAAAGCTTTAATCCCATCGGGCCACATGGAAGCTAACGTGGTATGCTTTCCACCTGGCGTGATGGGATTGGTCATTTAAGTTGTCACATCCACTGCTAACTCAGATTATGCTAACTCCGTGGACCATCCAATCTAACGCTAACTCCGTGGCCATAGCTATGATTTGATCCATGGTTTAAAAAAGGAATCAGGGAATCTAACGCGAGATTAGATCATGACCATCCATTTCGATCATGTGAATGGATGGTTCGTGATCCTTCTTATTCACAAGTGGCAAAAGACAGATGTAATCCATCTTTCCTCATTCGATTTGAGCTCACCGAGCTCAAATTGCCTCCAAATTGATCTCACACCTTCAGGGAGGGGAGGTGCACACATTCAATGGCTAAGATCCAATGACATTCAAATTTACTTCATAAAAGACCAAACAATTTTCCATACAAGGCTCAATTTTGCAAAGTTACCTCACTAGAGCTAATGTCCAGTGGTGAGATCTACGGAGGTAACTTTGCCTAGTTAAGGTGAGGCCCTATTGAGAAGTTTGGGTTTGAGTTGGTGTAGAGCTCTCAGTCAACCAATCCACATGTGTAAAGTCTTTAGCTCTAATCGAACTCCATTCTCTAGTGGTTGGGAAGGCTCAGGGATGGCTTGATTGGCTTCGATGAGGTATGGGGATGTTGTGGGTGTAAGGAATTGATGTTTAATTAAGTAGAGAAGGAGTATTGCACAGGAAAGTGGTGTCATGTTTTGGCTTTGCTCATAGAGAGCAATGGCCAATCGAGGGAAACTTGGGGTGCTCTAGGAATCTCTAAGGGATTTTGAAATCACTTAGAAAATTCACACAAAGTAAATGGCATCATTTGTAGCTCAAATTGAGGGGGTATACCCCTCAATTGAACTTGATGGACGGATGGGATTGATCCCTGAAAATCCACTGATTGGCCATCAAGTTATCGGAGGGGTCACCGTCAGTTCCACTTGGCACATCTTGGTTGGAGGATGTGGTGGTAGGAGTCTCAAGGCTTGATATGGAAGGATTGAGTTGGGTTGGTTCTTTGCTTTTATCGATGGGGTTCGGCCATGAGAGGTGGCTGGCTTGCTTCCCTTGGTCCATGGCAAGGGCTAGGATGGCATAGGGTGGGCTAAGGTAGCCTAGGAGTTACTCATTAGGAAGTTTGATGGCTACCATAGAGATGGGAGAGTGGACTTTGCCTCTTAAGGCAAGAATCTAATGTAAAGAGAGGGTGTACATTAGTTAATCCCCTTCAATTGGGTCCCACATGGACTTGGGCTATTTTTAAGCTGACTTAGGGTCCATTTGGGTCAGGTTAGGTCATCCACCAAGGTTCCATAAGGTGGTTTTGGGTGATTTGGCTTCATATGGTCAAAATGGTTTTATTTGGGTTAGGTTGGGTTGACCAATTGGTCAAGTCAAACCATAACTTGGGTTAGATTCATATGATCATTTGGGATGTTTTGGTTCAATTGGTTTTGATTAATTTAGATTATATTTGAATTTGACTCATTTGATTCAAAAGGGTCAAATGGGTTAAGTTGAATTTGACCAATTTAACCAAATAGTTAGTTAAGTCAAGTTCAATTGATTGATTGAAAGTGATTGTAGTCTTTGTTTGGTTTAATTTAGATTTAATTTAGATTTTGGCCAAATTGACCGTCAATTTGGGCTAGGTTGGGTCAAGTTGACCAATTGGTCAAATTGGGCTCAATCATGGATATGGTCAAGCTCAATAAGTGATTTGGAATGAACTTGATCCATTGGTTAAAATCAATTTGGATCAAATCATGATTTGACCCATTTTGGCTTTTTAGGCCAATTTGGGTCAACTTAAGTCAAATGGCCAATTGGACATGGTTTGGCTCATGTGAGGGCTTGATCAAGTTCAATCATTGATTATGAGTGGGTTTGGGTCAATGGCTTTAATCAATTTTGGATATGGTGGATTTTGGCTAGTTTGGGTTTCATTTAGGCTAAATGTTGCCTTGGTCAAAGGCTAAGTTTGACTTAGTTTGACCTAATTCAAGATGGTTGATCAACCTAGGGTGATTATTGATCATGATATGGGGTTTGGATGGGCTTAGTTCAATCCAATTTGGGTTGAATTAGAACTTGGATCAAAAGGGTACTTTTTATTCACTTTGGTTCAAGTGGACCTGGGTCAATTGGCTTGATCATTTCTTGATTCAAGTTTAATTGAACTCACATATGGACTTAGGATGGAAATATAAATCAATTGCAACTAGTTTGAAGTACTATGGATTTTGGTTCATATGATAATTTCAAGTCAAAAGGGGTCAACATTGGCTTAACTTGGGTTTGGTTTGGTAATTGTAGTTCATGTTTATATTTGGAACAATGATTGAAGGAGTGATTGAATCATGAAGAAATCCATGGGTTTTGAGTTGATTTGGATATCGTTTAACGAAGTTGAAGAAATTGGCTAAAAATGTTACAATTGGGAATTTGTCTTTATTTGATTTTGGTTTTGGCCATTTGGATTTATATTTCATTTATATTTATGAATATAAATGAATATATAAATGGTTCATGAGAAAACCACTTGAGTTTGGGGTGATTTGGAAGCAAATTTGACCAAGCTTAAGGATGTAGTCAAAAGGGCTTAAGTAGGAATTGATATGGTTAGGTTTATTTTGATTTGATTTGAATGGTTTGAATTTAGATTTCATTTATAATCACAAATATAAATGAAGGAATGATTGATTTATAAGGAAATCAACCAAATATTATTTGGTTTGAAGGAGATTTTGGCTAAGCATATGAAGATGGTTCATATGGCTTAGAAAAGAGTTTTGGAGTTTGAATTCAATCATGGATTTCAATCATTTGGAGTTGGATTTGATTTATGATTTGGGTTGGGATTTGACTTGAGATTGGATTTATGATCTTGATTAAATCAATTGAATTGGGGTTGATTTGAATTTTAAGGCTAAGTCCATAAGATAAAATCAAAGGGCTTAGGAAGGGATTTGGAATTTGAATTCAATCATGGGTTTCAATCATTTGGAGTTAATTTTGATTTGGAATTTGTGTTAGGATTTATGATCTTGGATTTTAATTTGATGTTTTGTTTGGAAGAAGGAAGGATTGGGTTTAAGGCTATAGGGTAGGCAAGTCTTCCTAAATCAAGGCATAACCTATTTCTATGGCTAACTCTTCTAAGTCTCTAGTCTTAGGTTAAGTGTTCACCTAATCACTAGAAGTGTCTTAAGAATAAGAAAATCTTAGCGTCTATGAGAGTCCTAGATCAATGATAAGGAAGTTGATAGATCACTCCATAAGTGAGGTCAATAAAGCCCAATAGGTGTGGTGTAGGTGCACAACATGCGTTGGTGTTGACCGAGATGATTAACAACATCAAAAGGATTGCAACCACTAATAGAAATGATCTACTCCTAAACCTGAGATGTAGAAAGAATCAAGATTTTAGTGGAACGCAATTCAACTTATGCCAAGGGAAAAAGAGAGGGAGGAAGGATCCATTGAGGGATTAAGCATGTGAACCTTCCACGAGGGAAGCAGGTCTAGCTTATCCATAGAGGATAAAAGTTGAGTTTGATAATGATTCAAGAAGAAAAGATCCACTGAGGAAGAGGGCATGAACCTTCCATAATGGAAGTAGGTTTAGATCATCCACTAGGGATAGGGATTTGATTAAGTTTTAGTTTATGAGGGCTCCACTTGGGAGAGGATATGATTGGTGGGGCATCCACTGGGGAAAAAAATTTAATTTGATTTGTTGACTTTTGGCTTGAGGCTCCACTCACGAGAAGATGATGGATTTAATTTGTATTCCACTATGGAAGGATGATGATTTGATAAAATGGACCCTGTCGGTGTGCGATGGATCCACTAAGAAGGGGCTAATATCAGCCTAGTCTTGTCTTAGGTTTACAAATCCGAAGGGAAAGTCTACCAGCCATCAGGTAGGACTAACCAACTTAAGGGTTGCCTTTTAGTGTACAATGGTCAAGTCAGGAAGAAAGCTTGTAGACTTACATCTTAATGAGCAAGGAACCACTAGGGTGATCGGTTGATACCACAACAAATTGAACCCGACCTAAGGTGACTATTGAGTGAATGCCATTGTGGGCTCACATTAACTCAAAGAATAGTCAAAATCAATTTCATTTAAATTTTAAGATGGACCGACGCGTGATGGATCCACTAAATAATATCACCCTAGTCCTATCTTAGATTTACAAATCCAAAGGGATAGTCCATCCGTGATAGAGCTAACCAACTTAAGTTTTCGTGTGTAATGGTCAAGTTAGGAAGAAAGCTTGTAGACTTACAACTTCCTAAATAAGGAACCACTGGGTGATTTGTTGATAGCATAATAAATCAAACCTGACCTAAGGCTATCTGTCAGTGTGCGATGATCATGTTGGAAAGAATGCATGATAGGCTTATCTTTCAAAGCAAGGATGATCGCCGGGGTGACTCGTTGGTGACACAACAAGTCAAAGCCTAGGGCTACCGAGAGTGCCAGGGACTTATCTCAACTCAAAAGTAGTTAGGAGATTCTTGTAAGGAGTTTTGCTAACACTGCCTTAAAGATATGATGCATGCTTGGGAAAGGTACCGTCAGGGGTTTTCCTCTTAATCCATAAGCAAAGATATATATATGTTTTGTTATTATGTTTGTCTGGTCCCTCTTAGTGTGCAAGGGAGCACTCTGAGAAGGAGTCATATCACTCTAGTCCTATCTCACACTTACTGGACCAAGGGAGAATATGCATATTCGTAAGATAAATTCTCCAACCACATGGGTGGCTTCTAGGAAAGAGGGACTGTCCAATCCAAAAGTAACCAACGTAGTGTCTAGATGAGGTCGCTAAGGATGTGATCCAAATAGAGTGCCCACAGGGGAAGTGCTGTTAGGGGCTTTTTCCAAAACCTTGTAAAAGAAATCTTATAGGCATTCAGTGGCTAACTCAAGAGAAAGCATAGCAGTGTTACATCTGCCAAGAGTGGTATATCCACTGGGTGGGTCACCATCAGCATGGTGAACACCAACCAACCTAAGGTGCTCATCGATGTGCAACAATCAATTTAGAATGAAGGTGTGTAGACTTACATTTCTCTAAAGCGGAACTGATTGCCAGGATAGTCTGTCTTTAGCTCGATAGGTTCTATCCGACCTGGGATGACTACCAAGTAAGGAGTCTCGTGTAAGGAATAAACCCAAGCTTGAAGTAGTCAAGAGGAAAGGAGCCACGGGGGACTTATCCTAAGCCTTGAATATACTCAACCTAGTTAATGCATGGTTGCTAGTTCAAGAAGAAAGTGTGTAGGCTTACATCCTCTTAAATAAAGTCATCATGAGGTAGCTTACCAGCTGCATGGTAAGGCCTACCAAACAAACATGGCACTCGTCGGTGTGCAATGGTTAAGTTAGGAAAGAAAGCATAGAATTACATCTTCTAGAATAAGGGACCACTAGGTTGACACACTAGCAAGGCAGAATGCTAGCCCAACTTAGAGCAGCTATTGAGTGAGTGCCATAAGGAGCTTGCTCCCACAGCAAAATAGCCTGAGACAAAAGATATATTTGTTTGTTTATCATATATACTCAACCAAGTTAGTTCAAGATGGCTAGTTTAAGAAGAAGGCATAGCAGACTTACATCCTCTTAAATGGAGTTAACATTAGGGTGCCTTACCAACTATGCAAAAAGGCCTACCATGATAACAAGGCGCTCATCGATGTGTAATGAATAAATCAGAAAAGAAAGCATAGTAGACTTACATCTTTCTAAATAAGAGACCACTATGGTGACACACTAGTAAGGTAGCATGTCAACCTAACTTAGAGCAGCTAATGAGTGGGTACCATAGGGGGCTTGCTCCCACATCAAGGTAGCTTGAGACTAGAGATATGTGTTTGTTTGTTTGTAATATATACTCAACCAAGTCAGTTCATGATTGCTAGTTTAAGAAGAAGGCGTAGAAGACTTACATCCTCTTAAATAGAGTCAATATTAGGGTAGCTTACTGACCATGCAGTAAGGCCTACCATGCTAACAAAGTGCTCATCAGTGTGTAGAGATCAAATTAGGAAAGAAAGTGTAGCAGACTTACATCTTTTTGAATAAGAGACCACTAGGGTGACACACTAGCAAGGTAGCATGTCACCCTAACCTAGAGCAGCTAATGAGTGAGTGCCACAGGGGGTTTGCTCCCACATCAAGGTAGCCTGAGATAGAAAATATGCATGTCTATTTGTGTTGTGAAAGAAGGAATGGGATGCTGCATGGGTTCTCTTACACCTACCCTAAACACGTCGTGACAGATTTGCAAGAAAAGATATTTCTAAACAACTATGAAGAGAAGTTTTATTGACAATTATTTTCAAACAATATTTATGGATAATATTTTTTTAGATAGAGCATGTTGATTGGTAGCATAGGGCACTCTCCTTTACAATTTATATGCTGATAGGATCCTTTTTGGTAGGCCTTTTCTATGGTAAAAGGTTCTTCCCATGTGGGTTCAAACATGCCTCCCATCTTTCGATGGGCAATAATTGGTCTTCTTAGAACTAAAACAAGCTCTCTTACTTGAAATTCTCTAGGGCGGATGAACTTGTTATGATCTTGAATCATTTTGGCTTTATACTACTCAAGGTTCTGGCATACCGAAAGCTTCTCTCCTTCAAACCTTTGAGCTCTTCTAACTGCAACTTGGTGTTATGCTCTATTATGATTTTACTATCGATAGCTATCCTTAATGATGAGAGTTGAACTTTTAATGGTAGAATTGCTTCATACCCATACACTAAGGAGAATGGGGTAGATTGAGTTGGAGTCCTGTATGTGGTGTGGTAAGCCCACAATGCTTCAACTAACTGCTCGTGCTACTACCACTTGTTGTCGTCGAGTGTCTTCTTTAATATATCTGGATGAGAGTTTTGTTGAAGGCTTATGCTAAAGCATTTTCCCTTAGGTAATAGATGGTAGAATATCTCCAATTTATGCTGTGTCTCTAGGCAAAGATATTGACTTTAGTTCTCTTGAATGAAATATCATTATCGAATATAATTCATCGAGGCACCCCGAACCTATATATGACATGATTCTTAAACAATTGGAGCACATGTTGAGCTATGAGCTCTCTGAGTGGGATCACCTTTGCCCACTTGTAAAAGTAGTCAATGGCAGCTAGAATGAATTGGTGACCTTTGGAAGAAGGAGGATTGATCGGACCCACTATGTTAGTACCCCATCACTCAAATGGCCATGAGGCCATGTATAATGTTGGGTGGTTGATGTAGGACCACCTGCACCTGACATTGGTGGCATCTCCTAACTATATTCATGTAGTCTGTGATCATCGAAGGCTAGTAGTATCGTAGTCTCTTGATCTTGGCTTTCATCTTCAGACTGGATTGGTGAGCTCCACATAAACCTGAGTGTACCTCGGTCATGATCTTATGGGCTTCGTGTTTGTCTAAACACCATAACCACATATAATCGAAAGATCACCGACATAAAGTGCCATCCATGAGAGCATATGAGAGAGCTCTCTACTTCACCTGATGTGCTAGTGACTTCTCTTTAGGTAGTTTGCCTGTATGTAGGTAATCCATGAATGGTTACCTCTAGTCTGACTTGTCATCCCTTTTGGCAATGGAAACCTCCCATTCAAGAGAAAGTCTCTCGATGAGTTAAGTTTCAATAAGAGATAAGACTAGTCTATTTTGGACCCTTATTAGTATGGAATCATCTCACAGACATGCCAGCTCTTTGGCAAGCTTGGCCAATGCATCTGCTACTACATTTTGCCATGAGGAATCTTGTAGATGGTAACCTCTTGGATTTGGGCCAGCAACTCCATGCTATACTTGTGAGAATGATAGACCTTAGGCTTTTGAACTTTGTAGGACCCAGCAATTTGGTTGATAACTAACTGAGAATCCCTAAAGATATTGATGCTCTGGACAGATAGCATAATGACTAACTCCAGACCGACAATCAAAGCATCATATTTAGCTTCATTGTTTGTGCATAGATTGGACAGATGGTATAAGAATCTCATCCCATCATGGTCTGGAGTTAGAAGGACTATTCCTACCCCTGTGATTCTTAAAAGAGTATATCATGATTCTTCTCCTTTCTGAAAGAAAGTCACACCATCACATCTCCCAATGAAAAATGTTAGTGTCCCCTAAGTTCATGATTTGTTCATCAGGGAGGTCATCACTAAGTAGGGAATGAGCAGGAAGTGGGTGTGATACTAAGAAATCCACTAATGCATATCTTTTCACTGCACGGAGGGGTACGAATATGATATCAAACTATGAAAAATCATGGACCAACACGCTAACCGCCCGGATAGTGTCGCATGTCATGGGATATTGTAGTGGATTGATCTTAGAGAACATATTTACCTTATGAGAAAGCATGTAAATCTATAGCTTTTGAGATATAAAGATTAATGCTAGATAGTGTTTTTGAATAGGTGGGTAGTTTTCCTCAACAAAAATTAGACGATGATTGAGATAGTAATGTGCATTCTCTTTCCCTTCCTCATTGGTTTGAGCTAAAAAAATGCCAAGGGAGTCGTCTAATCCAGCGGTATATAATATCAATGACCTGCTTGGGATAGGGGCTGCTAGAACTGGTGGTGTCATCAGGTAGTGCTAGATGTTCTCAAAAGCATGCTAGCCCTTATCATCCCACTTGAACTTAGCAACCTTTTTGACAAGTTCTAAGAATGGATGGCATCTTCTTGATAGATTGGAAATGAAACATCTTAGATATGCCAACTGCCTTAAAATGATCTGAGTTGAGTTAGACTTTTAAGGGTGGCATTTCTAAGATAACTTTGATCTTCTTCGGGTCTATTTCTATTCCACGATGTCAGACAACAAGCTCAAAGAATTTCTCTAAAGCTACTCTGAATGCACACTTCACGGCATTCATTTTAAGGTTAAATTATCTTAACCATTCGAAAACTACTCTCAAGTCGAAGAGATGGTCTTCCTTTTCTTTACTTTTGACTAAAGATCATCAATGTAATGTTTAACCTGATGATGAATGAGTTCATTGAAGATTCGAAGTCATGGCCTGCTAGTATGTAGCACCGGCATTTTTAAGGTCGAAAGGCATGACCCTATAATAATAGATTCTAATTGAAATTTTTCTCATCCTCGTGGGCTATCTTAATTTGGTTGTTGCCAGATGACACAACCATGAAAAAGAATACCGCATGAGATGAGGCAATGTCCACCATCAATTTGGTATAGGAAGTGGAAATTCATCCTTAGGACATGCCTTATTAAGATCTTTAAAATCTACGCATATGCGAATTTGGCCATTCTTTTCTTTAACTAGAACGGCACTGGCCAACAAGGTGGGATATTTTTCTTCCCTGATAAAACCAGCATCGATCAGTTTCTTGATTTTAGAAATGACCTGCTGCTCAATTTCTAATCGCATGCATCTAGGAGCTTGCTTGATAAGGCTAGCATTAGGATTTATTGCTAGTTTGTGGACTTCTATGTTAGGAGATAAACTAGGCATTTCTTCATAACTCCATGCAATCCTCCTAAAACTCAGTTAATAGCCTATCTAATTTATTAGTTTATTCTTCATTCAATAAGGAACTGATGTATGTCAGGAGTGGATCTTCTTTTATTCCTAAGTTGATTTCTTTGAGTTCATTGATGGTTGATCTAATTTCTTTTTCAAACTCTGGTAGTGCATCTTTAATGTCAAGCTCATTTGGGTCATTTGAAGTTTCTAAACACACCTCCTCATATGAGTTAGCATGATTTAAAAAGAACCTATCATTCTCCAAATGATTGGTGATGACTAGGCAATGGTTATCATCATCGACTAGACCCACTATGCCAATTTTTAGTCCTGGTCTTGATTGAGAATGTCTGCTTTGGTTGTCCCTTCATCTTTGATCAATGACTCCCTCATCTCTTTGGATAAGATTAAAGCATCATATATGCTTAGCTTAGCTGGTAACTTTCTCAGGTGAGTGAGGACATTATAGTCAACTCTAGGCTGGTTCTTTCGCAAGAATATCCATAGGTGGTGCATCTTGTGGAGGGACTTCTTGATCACTAGAACCTGACTTGCTTACCCTTATCTTTTGGTGTTACCCTACAAGTTAGAACTTTTCCACTATGAAGATTGACTTCAGTGACTTAATGAGATGGTTTAGTGGAAAGTTCTGCCTGCTCATCGGGTTCACCTACAGCTTCTCATATAGGATTTACTTACCTTTAATAATAATTTTAATGGATTCTACTCTATAATATCTTTAAAATGAGCTCTCAATTATATATTTTTTATTTTTCTAGGATTAGTTATGATTTTAGAAGTTTCAGCCTTAAAAATAGATTATTTAAGCCTAATTAAAGCCTTAATCTTGTCGAGCCACATGGCAGCTGACATAGTGCGCTTTCCCCCTAGTGTGATGGATTGGATAATTAAGTTGTCAGATCTACTATTTACTGACACGGTCGACGTGCTAACTCCATGGACCGTCCGATCTAAGATTGGATGGCCACGATTTGATCCACAATTTAGGAAAGGAATCAAGAGCTCTAATGTGGGATTATATCATGATCATCCATTCTGATCACGTGGACTGGACGGTCCATGATCCATCTCATTCATGAGGGGAAAAGATGGATACCGTCCATCTTTCCCCATTCAATCTGAGCTCACTCGAGCTCGGATTGCCTCCAAATTAATCCCACACCTTCAGGGAGGGGAGGCGCACACATCCAGTGACTAAGATCTAATGACATTCAAATTTACTTCACAAAAGACTAAATGATTTTCTATACAAGTCTAATTTTTTCAAAATTATCTCACCGAAGTTAATGTCCCATGATAGGATCGACGGAGGTAGCTTCTCCTAGTTGGGGTGAGGCCCAGTTGAGAAGCTTAGGGTTTATTTTTGTGTAGAGCTCTCAGTCGACCAATCCATGTGCGTAAAGGCTTCAGCTCTGATCAAACTCTGATATTCAGTGTTTGGGAAGGCTCTGGGATTGGTTCGGTTGGCATTGATGAAGTATGAGGATGGTGTGGGTGCAAGGAATTAAAGTTTGAATGAGTAGAGGAGGAGTTTTGCATGGGAAAGGGGTGTCCTATTTTGGCTTTTCTCATAGAGAGCAATGGTTGATTGAGGGAGGCTTGGGATGCTCTAGGAAGATCTGAGGGATTTCAAAATCACTTAGGAAACTCACACAAAGCAAATGGTGTCGTTTGTTGCTCAAACTGAGGGAGTAGACCCCTCAATTGTACTTGATGGATGGACGGGATTGATCCCTGAAAATCCACTGATTGGTCACTATTGAGTCTTTAGAGGGGTCTCCATTAGCTCCACTTGGCATGTCTCGGTTTGATGAAGTGGTAGCAGGATTCTCAAGGGTTGATATGGAATTATTGAGTTGGGTTGGTTCTTTGCAATTGCTTATGGGATTCGGCCATGTGATGTTCCTAGCTTGGCTTGCTTCCCTTAGTCCATGGTAAGGGCTAGGGTGGCTTAGGGAGGGCTAAAGTGGCCTAGGAGTTCCTCATTAGGAAGTTTGATGGCTGCCATGGAGATGGGAGAGTGGATTTTGCCTCTTAAGGAAAGAATCTAATGTAAAGAGAGGGTGTCCATTAGTTAATCCCCTTATGTTGGGTCCCACATGGACTTGGACTAGTTTGGAGATGACCTAGGGTCCATTTGAGTTGTGTTAAGTTAGCCACCAAGGTTCCATAAGGTGGTTTTGGGTGATTTGGCTTCATATGGTCAAAAAGGGTTTATTTGGTTTCGGTTGGGTTAGGTTGACCAATTGGTCAAATTAGGTCAAACCAAAACTTGGGTTAGTTTCATATGATGATCTGGGATGTTTTGGTTCAATTGGTTTTGATTAATTTGGCTTAGATTTGAATTTGACTCATTTGGATTCAAAAGGGTCAAACGGGTCAACTTGACCAACTTGACCAATTTGTCCAAATTGGGTTGGTTAGGTGTTGAGTCAAGTTTAATTGGTTGATTGAAAGTGATTGTAGGCTTTGGTTTGGATTAATTTAGATTTAATTTGGATTTTGGCCAAGGTCAATTTGCTAAGGTCAAGTTGACCAATTGGTTAAATTGGGCTCAATCATGGCTTTTATCAAGCTCAATAAGTGATTTGGAATTAACTTGAGCCATTGGTTGCAATCGATTTGGATCAAATCATGATTTGACCCATTTTGGCTTTTTAGTCTAATTTGGGTCAAATTAGGTGAAATGACCAATTGGACTTGGTTTGGCTTAAGTAAGGCCTTGGTCATGTTTAATCATTGATTATGAGTGGGTTTGGGTCAATGGCTTCAATCAATTTGGCAAATGGTGGATTTTAGCTAGTTTGGGTTTCATTTGGGCTAAATGTTGACTTGGTTAAAGGCTAGGTTTGACTTGGTTTGACCCAATTCAAGGTACTTGATCACCCTAGGGTGATTATTGATCATGATATGGGGTTTGGATGGGCATAGTTCAATCCAATTTATGTTGAATTAGAATTTGGCTCAAAAGGGTCTTTTAGTTCACTTTGGGTCAATTGGACCTAAATGGGTTAATTGGCTTGATCATGGCTTGATTCAAATTTAATTAAACTCAAATATTGACTTAGGATGGAAATATAATCCAATTGCAATTGGTTTGAAGCACTATGGATTTGATTCATATGACAAATTCAAGTCAAAGGGGTCAACATGGTCTTGACATGTGTTTGGTTTGGTAATTATAGTTAGTGTTTATATTTGGAAAAATGATTGAAGGAGTGATTGAATCATGAAGAAATCCATGGGTTTTGAGTTGATTTGGATATCATTTAGCCAAGTTCAAGAAATTGGTTAAAATAAAATTAGAATTTGATTTGATTTGGGTTTGGTTTTGGCCATTTGATTTATATTTCATTTATATTTATGAATATAAATGAAGATATAAATGATTCATGAGAAAATCACTTGAGTGTGGGGGTGATTTGGAAGAAAATTTGACCAATCTTAAGGATGTAGGTCAAAAGGGCTTAAGTAGGGAATTGATTTGGTTAGGTTTAGTTTGATTTGATTTGAATGGTCTGAATTTATATTTCATTTATATTTGTGAATATAAATGAAATAATGATTGATTTATAAAGAAATAAACCAAATTTGAATTGGTTTGAAGGAGGTTTTGGCTAAGCATATGAAGATGGTTCATATGGCTTAGAAAGTTTTGAGTTTGAATTCAATCATGGATTTCAATCATTTGGGTTGATTTGATTTATGATTTGTGGGATTTGATTTGAGATTGGATTTATGATCTTGATTAAATCAATTGGGGGGTTGATTTGAATTTGGTTAAGGCTAAGTCCATAAGATAAAATCAAAGGGCTTAGGTAGGGATTTGGAATTTGAATTCAATCATTAGTTTCAATCATTTGGAGTTAATTTTGATTTGGAATTTGGGTTGGGATTTATGATCTTGGATTTTGATTTGAGGTTTTGTTTGGAAGAAGGAAGCAAGAATTGGGTTTAAGGCTATAGGGTAGGCAAGTCTTCCTAAATCCCTAAGGCATAACTTATTTCTATGGCTAACTCTTCTAAGTCTCTAGTCTTGGGTTAAGTGTTCTAATCACTAGAAGTGTCTTAAGACTAAGGAACTCTTGTCTACAAGAGTCCTAGATCTATGATTAAGAAGTTGAGCTCACTCCAAAAGTGAGGTCAACACCCATATTAATGCAAACTAGCCAAATTGCAACCTAAGCTAAATCCCTTGAAACCAATGATTCATACCAAATCGAAATCAATATTTGAGTATGAGTTGACCTTTAATTGAGTGAAACCAAACTCGATTGGCCATCTAGACCCAAGTTGATCCAAATGGATTTAAAAGTCCAAATTTGGTCAAATCAAAATATAAATCAAATTGATTTCAACCAATAGCTCAAGTTCATTCCAAGTTGATTATTGAACTTGACCAAAGCCATGATTGGACCCAATTAAACTCAATTGACCTACTTAGCCTAATTTGACCTAAAGGATCAAGTTGGCCTAAATGAAAACCAAATCCAAATTAATTGATACCAAAGCCTACAATCATCTATAATTGGTCAACTAAACCCAAACCAACACCCAACCTAGTCAATTTAGCCAATGTGGTCAAATTTGGTCAACTTAACTTATTTGACCTAAATAAATTCAAATGAGCCAAAATCAAACCTAAGCCAAACTAAACCAAACCAATCAAACCAAAACATCCCAAATAATCATATGAAGTTGACCTAACCCTTGGTTTGACCCAATTTGACCAATTGGTCAACTTCTAACCCAATTTGACCTAAATAAGTCAAATTGAGCCAAACCTAACCAAATCAACTCCAATTGACTTGAAATTTGGGCTAAACCACTTTTGGGTCATTTCAAATCTACCCAAATCAAATCCAATGACAATTGAACATTCTACCCTTAGGTCAAGGGCATCGCATGAGATAAATCACCCTTGTAAGTGGTCATTTCCATTCCTTGGCCACTTTGTACTCTCCCAATGGTCCACCTAGGCACCTAGGACCCTATCTAACCTGAGCCAATGGGTGGTTGGGTCAGGCATGACCCATGGGAGGTAAAATCACCTCACCCTCCCAATTGGAGCATTTGAAATCCATAGGACACCCATGGCTCTGCCGTAGTAGCCACCTCCACACCTTCAACCTACTAAGTGAGCCACCTCCTCCTCCACACACATGACTCCTGAGATGGTTGGATGGCCAGAAGCCAAACCCAATCATTTGTCAATCAAAATGGTATACACCCCCTCATTTCCACTCAAACACACAAAAATCATTCCTCATAGCCCTAACTACCCAAGATGAGCTGCTAGATCCATTCTCTAAGCTCCCAAGCTCATTCCTTGATCAAAAATGTCATTCCCGTCCATCTTGAAACATGACACTCCCATTTTCGACCTAACTTCCCCATTTCTCCATTAAACTCAAATTAACTTTGCATGCACCTTCCCTAGGCCTCGTTGAGCAAGAACGAATCATATCCCAAGCTTCTCGAGCATCGAACGTGGGATTTTGGTCAAAGCTGAGTTCCAAATCAATGGTTCATTGCATTCTGAGCGAATGTTGAGGAATTGATCCAATTGCTGCTCAATAGGGCTTCATCTCCACCAGATGAAGCTTCCTTAATCATTCGAGCTAGCGGTACTGAGCTTCGATGATGTATGTTTCCAAAACTGATCCTTAGGCAAAAATGGGTTGGAGCTTTTTGAAGAAAACTTACATCTCGTGTGACCTTGACCATTGAATCCCCTCCGATTGATGTTGTGAAGGTGTGGGATATTTTTGGAGTTGATCCGAGCATGAGTAAGCTCAAATCAAGTTAGCAATGGTGGATGAACTCTATTCTCTCTTACTCGCATGACGTTAGATCACGCACTATCCATACCACATGATCAAAATGGACGATCGTGATTAGATATGCTAGGCCGATCCAATTTAATCCTATTAAGTTGTGGGATTAATCATAGATGTCATCGGATAGTAGACGAGAAAGCGCATCCGTCATTTCCACGTAGGTATTGAGTTTGATAAGTTTTAAGTAGCCAATCCCACGACGCCATGTGGAAAGCACGCCGCATCAGCAGGCCATGTGGCGCCAATAAGATTAGGCTTTAATTAGGCTTAATTAATCATTTTAATGGCTGAAACTTCCAAAAATCATAAAACATCATAGAGCAATCAGAAAAATGCAAATAAATACTCATTTTAAAGGTATTTCAGAGGAGAATTAATTTAAAATGATCTTAACTAATTTTAAATAGTAATTAAGATTTAATTATAAAATTAATTAGCTTAATTACTCCTTAATTACTTGAGCAATTAATCCTAAATTTTGTGGGTTAATTTAATGGATGACCTTTGACTCTCATGATTTTCTTGAGATTTATTGCTCGCTTAATTAGGAAAATTGACTAATTAAACCTTAACTACTCATTGAAGTTATTTAATGATTAATTAATCCCATGAACAGTAAAAAATTGGTTAATTAAGTTTATTAATCATTGTTCAATAGTAAGTGAACTAAGGAATAGGGTTCGAACCCTTTTCCTTAAGTTCATTTCACACATTTTTAAAAGAAATTAATTAAGATTTAACTAACTAATTAAATCATGTAATCAAACTGAAATCATAATCACATCAGACCTTAATTAATTAAATCATGGGGGTAGATCTTTGGGTGTTTAATAATTGAAAGGAGTTTAATGAAATTATGGTTAGTCCATATGTTTGGGAAAACCATAAGAGTAATTAATTAAGTCCCTTAATCTAATTAAATATTAATCATGAGCCAATTGCATTTGGCCACTTTTATTTCCTAAGATCATTGCAAGTTTATTTTCCATACATATCATGTTGGCTCATAATTATTTCATTAATTACTTTAAGGTGACATAAGTAAGGCTAGTTAATTCATCTAATTATTGGTTCAACTTAATTTACCTATAAAATCAACTTAATTGCATTTCCTTAAATTAAATCAAATCACTATTGTGGGAATGGGTTTAAAATAACAAGTGATGATTTCTCTTTTCCTATTTAAATCAAATCAAATCCAAAACTTAATTAATAAACAAGCTTTAGTTCTTTTTAAATAATCTTATTTGATTTGATTATCCTTAAGAACTATTTTGGTTGAATGAATCACATGCTTATAATTGATTGCCCTCTTTCTAATCATGTTAAATTTGGTATGTCATTCAAATTAATGCATCCATCTCTTTAAAATCAAGTAAAATAAGATGGATTTATTTTATGTAAGCTTGCATGTGTAGATTTAATTTTGTATATGCGTGACTATTATCACTATTAAATCCAAATGTATTTTTTAAAAGCTTATAAATGAATAAAAATAAGTGTTATGATGCTAGTTATAAATACATAAGAAATGCATGTGCTTATAGATTAAGTGTATGAATGTTGAGTTCTCTTTCCTCTATTCATGTGTTGATTTATATAAGATTGAATGGTAATGGGTATATAGTGTAGACAACCAGGAAACACTTGGATTTAGCTAGCCCCAAGGAGGTCATTTGATTACCCGATTTCCCTAATTTAATAATGGCACGTACCCATTTGATTTCATTCTTATGTATTTCAACATTAGAATTTAGATAGAGATTTAATTCATATATATATAAATGATTCAATCAAAAAATTATACACTCTTTGCATGGTTTTCTTTCCCTCATTTATGTATACATCCATATGTGCCCAAGAAAAGCAAGTATATAATCTGGACATCCCGGGAATATGAGCCTTTAGTTAGCCCCAAAGAGGTCATTTGATTACCACACTTCTGTGGCTTAACAATGACACATACTTGCCTATATCGTTGAACATGTAGATGTATATGTGATTAGTGAATGAAAATCCCATTTTACATTAAAATTGCATGCATTCATAATTGACTAAGTGGGTTAGCCATATGATTTGGATCTTACTTGTATGTTCATGTAAAGGAATTTATAAATGTTTGAATGGAAATGGGTATATAGTCTGGACATCCCTAGAATAAAAGGCTTTAGCTAGCTCCAAGGAGGTCATTTGATTATCTCACTTCTCTGGTTTAACAATGGCACATGCCTAATTAATTTCATTCTTATGTCCTTTTTGTATAAGAATTTGTATAAAGTTTTAAATTAATATGTTTAAATAATTCAATCAAATAAAATTTAAATTCTAAACATACACATACATTCATCATTTAAGTGTCCTAAAATATGTTGCATGTATAGATACACTTAGGATTAAATCATATGCATGTTACATATGATGGAAAAGAATGATTTAATATATATCACGTGGTAGTAATTGATTTAAATTAATCTTAAGATGTCTTTCATTTTGAATAGGATTATTTAAAGTGAGCCTAAACTTAGGATTAATTAAATCATTTAATAAGTCATTCACTAAATAGAACTAAATCAAATTAATATACTTTAGAAAGTGACCTAAGGTAGGGATGAAAGAGGGCAATCCTCTTTTCCTTTTATTATAACACTTAGTTGCTAAGTGTAACCAAATTAAAATTCTCAAATAAATTGAACTACTTCAAGTGAAATCAACCTTTCATGTTAAATTAAATCCTTCTACACTTAGAAAATACAACACTAATGTCTAACAAGACTTACCACACAAGCCTTACACACATTAGAATTAAGTCACCACTTCTATCTCTAAGTTAGGATGGTGTATGAAGTGATGTATGTTTTGTTTTATGATGTTTTATTTTAGATTGGATGTTAGAGTGTATACTTTCTAGACTAGATGATAGGCTAATATTAGACTAATCATGCTTTTTGCAGAGGATTATGCTTAAGAGATGCTTAAAAATAAATGTGACTGCTCTTTTTCAGGTTGCTTAAATCCTTAAGCATAATCCAAGTTAGGATAGGTGGGCTTAGTTACCCATGTGTAGGGTGCTAAGTCCAAATTATAAATACAACAGTGTGGGATTATATGTATGTTTAGCTAATCTCTATTTTGCAGGTGTAGTTATATTTACTTTTCCCACATAAATGTAAACTTTTCAATAGGAATTACGATTAGTGCTATGGGAGATTAGGATTAGTAGTGGCTAGAAAGCTTTGTCACAGGTGACAGTGATGCCTTTGAAGTAAGCACCATCCAAATCAAAGAAGGAACCAAACCAGAAATGGAGATATGAAGAAAGAAGACCTCCATAGCATTTAATACAATTATATTTATTCTTTTATATTCCAACTTGTATAATGGTACAGCTCGACTACCCATCTTTTCTCTCTTCGAGTTGTATGACAGTACCCAAGCACACTGGCCTTTTCATCTTTTATGATAGTTTGTTTGATGTTATGTTTACATTGTGCATTAGGACAACATGCTTTTCATAGTTTATTAAATGATTGATGCTTTAATGTGTGGCTTGGATACGATTAGGCTCTTAGGATAAAAATCACTTTTCTATCCAACTAATCACTCAAAAGTAAATTTTAAACAACTCATAACCTCATCATAAAGCCTAATACATAAAAAAAATAATTAAAAGATTTGGCAACCACTTAGCTGTATGGTTGTATGTTTCACATCATGCATGCATAGTCTTTCTCTCTTGAACATGAAGAATCTCCATCCTTTCATGATAAAGGAATGCTTGACCTGTGAGGGCATCCCTTGTGGTGGAGAACACCTTCTTCTAGCTGATTTGACCCATAACCTATTTCATCATGCATTTAGGCATAAGAAATCCTAAAGCCTCTGTCAAAATAATGTTTCTAAAATGAAATAAAATTTGAAAAGATTTTGCATCTATAGATTAAGTCATATGCTCATACCACTCATGCTCTATTCTCTTAGGGAGTGTGTTTAAAAATTTAGTCTCTTTCTTATTAAATAACTACCCTAGCTATCTTGCAATTCATAAGACCAGACTACACAGTTTTAAAATTGAAGGAGGAGTTAGTGGCGCCACTCTGGCGGTATAAGTCTAGAAGTATAATTTATTCTCTCTTGTGGAGGTAAACCCTTATGTCCACTGTAGATTTAGATTTAGGTGCTTTGGGTACTAGAGTTTCCTAGATTAGGATCCAGGTAGTTATTTCCTCTCTGAGCATAAATCCTCACCATTTAGGCATTCCCACAACCTTGTGTTGGTAGATTATAAGCCCTAATAATCTAATTAAATTTCAACTCAAAACAAATACATCTCCTCAACTTCAAAATTATAAAGCCCAACCATAGTATAGATTGGAATGCTCACTAGGCTTCCTAGTATCATGAGCATTTTCTTATTTCATTTGGATTCCAAAAATAAGTCTTCTCCACGAACTTTTCCCAATTGATTTTCCAAATATAACCAATCCTTTGATAGTCTAACCGAAATATTTGGAGATGATAATTGTCTACTTTGTCGAGTATTCTTAGGAAATTTCATTTTGATGTAACTATGGAGGCTTACCTCCATAGGGAACTTAAGAATTAAGTTTAATATAAACCCTACTTTATTCATCCATATAATGTAGGGGAAAATCTCAGGTACATTCGAAGGCCCATCATGCCTTATGAGTCCTTATTACGTGATGAGGTCCATTGTAGGGTGATGCCTCTATCTTTTAAGGTAGTACATCATACCTCAATGTTATATCTAATCACCTCAAAAAGTACCCCCCTACAATTTGCGTGGTCCCCCCTCCCCCTTCCCATACATTAAAAATTAAACACCACAAGGCCCTCTTGTCTTGTTCATTGAATTCTCTCAACATCATCCTTTCTTTTTGGAGTTCGGAGATGTCGATCTTGAAGTAGGCAAGGGTTCTTAGACTCATAATATTGACTAATAGACCTGGGTCAACCAGAACTCTGGATAGCCTATATCTTCCAGCATCCACTATAATGTAAAGAGGCGGTTGTGCTTGATCGTCCTTAGGAGTAAGTCTTCATCATTGAATGTAACTAAATAAAAACCTAAACCTAAACAATAAACCTAAAAATAAGACCTAGAAATAAATAAAAACTTAAACCTAAACCAAAAAAAAAAACTAAACCTAAAATAAAAATAAAATAAACCTAGTCTACACTAAAATAAACTAAACTAAAATAAATATAACATAAACCTAAACCTAAAATAAACTAAACCTATACCTAAACCTAAACTAAATAAAATAAAATAGACTAAAAATAAACCTAAACCTAAACTAAAATGTAAAACATAAAAAAACCTAAAAAAAAACCTATAACCAGAACCTAAAATAAAATAAAATAAAACACAAACCTAAAATAAAATAAATAAAACCAAAAAGTAAAATACAAATAAAACTAAAAAAGTAAACCTAAACCTAAAATAAACTAAAAAGCTAATAAAAAAACCTAAAATAAATAAATTAAATAAATAAAAAATAAATAAATCATAAATAATAAAAAACTAAATAAATAAAATAAATTAAATAAACTCACCCTGGGTTTGATTCAAAATAAATAAAATTAAAAAAAATAAATAAAATAAATAAAAAATAACCTAACCTCCACCAAAACACTGAGCCTAACCCTAACCCTAAACCCTGAGCCACTAAACTAAACCCTGGGCTCTAAACCCTGACCCACACTAAACCCAAACCCTGGGCCCTACACACCCTAACTTTAAACTAAACCCTAAACCCTGAGCCTAAAACCCTGATCCCAAATCTAGGCACTACCCTAGGCCTAAACTAGCCCTACCAGGCCCTGGGCCCAGGCCCCTGGGCCACTAAAGCTCTCCACCCACTGGGCCCTGGGCCTAAACCTAAATCACAAAACCTAAAACCTAACACTATAAAATTAAAATAAATAAATAAAACCTAAACCTAAATATAATAAAGATAAAATAAAATAATGTAAATAAAACCTAAACCAAACCTTAAAATAAAATAAAATAATATAAAATTAAAATAAAATAAAATAAATAAAACCTAAAACTAAATAAAATAAAATACACTGGCATAAAACCTAAATAAATTAAAACTAATGTAAAATAAAATAAAAATAAAAATATAAAACTAAATAAAAACCTAAAATAAACCTAAAATAAAATATAAAGTAAATAAAATAAAAAAACCCTAAATAAAACCTAAACTATTAAAATAAATAAAACTTAAACCTAAACTAAAATAAAATAAACATAAAATAAAATAAAATAAACTAAACCTAAATAAATAAAATAAAATAAACTAAAAAAATAAACCTAAATCTAAACTAAAATTAAAACCTAAAAATATAAAATAAAATAAAAAAAAACCTAAACTAAGAATAAAGAACTAAACCTAAAAAAAATAAAAATAAACTCAACTAAAAATAAACCTAAACCTAAACAATTAAAATAAACTAAAATAAATGAACATGAATATGTAAACTAAATAAAAAATTAAGTAAACCAATAAAATAAATTAAATATACTAAATAAACTTAAACTGTCGGGTTTGCTTAATTTTAAAAAAATAAAAATCTTACTCTAAATCTCCTAAACCCTACACTGAGCCCTAGGCCTAAACTAAACCTACCACTGAGCTCTAATCCCTAAGCTAAACCATAACCACCCTGACCACTGGGCCCTAAAGCTCACCCACTAAACCTATCTTACCCACCAAAACCCTAAACTGACCTAAACCCTAAACCTAACTATCAAACTCCAAATCAAAAACCCTCCCTAAACCCTACCACTGACCCACTCACACCACTGCCTCCTGCTCCTAACCCTGACCCAACTCTGGCCTAAACCCAAACCCCACACTTAAACTGACTAATAGCCTAAAAGATAAACTTCCTAAATAGATAAAATAAACCTTAAATAAATAAATAAAATAAATAAAATAAACTAAATAAAATAAATAAACTTAAAAAAATAAAATAAACCTAATAAAACCAATAATAAAAAAAATAAAATAAAATAAACATAAATAAAATAAAATAAAAAAACTAAATAAAACTAAAAATGAACCTAAAAAATAAAATAAAAACCTAAACCTTAAGATAAAAGATCTAAAAAAAAAAAACCTAATAATAAAATAAAATAAAGAAAATAAAATAAACATAAACCAAAATAAAAAAATAAACTAAAATAAAATAAATAAAACATAAACTAAACCTAAACCTAAAATAAACTAAAGTCCTAAACCTAAACTAAATGAAATAAAATAAACTAAAATCATAAACTAAACTAAAATATAAAATGTAAAATAAACTAAAACTAAACCTAAAATAAAATAAAACCTAACCTAAAATTAAAATAAAGAATAAAACCTAAACCTAAAAATAAAATAAAAATAAAACTCAACTAAACTTAAACCTAATATTAAACCAAAAAAAATAAACTAAAATAAAAACCTTAAATTAAAAAACTAAAATAAATAGAAAAAATAAACCTAAATAAAAAAATAAAGTAAACTAAACTAAATATAAAATAACCAAAATATACTAAATAAACATAAACATATTAGTTTAGTTAATTAAAAAAAATGTAAACCCTAAATCATAAACCCTAAACCCTAAACCCTAAACCTACAAACCTAAACCATAAACCTAAACCCTACATCTAAAGAACCCTAAACCATAAACTAAACCACGAATGAATAAACCACAACCTTAAACCCTAAACCCCCAAACCTAAACCCCAAACTTTAAACCCAAACCTAAAGTAACAAAATAAATTAAAAATAAACCTAAACTCTAAGAATGGTCAACCTTGATGGAACATCACCATCAATAAGCTCAGTTTAGATCAGCGGTGGAGGCAAAGGCGGAGGCGGCAGTTATCATAGTGGTGGTGGGGATCTAGATGTCTTTGGTGGATATGGAGGTGGTGAATTACGAGCAATGGTGGTTATGGGAGGGAGGCGATGGAGGTTACTGACCATGGTGGTGGCGGAGGGAGATCGAGGATATGATGGTGGATCCGCTAGTCGAGAGGCTGGGTGATTGATGGGAGCTGGAAAGCGAAGAATGGCGATCGATCTACTATATTGAACTATGTCTTTATAGAGACAATTTTAGTTATATAGGGTTTTATTTTGCTATATGCTCATTTTTATCTATGTCATCGCTTATGTCTTAGAAAACTTGGTGTGTCACTTCGTTAATGAAATCGAAAAGAAAAATTGTGGAATCTAAATTTATTCTCTGTTAAAAAAAATGAAAGACCCTGATAGTGAGCTAAAACCAGAACCCTAAACATCAAAACTTAAAACCTAAACCTGAAACCCTAAACCCTAAACCCTAAAACTTACAACCCTAAACCCCTAAACCCTAAACCCTAAACCCTAAACCCTAAAAACCAAAAAACCTAAACCTAAACCTAGACTAAATAAAACCTAAAAATAAAATAAATAAAAAACATAAACTTAAATAAAATAAAATAAAAATTTAAATAAAACTTGAACTAAAACCTAAACCTAAACCTAAACCCAAAATATATTAAAATAAGAAATAAAACTAAATTAAAATAAATAAAACCTAAATTAAAATAAAAAATAAACCCTAAAATATAAAATAAACTAAAATAAAAATAAAATAAATCTAAAATAAAATAAAATAAAACTAAATAAAACCTAAACTTAAAAGTAATCCTAAAATAAAACCTAAAATAAATAAAAAATAAAACCTATACCTTAAAACTAAAATAAACTAAATTAAAATAAATAATACCTAACCTAAACCTAAAATAAACTAATAAATGCTAAACTAAATATATAATAAACTAAAAATAAACTTAAACTAAAATAAAACCTAAAATAAACTTAAAATAAAACCTAAAATCTAAACCTAGAAAAATAAAATAAAACCTAAACTGACCTCAACCCTACTGAGCCCAGTCCAGGCCCCAGCCCAGGCCCTAAACCCTGACCTAAACCCTGGGCCCACAGGCCTTGATCTTTGACCTGGGCCCTAAAGCAGAGCTGAGCACTAAACCCTAGGCCACAACTGACCCATGGGCCCTGGCCAAACCCTGAGCCCTGGGATCCTAAACTTAAACCCTGGGCCCTGGGCCCTGGGCCTAAACCATGACATAAACCTAAACTAAAACCATAAAATGATCTTAAACCTAAATTAAAGGTCTATAATACCAAAATAATAATGATCTTAAGATAAATAAACTAAACTAAAATAAAATAAAATAAACCTTAAATAAAAATAAAATAAAAATAAAATAAAAATAAATAAAATAAGCTAAGTGGTAAAATGAGCTATGTGGGTTTGCTTAATTTAAAAATACCTAAACCAATCTTACCCACCCAGGCCCTAAACTGAGCCCTACTCTAAACCAAACCATACCCAACCTGCTAGCCCCAGGCTTGACCCCTAGCCACAACCCTAAACCCTAGGCCCACAAAACCCTAAACCCTAAACCTTACCCTAAAATACCCTAACCAAAACCTAAACTCCTAAACCCTAAAACCCTAAACCTAAACCCTCCACTAACCCTAAAACCCTAAACATTAAACCCTAATCTTAAACCTAAAGTAATTCAATAAATTAAAAAAATAAACCTACACCCTAAAACCTAACCTAAACCTAAACCTAAACCCTAAGAATGGGCAAAACCTTGATGGCAGGAACATCACCGTCAACCATGCTCAGTCTAAATCTAGCGATGGAGGTGAAGATGGAGGTGACGGTTATCGTAGTGGTGGTGGGGGATCTGGAGGTGTTGGTGGATATGGAGGTGGTGGTTAGAACAGTGGTTGTGGAGGTGGGAGGAGTGACGGAGGTTACAGTCATGGTGGTGGCGGAGGGAGAGATCGGGGATATGATGGTGGATCCCACTACTCGAGGCGGGGTGGTTGATGGGAACTGGGAACAGCGAAGAATATGGCCAATCGATTTACTTAAACTATGTCTTTCTAATAGAGACATTTCTAGTTATCTATGGTATTTTATTTGCTATATGCATGCTCATTTTTGATCTATATCATCGCTTGTGTCTTTGAAAACTTGATTTGTTACTTGGTTGATGAAATCTAAAAGAATAAATGTTGAATCCAAATTTCTTCTTAGTTAAAAAAAATCAAAACCATAAACCCTAAAACCTAAAACTAAACTTAAAAAACCCCTAAACTCTAAACCCTAAACCTATAACTAAACCTACAATAATAAACCACCACCAGACCTATACTAAACATAAACCCAAACCTAGTAAACTAAATAAATCTAAACCTATTGATTTAACTTTTAAAAAAACTCTAAATTCTAAATCTAAACTATCTAATCCCCACCCCAAACCTTAAACCCAACTAACCCTTAACCATAAACTAAACTACCCAAACTTACAATAAATCATAAACCCTAACTAAACCAACCCTAAACCCTAAACCCTAAACCTAAACCTAAACCAAATCAAAGCATAAATAAACCTACACCTAAACCCTAAACACAACCCCCAAATCCCCAAACTTAAACCTAAAGTAACTAAATAAATTAAAAAATAAACCTAAACACTAAAACCTAATAAACCTAAACCTATACCTAAACCCTAAGAGTGAGCAGAACCTTGACAGTAAGAATATCACCATCAACCAGGCTCAATCTAGATCTGGCGGTGGAGGTGAAGGCATAGTTGGCAGTTATCACAGTGGTGTTAGGGGATCTAGAGTGCTGGTGGATATGGAAGTGGTGGTAATGGAGGGAGGAGGAGTGACAGGATGCAGTCGTGGTGGTGGCAGAGGGAGAGATCAAGGATATGATGGTGGATCCATTTTCGAGGTTTGGGTGGTTTGATGGGATAGAGAAACTAAACAACTATCAATCTGATCTGTTACTTATGGAACTTTGTCTTTACAGTAGAGATGGTTCTAGTTATCTAAGGTTTTTGATTTGTTTTATACATGCTCATTCTTGATCTATGTCATCGCTTGTGTCTTAGAAAACTTGGTGTGTTACTTGGTTGATGAAATTCAAAAGAAGAAATGTTCAATCTGAATTTGTTCTCTGTTAAAAAAAAAATAAAAACCCTAAATCCTAAACTTAAACCTAAACCCTAAACCTAAAATCTAAACCCTAAACCCTAAACCCTAAACATACAATCCTAAACCTACAAAACTAAACCCTAAACTATAATCCCTAAACCCTAAACCCTAAACCCTAACCCTAAAACCTAAAAGCATAAACCCTAAAACCCTAAACCCTAATCCTTAAACCCTAAAGTAAACTAAATAAACCTAAACCTACCAATTTACTTAATTAAAACCCTAAACCCTAAATCTAAACCCCTAAACCTAAACCTAAACCCTAAAACTAACCATAAAACCTAAACCCTAAACTCTAAACCCTAAATCCTAAACCCAATCCTAAACCCTAAACCCTAAAACCTAAAACCCTAAACTAAACACACCTAAACCTAAACCTAAACCCTAAATCTTAAACCCTAAACCTAAACCTAATGTAACTAAATAAGTTAAGAAATAAACCTAAACCCTAAGACCTAATAAACCTAAACCTAAACCTAAGTTCCTAGAAAGTATGAGTCATCAATTCATGTTGACCACGCCCCTACCCTTTATACACACTGCTAAACCCACCAACCATCTAGCCCTCACCTTGTGTTATGATTTCCATTTTACCTCTCATTTTAGCTTTTGGCCACTACTTGATAGTTATTTGGCATGATTATTACGGATTCCTTCTTAAATTGACACCATGGCGCTTTCATGTTTTACTTGGAGTGATGTCGTGGCTTGGTGTCTTCCCCGATGATTCTATGGGGGAAACTGATGGATCCAATTGATCCTATAAGGGCATCCACTACCTTGGCTTTAGCTGCTTCAAAATCATTCAATGATGTCATCACTAGTAAGGATAGCTATTCAAGTGAGTCCATGGAAACTTATTTTAACTTCTTTTTGAGGCATTCTTTCAGTTATGTGCTTTAATCTGATTGTGGAAAAGCTTACTAAGCCATTTGAATTGACTTTTGTTGGAAAGTTTGTAGGTCAAATCTGAAAACATTCTCTTTCTTTGATAGTCTAAACTTTTGGGTGCTTTTATGATTGATTTAATTGATCCCACCACATTTTTTGATTCAGTTAATGAATGATTTGGATTACTCACATGTTTTAGCTCTTCATTTTATTTTCAATTATCAAATGAGGTTGCTAAAATGGACTACTGGTTTGGATTTCTCTCCCCAATATAAGAATCAATTTTTCTTGTATTTTCCATTGGGTGATTTTCGTGTTGAATCCTTATTGAATTGGACATTACAATGAAACACTCCAAAAAAAATTTGGTTTGGATCTAAAAATTATGGTTATATGCAGAAAGCTGATTTTGAAAATTTCTTTTGTTCTCATTGTAAAATCCAAAGGCACAATAATTATGAATGTTTCATTCATGCATCCTCACCTAAAAAGAAAATTCTAAGGAAACTATTATTTCTAACCCTAGGACCACTATTAAATATCAAAAGTTAATTAGAAAAAGGATTCATTGATTGTTTATAATAAGGCTATTTTACCTCTTATTTCTTCTATGCAATTGAAGGTTTCTAATGTGAAAATAATAATTTCTCTAAACTTTTGGATGATGATTCTTTTCCTCTAAGTCAATCCGATCCTTACCCATTTTGATTGATGAAAATGAAGCTTTAATTGAAAATATTAATGAGGATATCAATGTTATGCATCATTCAAATTCAATGGAGAATATGGCTTTCTCATGATATTTAGTTTGAAAACCGACTTTACTTTAGTTCAGATGATTTAAATTTTCAAAAAGATTTGGTTTTGTCTAAAAATCTAGGTATTGAAGAAGAAGGGCTAGATGTTCACACTTTCCTTCTTAATAAATTTATTTTGGCTCCCTCGCTTGCTATACCCGATGCTCATTTGCCTTTAATAAATTTTAATGGCTTGGAAGAAGGAGAACTCACTTCTATATGGGAGACTTCCCCTAAATCTATGACTAATGTTGCTAAATCCTTCTCAGATGATGATTATATGGGAAAAGGAAATGGTTTCCAAACTTATCATGCTAAAAAAAATAAATGTTAAAAAATTCCCTCCTAAATTATCCAAAAACACTAGATCTGCTGTGACCTACCTCTCTTCTCTTAATTAACCTTTTCTTAACCCCTTTTTTATTTCCTTATGTTTAATTTTTTTGTTTAGAATGTTAGAGGGATCGGTACCCTCTCCATTTGTAACCATATTAGAAACCTTTGTCGTATTCATAATATTTCTTTACTTATTATTTTGGAGCCTCTTATTCATGCAAATAAAATTAACCATGTTGCTAGAATGATCTATTTCAATAAATTTTTCTCTCATGTTAGTAATAAAATTTGGTATTTTTGGAATAATTTGTGGAGGTTTCTATTCTTGATGATTTTCAACAAGTTGTCAATGGTCAAATATCTTATGGTGACTATTATGTTTTGGGTTCTTTTGTCTATGCATCTTGTAATAGATCGGTAGAAATCTTCTTTGGAAAATTTGAGGAATTTTGCTACTCAATAAACATTGGTTTGTTGGTGGGAATTTCAACACTATTTTATTCTCTTCTAAATGAAGTGGTGGTTGCTCTCCTAATATTCATTCCAGGGAAGAATTTTCCAATATGATCCTCAATTGCAATTTGATTGATATTGGCTTTAAGGGTTCAAATTTTACTTTGCAAAACTCTAGACTTTGGCAAAGGTTGGACTGGATTCCTTTTGATACTCATTGGATTACTTAATGGCCTATTACTTTCAATCATTTAAGTAGAACCTTATCGGATCATGCACCTCTTTGGTTTCTATTAAAGATAACTCTAATAGATTAAAAATTTCTCTCATTTTAGATTTTAGAACATGTGGATTCAGATATTGATTTCTTTAATGTTGTGGCTAACAATTGGAAAGCTCCCTTACATCGACAATTCAATTATGGAGATGAATAGATTTTGGTTTAAGCTTAAATGACTTAAATAAAATGGGTTGGTGGAATAAGCATTATTTTAAAACCTTTTGCTAATATCAAAGAAATGGAAAAATTGGTTTGTGATCTTGAAGTCATTGTTATGTCGATCCTACTAAGATTAAGAACTTGAGAGGTGAAAGATAAACTTGTTAATTTTCAAAATATGGAAGAGACTTATTTAAAAAAGCTATAGCAAACATATTATGGATGGTGTAAAATACTATATATTTCCATGCTTTAGTTAATAAAAGGAGAGCTTTAAATAATATTCAAAAATTAAAGATGATAATGGAGAATGGATTATGGAGTAATGATATTAAGGATTCAACCATTAATTACTTTAGAAATATGCTTAATAAGAGTTGCTCTTATGAAGCTATTTCTAAATTGCACTTGATTCCTTCTATTATAACCAATAATGATAATGATTTGCTTACTTATTGTACCTAATGAAGAAGAAATTTTTAAAGTTCTTAATGGCATGAACATAGATTCTATTGTTGGTCGGAGGGTTTCACTACCCAATTTTTTCAAAATGCGTCTATTATTAAAAATGATTTGGTTGAGGTTGTGATTGATTTTTTCAATGGTAATCCTTTTCCTAGATATTTTTCTAGCACTTCTATTATTCTCATACCTAAGAAAGATAATTCAGTCTATTGAGTGATTTTAGACCATTAGTCTTTGCACCTTCTTTAATAAGTGATTTCCAAAATTCTAACCAACAGCTCGCCTTTTACTTCATAAGATTATCTATCTAAAATAAACTAGTTTTGGGGTAGAACTATTTTGATAATATTATGCTTGTTCAACAAATTAATTCATGATTTAGATGCTAAGACTAGGTGGCAACATTCTATTCAAATTAGATATTACCAAAGCTTTTGATAATATCTCTTGGAATTTCCTTATCCATATTTGAATTTATTTGTTTTCTAATAAATTATCTTCTTATTAAAATTGTATTAATGTTCTGGTTTTCTATTTTGCTTAATGGGGAAGCCTTGGGCTTCTTTTTTTCCCATGGACAAAGACAAGGGGATCCTCTATCTCCATTTATTTTTGTATTGAGTACTTATCTAGAGCATCAATGGTCTATTCTTAAACAATCATAGTTTGTATTATAGAACTCTGGTCTTCCTGTTTCATTTAAGCTTTGTAGATGATTTCATTATTTTTGCAATGCTTCTATTCATCATATCAAGAATCTCAAGATTTTTTAAATAAATTTGGTAGAGAAAGTGGTCTATCTATCAATGATAAGAAAAGCTATTTTATTACTTCTTCAAGCATCTCCAATAATAAAATTAATCAAATCCATATCACTAACTTTAAACATCAACACCTTCCATTTAAGTACTTGGGTGGTCCTCTTTTAAAGGTCCAAATGATCCCATCTTTTGATGAGTTAATTCAAAGAATTTTAAATAAAATTTCTATTTCAATTTTATTTACTTTCATTTGGTCGGATCACTATTCTTAAAAGAACTATCAATTCAATGCCTATTTGATTCAAACTATTATGCCCACTAAAGCTACTCTTATCTCAATTGATCGCTTGCTTAATAAATTTTTTTGGGGATCCAATAATTCTACTAAGAGAATGCATACCTAGCATAAATGTTGTGGTCCCTTGTGAAGGTGGTCTCATTGCAAACCAATTTATGATGCTATTAGTGCCTTCTCTCTTAATCTCTGGTGGAATTTTAGAAAGAATGATAGCCTTTGGGCTAATTTTATGATGAAAAAATATTGCCAAGGTAAACACCCTCTTATCTGTCTTATAAAATTGGTGACTCTGATTTGGAAAAGGCTTTGTTCCATTAAATTGAACCCTTAATATCTTGGGGTATTCATTGGTTCTTTCTTTGGCAAGACAATTGGAATGGCAATGGCTCTATTGACTCCTTTCTATCTACCCACTACTATAGTATCAACTCTCGCATAATAACACTTGGAATGAAAAAAAACTTGAGAATTATATCCCTATTTCTCTTTTAGATAACTTTAGAAATATCCGTATTTTATCTAACAAACTTGACCAAATTCTCTTTAAGTTTTCTTACAATGGTGATTTTGTTCTTAAAGAGGTTTGGAATTTTATTAGAGATAAGCAAAACTCCTCTAATGTTTTCATTAAACTTTGGAATAATATCATTCCCATTTCTTATTCAATTTTAGCTTGGAGGATTTTGAATAACTTTATTCTTGTGACCTCTTTGCTCTGGAATAAAGGGTTTTATTTTCCATCAAAGTGCTATTGTTGCTTTCATATTGAAATTGTTAATCATGTTTTTGTCAATGGTGCTTTTGCTTCTAAATTATGGTTATGGTATGATGATTTATATAATACCAACTACTTTCATGGCTCTCTTGCCATATATCAACTTCTTAAAGTCTATTTCCAAAAAATTATGAAAGGTCATATCAAAGTTCTAGTTGTTATTACCCTTATCTGGTTCATCTCGATGAACAAAATGATGCTAAATATCATGGTATTCCTATGAACCATAAAAGGATCCTAGAACTAAAGAAAGAATTCATGCTCTATTTAATGCCAATCTTATTAGTAACATTCATTTTAGAGGCTATAAATTTGTGGGCTAAAAAATTGGGTATCATTTTGATGTTGACTCTTATAAAAGAGCTAGGATTATCCATTGGATCAAACCCAAAGAAAATTTGATTAAAATGAATACCGATGGTTCTTTGCTTCCAATCAAAATGGTGGTAATCTTAGAGATTCTAAAGGTACTCATTTGTGCTTTTGCCTATCCTCTTAAAGCCTATTCTCTATCTATGCGAGCTTATGGCTATCAATAAAGCTATTGAAATTTGTTTGAATAAAGGTTTCTTCAACATCTGGATTGAAGTTGATGTGCTCTTGCTTCTTGACATGCTAAACTCTAATAGAACAAGAAATTTTGATTTATTTTATCTTTTGAATCATACTAAAAATCATCCTTCTCAAGTTTGTTATAAAATTTTCCATATCCTTCATGAAGGTAATGCTTGTGCTAATATCTTGGCTACTTTAGGTGCTAACTTAACTGATTTCACTTTATTTAACAATAAAAATTTGCCTAAACTTTTAAGGGGTTTGGTCAACTGGATTAACAGGATTACCTTATTTTAGATTATAATTTTCTTGCCTTGGTTTTCAATTGGTTTTTGATGATTGCTTTTGGTTCCCTTGGTTAAACCCTCTTTGAGTGGCCATTTGCTTATTTTCACTCTTGGGCATGTCTGGGTTTTGTTTTGAGCTTTTGTTTGGGTTGGTGGTTGCTACCTAGTGGTTCATATTTTTTGCCTGTTGTTTTAGTTTTTTTAGCCTCGTGGCTATTATTTTCGTAGCTGGGTGATTATTTTGCTTGGTTGTTTTAGATGACCTTCATTTGGGTGGTGGATTTTCCTACTATTTTTTGTATGGGATTTTCCATATCTCTGGGCTAGTTTCTTCCTTAATTGAGTTGGATTTTCTAGTGTTGTGGTCTTTTGGCTGGGTGGTTGGGGGTGGGTTGGTTTATTGCTATTATCTATTGGTGGCGATCGAGGGGCTATTGGCAAGGAAGGTTATTTGTATTTTTCTTTTTGGATTGGGTTTTATTGGTTTTGCTAGTTTGGTTTGTTTATTTTGGTTGTGGTTTTAGCTTCTTGTAATGGTCTTCCTCTCTTGCTATATGCTTTTGTTTTCGTTGTTATTTTGGGTTGGCTAGTTGATGGCTATTTAGTGGTTGTTGTTTAGCTTTGGAGTGACTTGGTTTGGTGTATTGGTGCTTAACTTGGCTATGGTTATGATGCTTGCACTCATTAATCTTTATCATCTTTTTTGTTGTTTTGGTGGTGTTCTGTTGTATTGCTCCCGATGGATGGCTTTTAGATCTTACTTGTCTTTGCTCCATTTTATTTTTTCCGGCTATTGACCTCACCTAGATCAAATTTCTCTAGCTTTGGTTGGTATGGTGGATATGTTGTTTGTTTCTACCCTTTCTCTTGGTTGTCTTGGGTGGTTTTGGCATGATGGATGTTGTTGGTCTTCCACGATTTGGTTTTTCTGCTGCTATTGTGGTTGGTTGGGAGGCTATGTTGGTTGACTGGGTTGGTTGGCTATTTTTTTGGGTTGGTTGGATGGGTGCTATTTTGGTCTTTCTTTCTGCTTTTATTTGGTTGGCATGCTCTACTATGGTTCTCCCTCTTAGTCACTGCTCCTTCCCTTTTTCTTGTTTGGGTGACAGCTTTGCCAGCTTTGCTCCTTGTTTTCTTGTGGATGACATGAGCTCTTGTGTTTTTTTTTTTTGGTCTTGGTTTTTTTGAGTTTGTGTTTTTAAGGTCATGATGCTTGCTCCCTTGATGTTGTTGTTCCACTTTGGTGGTGGCTTTGGTGTTCCTCTATAGTGCTATCCGGTTGGTTGATTTTTTTCCTTATTGGGCTTTTTTTTGGTGGCTTTGTGGTTGGGTTAATATGTCTGCTGCTTGGAGGAGTTGGTAGGCTTGCAGAATGATGAACTTGGGATGATGGGCTACAAGAGGTATGCTAGCAATGATGGCCTTGATGTTTCCCTCTCTATCTTCTTTTGGTAGCACTATATGTAATTGTAACCCTTCTTCAGAAGTTTAGTACATATAATGTTTCTCCTTGAGATGATTGTAACTGGCATGACCATTTTCTTTACTTTTCTCCTTTTCTTTTCTCATACTCTTTATGTTTGTTTAATTGTACTCTTCCTTTATTAGTATGTTGCAGAGTTCTTTTATAGGTTGGGAGAATCTTGCAAGTGGATCTTGCTAGTATCAAAAGGACTTAGTGGATGTTGTTGTTGCACACATGAATATGTTATTATTGCTGATTTGGTTTTGCTTTTGCATTTCTTTTTGTTTTTTTTTACTTATATTATTGTAATAGTTAGTGGGTTTATCTTTTTAGGACTTATTGAGCATTAGTTTAGAGATTTGCCCCCTCTAAAGACTTTGTACTTTTTCTTTGTGGCAATAAAAGTTTGCTAATTTCCCTAAAAAATAGAATCTAAATCCTAAGAATGGGAAGAACCTTGATGGCAGGAACATCACCGTCAACTAGGCTCAATCTAGATCTTATGATGAAAAGGCCGAGGTGGGCGTAAGTGGTTGGGGATCTGAGGTGTTGGTGGATATGGAGGTGGTGGTCGAGCGATGGTTATGGAGGAGAGGATGAGGCTACAACCATGGTGGTGTGAGGGAAAGATTGGATATGATGGTTGATCGCTACTGAGAGGTCGGGGTGGTGATGGGAACTGAGAAACCAAGAATGGCCGATCCGATCTCTGTTTATAAACTATCTTTATATAGAGACAGTTCTAGTTATCTAGGTTTTGATTTGCTATGCGTGCTCATTTTTTATCTATGTCATCATTTGTGTCTTAGAAAACTTAGTGTGTTACTTCGTTGATGAAATCAAAAGAAGAAATGTTGAATCTGAATTTGTTCTCTATTAAAAAAACCAAAATCCCAACCCTAACCTAAACCCTAAACCCTAAACCCCTAAACCCTACACCTAAAACCCTAAACCCCTAAAACCTAAACCATAAACCCCTAAACCCTAAACCATAAAAAAACCTAAACAAAATAAACTAAAACCTAAAACCTAAAAAAAAAAACTTAAACTAAAACCTAAATAAAACCTAAACTAAAATAAAATAAATAAAACCTAAAATAAAATAAATAAAATAAAACTAAAAAACCTAAAATAAAATAAACCTAAAAAAAATAAATAAAAAAATAAAACCAAAATCTAAACTAAACCTAAAATAAACAAAATAAACCTAAACCTAAACTAAAATAAACTATACTAAAATACATAAAACCTAAACCAAAAATAAACTAAACCTAAACCCTAAACTAAATAAAATAAAATAAACTAAAAGTAAACATAAACCTAAAATAAAAAATAAAACCTAAAAATAAACCTAAAATTAAAAAATAAAATAAAAACCTAAAATTTAAACCTAATAATAAAAAATAAAACCTAAACTTAAAAAATGAAATAAAAATAAAACTAAACTAAAACATAAACATAAACTTAAACCTAAACTGAAAAAATAAAGTAAAATAGAAAAACCTAAACTAAAATAAAATAAATAAATTAAACTAAAATAAAAAATAAACCTAAAAAATATAAAATAGACTAAATAAACTAAATAAATCTAAACCTACAGGTTTACTTAATTTAGAAAAAAATACCCAAAACCCTAAACCCTAAACAGTAAATCCTAAATCCTAAACCCTAAACCCTAAACCCTAAAACTAATAAAAACTAATAAAATTAATAAAAACATAATAAAATAATAAAAAAACTAAATAAAACACAAAAACTAACTAATAAAACTAAAAAAACTAAACCCTAAACCACACCAAAAATAATAAAAAACTAAAACAAAAATAATAAAAACCCCTAAATAAAACTAAAACTAATAAAAAACCTAAACCCTAAAACAAAACTAATAAAAAAACAAAACTAAAACCCCTAAATATTAAAAACTAAAAAAAAAACTAATAAAATAAAGTTCCTAATCCCCCATAAAAAAAACTAACCCTAAATCTAATAATAATAATAGTAATAACCGAATAATAACTAAAACTAAACACCTAAACCTAAAAAACTAACTAAACTAAACCAATAACTAAAAAAACCTAAACCCCTAAACTTTGTAATAAACTAAATACTAAAATAAAAACCTAAACCAATCTGACCCCTTCCCATTCCGAGCTCTAGTGATTCTTGAATCCCTTTTCTTTTTCATTCTCTTTCTTGGCATTTTGGGCTAGTTTTCCAAAAATTTCTTCTAGTTTGGCTACAGATCTTTGACCTTTGGCCGATCCTTATTCAGTTCTTAAGTGGCACCATTTTCCATGGCATCAATTTTTATGAATACTTGGGGAAAACCAATTGCTCCAGCTGCTTCAGCTCGGGCTTTCGATTCGATGGGTATAGCTAAACCTTTTGCCTCTAAATCCTTCAAAGATGCCTTATCTGGTAAGGATTCTTCAACTTCTTCTGATCTTTCTTTAAACCTGGTTCATACGACCTTCACAGGTGTTCCGACTATTATGTGCTCTAACTTGGATATTGAAAAACTAGCAGAGGCTTATGCGTATACTTTGATTGAAAAATTTTCTTTTTGGCATCCTAGTATGGAGGAAATTAAGTTTTTCTTTCATGACTTGAATCTTTCTAGTGTTTTTTGATTAGTTTACTGGATTGTAGACATGCACTAATTAAATTGTCTAATGACCTTGATTATAGTCATATCTTTGCTCATCGATCTTATTATGTTAAAAACTGTCAAATGTGTATTCTTAAATGGACTCAATTTTTTTGACATTAAAGAGGAATCTCCTATAGTGTCGATTTTGTTATCTTTACCTAATCCTTGGGTTCACTTTGTTAATTATCAATTCTTGCATGTTGTGGGTTCTATTTTTGGTAGACCCTTGCAAATTGATCAAGCAACTGCAACCAAATCTAACCCGTCATTTGCTCAGATCCTTGTTGAAATTGATGTAACAAAAAATTTTCCTAAGGAGGTGTGGATTATAATGAAATTATTGATGTTTCTAATGATGTTCCTAATGTTTCTAATGTTGTTCCCAATGTAAGTGGTAGTGATAAGCTTTGTAATAAACTAACTAAAACAAAACCTAAACTAATCCTCACACCCTTCCCATTCTGCTTCAAGTGATTCTTGAATCCCTTTTCTTTTTTTGTTCTCTTTCTTGGTGTTTCGCTAGTTTTCCATAAATTTCTTCCGGTTCGCTTTAAATCTTTTAACCTTGGCGATCCTTATTTGGTTCTTAAGTGGCATCATTTTCCATGGCATCAAGTTTTGTGAATACTTGGGAAAACCAAATGCTCCACTACTCGCTCAGCTCGATTGCTGGGTATAGCTAAACCTTTTGCCTCTAAATCCTTCAAAGATGCCTTATCTGGTAAGGATTCTTCAACTTCTTATGATCTTTTTTTAAACCTAGTTCATACAACTTTCATAGGTGTTCTAGCTATTATGTGCTCTGATTGGATATTGAAAAACTTATAGAGGCTTATGTGTATACTTTGATTGGAAAATTTTCTTTTCAGCATCCTAGTATGGAGGAAATTAAGTTTTTCTTTCATGAATTGAATCTTTTCGATGTTTTTTTATTAGTTTACTAGATTGTAGACATGCACTAATTAAATTGTCTAATGACCATGATTATAGTCATATCTTTGCTCGTCGATCTTATTATGTTAAAAATTGTCAAATGCGTATTCTTAAATGGACTCAATTATTTTGACATTAAAGAGGAATCTCCTATAGCATCAGTTTGGTTATCTTTACCTAATCCTTGGGTTCACTTTATTAATTATCAATTCTTGCATGCTGTATTCTATTTTTGGTGGTCCCTTGCAAATCGATCAAGCAACCAAAATCTGCCCATCGTTGCTCGATCCTTGTTGAAATTGATGTAACAAAGAAATTTCTAAGGAGGTGTGGATTATAATGAAATTATTGATGTTTCTAATGATGTTCCTAATGTTTCTAATGTTATTCCCAATGTAAGTTGTAGTGATTAGCTTCGTAATAAAGTAAAAACTAAAATAAAAACCTAAACCAATCCTGCGGTCCCTTCCCATTCCAAGCTCTAGTGATTCTTGAACCCCTTTTCTTTTTCATTCTCTTTCTTGGCATTTTTAGTTTGGTTTTCCAAAAATTTCTTCTGGTCTAGCTTTGGATCTTTGACCTTTGGCCGATCCTTATTTGGTTCTTAAGTGGCACCATTTTCCATGGCGTCAAGTTTTGTGAATACTTGGGGAAAGCCAAATGCTCCAGCTGCTCTGGCTTGGGCTTCTAATTCATTGGGTATAGCTAAACCTTTTGCCTCTAAATCCTTCAAAGATGCCTTATCTGGTAAGGATTCTTCAACTTCTTCTGATCTTTCTTTAAACCTGGTTCATACAACCTTCACAGTGTTGGCTATTATGTGCTACTTGGATATTGAAAACTAGTAGAGGCTTATGCATATACTTTGATTGGAAAATTTTCTTGATCCTAGTATGGAGGAAATTAAGTTTTTCTTTCATGACTTGAATCTTTCTAGTGTTTTTTGATTATTTTACTGATTGTAGACATGCAGATTAAATTGTCTAATGACCTTGATTATAGTCATATCTTTCGCTCGATCTTATTATGTTAAAACTATCAAATGTGTATTCTTAAATGGACTCAATTTTTTTGACATTAAAGAGGAATCTATAGCATCGTTTGGTTATCTTTAAATCCTTGGGTTCACTTTGTTAATTATCATTTCTTGCATGTTGTGGTTCTATTTTTGGTAGACCCTTGCAAATCGATCTAGCAACCGCAACCAAATCTAGCCCGCTTGCTCGATCCTTGTTGAAATTGATGTAACAAAGAAATTTCCTAAGGAGGCGTGGATTATAATGAAATTATTGATGTTTTTAATGATGTTCTTAATGTTTCTAATGTGGTTCCCAATGTAAGTTGTAGTGATAAGCTTGTTAAAAATTCTTCTGAAATTATTTTGGAGAGTAATTAGGTTTCAACTGCTATTTTTTTGTTATTCCTAAAAATTTCCAAGTGGATGATTTTCATGTTTTAGTTTCTAATTCTAAGGAGATTTTAGATTAAGTTGCTAATCTTATAGAAAATGATTCTATTATTTCACCTAAAAAATCTTTAAAAGAAAATCTTGTATTATCTTCTTTGAATTTGTTCAAGAATGATGGTATGGAGCTTGTTGATAATGTGCAAGTGTTTGTCTTAATAAATCTATTTCTCCTTCTTTAACTATTATTCTGATGGTATTTTGCTTAGTGATAATTCTCATTTAATGAGAAAGAGGATTTATCTTCTTGTAAAAGGGAACTTCTCCTAAATCTATTGTTAATAATGATGACAAAATTTTGTCGATGATGAATCCATGGAGAATGAGATTTTTCAAACTATTTTTGTGAAAAGGAAAAATAGTTTAAAAATTATCCTCCAAAAGTTTTAGATCTACTAAATCTTCTTCATCTTCTTTGCCTAATAAAATTAATGTTTAACTTTCTTATTTGGAATGTGAGGGGCATTGGTTCTCTTGTTGTTAGAAATAGAATTAGGAATCTTTATAGAATTTATAAAATTGGTTTTTTGGTTATTCTTGAACCTCTTATTTTTTCATCTAAAATAAGGCATGCAGCCAGGCGGATTTGTTTTAGCAATTGTTATTTCAATAGCAATAATAAGATTTGGTTATTTTGGAATAATTCTCTTTCTACTAATGTTATTACTGATTTTCATCAAATTATTAATGTGTAAAATTATTTGGTGATTATCATGCTTTTGGCTCTTTTGTTTATGCTGCTTGTAATAAGTTAGAGAGAAATTCCTTGGGATCAATTATCTAATTTTGCTTCTGTTGTTAATGATTCTTAGATTGTTGGTGGGGATTTCAATATGGTCCTTTCTTTGAATGAAAGGAAGGGGTTCTTTGGAATTTACATTCAATGGAAGAATTTGTAAATATGAATTTGGTTTGTAATCTTCATGATGTTGGTTTCATTGGTTCTCAATTTACTTGGAATAATCATAGATTGTAGCAACGGTTGGATGTTTCTTTATTTAATAATTATTGGCCTTTAACTTCGGTGGAGCATCTTAGTAGAACTCTCTTGGATCATGCTCCTCTTTTGATTTCTATTAAGGATGTTGTTCATAACAATAATGTCATTAAAAATTTTTGTTTTCAAAATATGTGGTTACAAGATAAAAGTTTTCTTGATGTTATTACTTAAAATTGGTGTGCTCCTCTTTCTCCTGATGATACTACATTTGGTATGATGAGATTTTGGCTTAATCTTAAAAGGCTTAAGCATAATATAACTTGGTGGAATAAAAAGTGCTTTAAAAATATTTTTGATAATATCAAGAATATGGAACAAAAGGTGAAAGATTTTGAAGAACTGATTTTTTCTTCTGTCTAATCTTGAAACTAAAGATGATCTCATTAAGTTTCAGGATATAGAGGAGACTTATTGGAGGCAAAAAACTGCCTCTAAGCATCTTTCTGAGGGGGAAAGAAACACTAAATATTTTTATGCTTCAGTAATGGAAAGGAGAGTTCTTGGTCACATTCATGAAATCAAGAACTTTGATGGTTCTTATCTTACCAAAAAAAGATGATATATTCTTTTCTGCTCTTAATTATTTTAAAGATCTTTCAAACAAAAATTATCAACTTCTGCATTTATCCAATCCCTCTATCATCCCTTCTATTATGTCTACTGATGATAATGAGCGCTTGGTTGCTCCTCCTTCCGATGAGGAAACTTTTAATATTCTTAATGGTATGAATGCGATTCTATCACATGATGGTTACACTACTTTATTCTTTTAAAAAGCTTGGTTTATTACTAAAATTGATCTTGTTGATGCTGTTAAGGATTTTTTTCAAGGGAATTCTATTTCTACATATTTTACTAGCACTTCTATTATTCTTATTCCTAAGAAAGATAATGTTGACTTTGAAATGACTTTATTAGTCTTCTAATTTTATCAATAAATTGATTTCTAAAATTTTGACTAATAGGCTTAGTAGTTTCTTCCTAAGATTATCTCACCTAATCAAACTAGCTTTGTGAAAGGTAGAACTATTTTGGATAACATCTTGCTTGCTCAAAAATTGATTCATGATTTGAATGTTAAAACTAAAGGTGGCAATTTACTTTTTAAGCTTGACATCACCAATTCCTATGATAACATTTCTTGGGATTTTCTTAATGGCATTCTTACTTTATTTTATTTTTTTAATCATTTTACCTCTTTGGTTAACAATTTAATTAGAAATGTTTGGTTTTCATTAGTTATCAATGGTAAAAACTTTGGTTTCTTTAATTCCTCTCAAGGTATAAGACAAGGTGAGCCTCTTTCTCCCACGCTTTTATTATTATGGTTGAATATTTGTCTCATTTAATCTTTTTAGAAGAATTCTAGTATGTATTTCAGAATCTTGGTGGTTTGGCTATCTCACTTAATCTTTTCTAATGATTTTATAATTTTTTTGTAAGGGTTCGTTACAATATGTTAAAAAGCTTAAGGATTTTTAAATAAATTTGAAAAGGAAAGTGGCCTTTTGATTAGTACTCATAAAAGTTGTTTTATCACTTCTACTTCTATTTATGTTCATAGAATTATTAAAATAAAGGATATCACTAGTTTTTCTCATCAAAATCTTCCAATTAAATATTTAGGCTACCCTTTATATTGTGGCCATAAGATATCACATCTCTATGATGAGGTAATTCATAATATTGAAAATTAAATTTCTACCCTTGAATTTCATTTTTTATCTTCTTGTGGTAGTTAATTGTTATTAAAAGTATTCTTATTCTCTTACTTTTACTTGTTGCTTAATATTGTTCCTACTTCCCTTATTTTTATTAGATTGAAAGACTTTTAATAAGTTTTTTGGGTTCTAGGAATTCGCCAAAAGGCTTCATTGAACTTTGGTCTAATATGTGTGGTACCATTTTATGAAGGTAGTATTGGGTGTAGATCTTTGATGGATTCCACTAATGTTTTTTCTTATAAACTTTTGTAGAATTTTCAAAAAATGAAAGTCTTTGGGCTAAATTCATGAAATTTCACTAATGCAAAGGTAAGCAACCTTTAATTTGCAATTATAAACATGGTGACTCTATTGTTTGAGAACAACTTTGTGATATTAAATGGAAAGAAGAACCTCTCATTTTTTGGAGTATTAATAATGGATCTTCTTTCTTTTGGAAAGATAATTGGATGGTGGATTTTTCCATTGATTCTTTGCTTAATACTCACTCTACTTTTTCTTTGAAAGTTAGTCATTTTATTTATAATGGTGAATGGAATTTCTCTTTTTTAAATGATTTAATTCTTGATTTCATTAGTAATAACATTATTAATATTCCTATTGATGGTTATTTTCTAGATCAAATTCTTTTCAAAATTTTTGGTAATGGAGAACTTTCTTTTAAAAATACTTGGCACTATATTAGAGTTAAAATTCCTCTTCTCATGTTTTCCTTAAAATTTGGAATAATATTATTCCTACTTTATTTTTTCTATTCTTAGGTGGAGAATTCTAAGGGATTATATTGGTGTTGATTCTTTACTTTTGGACAAAGGTTTTCATCTGCCCACTAAATGCATATGTTGCTTTGTATTGAGAAGGTTAGTCATGTTTTTGTTAATGGTGCCATTGCCTCTAAAGTTTGGGGTTGGTATGAGGATTTATTTAAATTAAGCTATTTTAATGGTAATTTAACTTTAATGCAACTTCTTGACTCTTATTTTCTTAACACGTAAAGGGCATATCAAAATTGTGGTGGTTGTTACTTTGATTTGTTTATTTGTCTGTCTTAAAATGATGCTAAGCATCGAATGTGCTTATGAATCATAAGAGGATTATTGCTAGGACTAAAGATAAGATTTTTTTTTTTTTGACATATGGTCGCTCTTCTTAGTGGTACTAATTTTAGAGGTTGCAAGTTGTTGCCTCTAAATTGAGTATCAATTTTCCTTATTGTGACTCATCTCGATTATAAAAATTATTCATTGATTAAGCCTCTTAATTGTTGTATTAAAATTAATACCGATGGCTCTGCTGTAATAACAAGTCAAGTTGTGGTGGTATTTTAGAAATAATCATGAGAATGTTATCTTGGCTTTTTCCACTCTCTCTCTACTATTATTTTTTCTGAATTGATGGTTGTTTATCATGCTCTTAAGCTTTGTTTGGATAGAAATTTTCATATTATTTGGTTGGAATCTGATGTTGAGATGGTTGTTGAGCTTTTTTATTTAATTAGAAATATTAAAGCTATTATCTCTAAACTTTCTTTTAAAATTACTCATATTTTAAGAGTAGCTATTTTGGGGGTGTAATCTTTCTGATTTTACTTTATTTACAAATGCGAATATTCTTAAGCAATTAAGAGGGTTGTCTAATTTAGATAAATCTGATTTTCCTTATATTAGATTTTATTAATTTTTTTCTTTCTTTCTATTATTTTGGTTTTATTTGGTAGCTTCGGTGGTTTTGGTTTTGTTGGCTCCTCTTCTTTCTTGGGGATTTATGTTCTTATTTTATTCTTGTAATCTTGGTTTTAATTTTATTGCTTATTATATTGTTCCCACTTTTATTGTGGTATCTTTTGTGGTTTATTTTTTGGCTTTTTTTCTTTTTCACTTTTGGTTGGTCTCCTTGAGCTTCTTGGTTTTGGGTGCCTCTTTGATGTGATGTTGGTTGAGCTTCTATTCCTTCTATTTCCTTTATTGTTGGTTTGATTTTGGGTGTTCACGCTTTCCTTCGTGGCTTTGTTGGTTGTGTTGTTACTTATTTTGGTTGGTGGCTGCTATGGTCTTTTTTGGTTGTTGTAGTCTAGTGTTGGAGTTGGTGAGCTTGTTGGTTGCTTCTCTTCTCTCCCCTCCCCACCCTTGCTTCTATTTCTAGTCTTTCCTCCTTGACTTCATTTCTTACTCCTACTAATTTTGGGTGGTTGGATGGTTGTGCTGGCTTGGAATGTTTTTTTTGGCTTAGTTTTTTCTATTGTTGCCCATTTGGCTGGTGACTTTATTGTTGTTCTTCCATTTTAGGTGGCTGGATTTAGATCTTTACTGGTTATTGGTGTGTGCTCGAGTGCCTTTGTGAGGTTTGTGCTATGATGGCTAAGATGTTTACTCTTTCTGTTTATTGCATTTTTATGATCTACCCTCTTTTTTCGTCACAAATTTTGTTGCCCTTCTAATGTTTGTCATCGAGCTTGAGCCTTTTCTTTGGTTTTTCTTTCCTTTCTCTTTCTCTTTATTTTTCTTTAATTGTGTATTCTCTACTTTAGTATTTTCTTGTGTTCCTTCGCTTACACTTGTCTCTTCAGTGGTATGCAACCGCCGTGGATTCTTTGTCTATATTCTTTTCTTAGTTTTCCCTTTCCTTTTATATTAGTTAGGATTTTTCTCTTTAGGTCTTTTGTATATCAGCAAGAGTCTTTGAGATTTATCCCTTTAAGGATGTTAGATCCTTTTCTTTTGGTAAAAAAATACCCTTTTACCAAAAAAATTCATAAACTGTAAACCCAAAACCCTAAATCCTAAACCCTAAAGCTTAAAGCCTAAACACTAAATCATAAACCCTAAACCATAAACCCTAACCCTAAACCCTAAACCCTAAAACCCTAAACCCTAAACCTTAAAACCTAAAAACCTAAAAACCTAAAAACCTAAACCTAAACTAAATAAAACTTAAAAATAAAATAAATAAATAAATAAAATAAAATAAAAACCTAAACTAAAACCTAAACCAAAACCTAAATATAAAATAAAATAAAAATAAACTAAACTAAAATAAATAAAAACCTAAACTAAACTAAAAAATAAAATAAACCTAAGAATAAAAAACCTAAATAAAAAAAACTCAATGTAAAATAAAAATAAAATAAACCTAAAATAAAATAAAATGAAAACCAAATAAGAACCTAAACTAAAAGAATAAACCTAAAAATAAATAAATAAATAAAACCTAAACCCTAAACTAAAAAAAAAACCTAAACCTAATATAAAAATAAAATAAATAAAATGAAATAAACCTAAACCTAAACTAAAATAAACTAAACCAAAATAAATAAAACCTAAACCTAAACTAAATAAAATAAAATAAACTAAAAATAACCCTAAACCTAAACTAAAAAATGAAAACTAAAAATAAACCTAAAATAAAACCTAAAACCTAAAGCTAAAAAAATAAAATAAACCCTAAACCTAAACCTAAAAATAAAAAAATAAAACTAAACCAAAAAATAAAATAAAAATAAAACTCAACTAAAAAATAAACCTAAACCTAAAAAATAAACTAAAATAAAAAATGTAAACAAAAATAAATAAACCTAAAATAAATAAACTAAGTAAAATAAAAAAAAACCAAAATAAAAATAAAAAATAAAGTAAACTAAAATAAATAGAAAATAAACTAAATATACTAAATAAACCTAAACCTACTCATTTACTTAATTTCTTTTTTAAAAAAGCCTTAAACTCTAAATCCTAAACCCTAAACCCTAAACCTACAACTATAAACCCTAAACCTTAAATCCTAAAAAACCCTAAACCCTAAACGTTAAAAAACCCTAAACCCTAAATCCTAAAAAACCTTAAACCCTAAATCTTAAACCATAAAAGCATAAACCCTAAAGCTTTAAACAATAAACCCTAAACCATAAATCCTAACCCTAAACCCTAAACCTTAAACGCCAAACCCTAAACCTAAACGTAAAGTAACTAAATAAATTAGAAAATAAACCTAAACCCTAAAACCTAATAAACCTAAACCTAAACCCTAAGAATGGGAAGAACCTTGACGGCAGGAACATCACCACAACTGGCTCACCTGATCCGGCCGTGGATATGGAGGTAGGTCGAGAGTGGTGGTTATGGAGGCGTGAGGAGGAGAAGTTACAACCATGGTGGTGGTGAGGGAGAGATTAGAGATATGAAGGTGGATCTTGGTACTCGAGAGGTCAAGGTGGTTTTGACGGGAACAAGAGAAACCAAGAATGGCATCCGACCGGCCGCTTATGGAACTATGTTTTATATAGAGATGGTTCTAGCTAGGGTTTTGATTTGCTCTAGGCATGTTCCTTTTATACATGTTGTCGCTGTCTTAGAAAACTTGGTGCTACTTGGTTGATGAAATTGAAAGAAGAAATGTTGAATCTAATTTGTTCTCTATTAAAAATGAAATCAAAAACCATAATCCTAAACTAAATCCTAAACCCTAGACCTAAAACCTAAACACTAACCCCTAATCCTAAACCCTAAACCCTAAACCCCAAAGCCTAAACCCAAAACTCTAAACCCTAAAAGGCTAAAAAATAAACCTAAAGTAAATAAAACCTAAAAATAAAATAAATAAGTAACCTAAACCAAAATAAAATAAAAGATAAAAAATAAAAAATAAAACCTAAACTAAAGCTAAAACTAAACCTAAAACAAATTAAACTAAAATTAAAAATCTATGCTAAAATAAAATAAATAAAAACCTAAACTAAACTAAAATTAAAATAAATAAAATAAAAACTAAACTAAAATAAAAAAATAAAATAAACTAAAAAAAAATTTAAACAAAAATAAGAATAAAATAAAACTAAATAAAAATAAAAATAAAAAAACCCTAAACTAAAATAAACTAAACTAAAATAAGTAGATCATAAACTTAGACCTAAAATAAACTAAACCTAAACCTAAACCTAAACCCTAAATAAAATAAATTAAACTAAAAATAAAACCTAAAACCTAAACCTAAAAAAATAAAATAAAAACCTAAAACTAAAACTAAAAAAGAAAAATAAAACCTAATCCTAAAATATAAAATAAAACTAAAACTAAACTAACAAATAAACATAAACCTAAACCTAAACTAAAAATATACTAAAATAAATAAACCTAAACTAATGTAAATAAACCTAAAATAAATAAATTAAACTAAATAAAAGAAAAAAAAAACTAAATATAAAATAAAATATAATAAACTAAAATAAAAAAAATAAAATAAACCAACTGATGATTAAATTTTTTTTAAATAAAACCCTAAACCCTACACCTAAATCCTAAACCTAAACCCTAAACCCTAAATCCATAAACTAACCCAAAACCTAAACCCTAAACCTACAACCTAATCCAACCTAAAACCTAAACCCTAAACACTAAATTATCCATAAACCCTATACCTTAAACCCTAAATCCTTAACAGTTAACCCTAAACCCTAAACCCTAAACTTTAAGGCCTAACCCTAACCTTAATCGTAAAACCCTAAACCCTAAACATTAAACCCTAAATCCTAAACCATAAAATCGTAAACCCTAAACTAACCCAAAACCCTAAGTTAGCCCTAAAACCAAAACCCTAAACCCTAAACCTTATTCCAGAAAACCCTAAACCCTATTCCTTAAAAATCCTTAACCCTAATGTATAAACACTAAACCCTAAGCCCTAAACTCTAAACCCTAACCCTAAACCCTAAAACCCTAAACCCTAAACCCTAAACTAAATAAATCTAAAAAAATAAAATAAATATAAACACCTAAACTTAAATAAAATAAATTATATTAAATTAAATAAAAACCTAAATTAAAAAACCTAAACCTAAAAAAAATAAAGAAAATAAAAATAAGCTAAAATTAAATAAAGAAAAACCTAAACTAAATTAAAAATAAATAAAATAAACCTAAAAATAAGAAACCTTGATAAAATAAAAACTAAATATAAAATAAAAATAAAATAAAACTAAAATAAAATTAAAAAAGAACTAAATAAAAACCTAAGCCTAAAAAATAAACCTAAAAAAATCTAATAAAAAAAACTAAACCCTTAACTAAAAAAAAATTAAACCTAAAATAAAAATAAAATAAATAAAATAAACCTAAACCTAAACCTAAACTAAAATAAATAAAACCTAATCCTAAACATAAAGTGAATTAAACATAAACCTAAACCTGAACTAAATAAAATAAAATAAACTAAAATTAAACCTAAACTTAAACTAAAATAAAACCTAAAATAAACCTAAAATAAACCTAAAACCTAAACCTAAAGAAATAAATAAAAACAAATAAAACTAAAAAAATAAAATAAAAAAATAAAATAAAAAAATAAACTCAACTAAAAGAACCTAAACCTAAAATATAAACTAAAATAAAACCTAAACTAAAATAAAACCTAAAATAAATAAACTAAACTAAATAAAAAAATAAACTTAAATAAAAATAATAAATTAAATAAACTAAAATAAATAAAATTAAACTAAATAAACCAAAACCTACTATTACTTAATTTAAAAATAGAGAAAACCCTAAACCAAATCAAACCTAAACCTAAAACTAACCCTAAACCCTAAACCTACAACCCTAAACCCTAAAACCTCAAACCCTAAACTCTAATCCTAAACCTGACACCCTAAAAGCATAAATCCCAAAACCCTAAACCCTAAATGTTAAACCCTAAACCCTAAACCTTAACCCTAAACCCTAAACCCTAAACCCCAAACCCTAAACCTAAACCTAAGGTAACTAAATAAATTAAAAATAAACTTAAACCCTAAGAATGGGTAGAACCTTGATGGCAAGAACATCAACAACCATGCTCACCAGATCTAGGCAAGGAGAAAGGTGGTTATTAAATTTGGAGGTGGGTGGATAACAAGGGATTTGGAGGAGGGAAGGAAGTGTGAGAGAAGGTTACAAAAGAATAGGGAGAGATTAGGATGGTGGATCCCACTACTGAGAGGTGGGTGTTTCTGACAAATGTAGAAATTGAAGAACGCCGATCCGACTTATGGAACTATGTCTTTAAAAGAGACTGCCTAGTTATCTAGTGGTTTTATTTGCACTATGTGTGCCCATTTTTTATCTATGTCATCGCTTATGTCTTAGAAAACTTTTTGTGTTACTTGGTTGATGAAATCGAAAAGAAGAAATGTTGAATATGAATTTTTTCTCTATTAAAAAAACCCAAAAACCCTAAGCACAAAACTAAAACCGAAACCTTAAACCCTAAACCCTAAAAACCCTAAACCCTAAACCCTAAACCCTAAACCCTAACCCCTAAACCCTAAAACCTAAACCCTAAATCTAAACCCTAACCTAAACCCTAAACCCTAAACCCTAAACCCTAAACCCTAAACCCAAAACCTAAAACCCTAAACCTTCAACTAACCCTAAACCCTAAACTCTAAACCCTAAAAAGCTAAGAACCTAAACATAAACTAAATAAAACCTAAAAATAAAATAAATAAAGAAACTTAAACCTAAAATAAAATAAAATAAAAATTAAACCTAAACCTAAACTTAAAAAAAGAATAAAATAAAAAATAAAAACTAAACTAAAATAAAATAAATATAAACCTAAACTAAACTAAAAAAAAAATATAAAACCTTAATAAAATAAAAACTAAACCTAAAATAAAAATAAAATAAACTTAAAATAAAATAAAAAAACTAAATAAAAACCTAAACCTAAAAAATATAGCTAAAAATAAATAAATAATAAAATTTAAACCCTAAACTAAAAAAAACATAAACCTAAACTAAAAGAAATAAAACTAAACCTAAACCTAAAATAAATTAAACCTAAACCTAAACCAAAACCCTAAATAAAATAAAATAAACTAAAAATAGGCCTACACCTAAACTAAAAAATAAAACCTAGAAATAATCCTAAAATAATAACCTAAAACCTAAACCTAAAAAAATAAAATTAAAACCTAAACCTAATTCTAAAAATAAAACCTAAATCCTAAAATAAATTAAAATATATAAAAAAACTAAAAAATACTTAAACCTATGAGTTTACTCAATTTTAAAAATAATTAAAAATTAAAAAATTAAAAAATTAAACAAAAAACCCTAGCCCTAGACACTAAACCCTAAACCCTGAACCCTATACCCTAAACCCTAAACTTTAAACCTTAAAAGCCTAATCCCTAAACCCTAAACCCTAAATAATAAACCTAAACTAAAACTTAAACCTTAAACCATAAAAAACCCCTAAAACTCTAAACTCAAACACTAAATCCATAAACCCTAAACCCTAAATCCATAAACCCTAAACCCCTAAAAACCCTAAACCTAAACTAAACCTAAACCCTAAACTATCCCTAAACCCTAACCCTAATTCCTAACCCTAAACCCTAAACCTTGAATAAAGATGTCATTAGGAGTAGATCTGAACAATGACCTAATCCAAACATAGTTATGCTAGCTAAAGAAAATGTCTTCAAGTGACTTTCTCTTGACTATTAGAGATTCAAATACCCTAAACCCTAACCCTAAATCATATTATAATACCATATCTTATAGTATAATAGCTTTAGGGAACATCATTAGGTGTGCTATGGTGTGTCATTTAATCAAAAGAATGGAATTTTGCATCCAAAATAAATGATCATTTTTCAACCAAATTTTATAAATTTTTTTTGCTTAAAGTGATTCATTTTAAGGTGTAATGTAAGATAATATATTATATGAAAGCATATTAAAATATAATGTACATAACAATATAACTTCACATATATATGAATGTGGTGGTGTGTTACTAAATGGTACTATACATTTTAGTATGTTTTATTTTTCTTTTAACCCATTGGGTCAAAACTCACAAAAATGTTAATTTAAAGGATGAGATGGAAGAATTTGGCCAAATTCATGGCACACACCAGGAAGCAACACCAAAATTATGCTATTTTGTATTATTTTTAATAAAAAAATAACAATCTTACATTCAAAATGAACATTATTCATATTTTGAGAAAATTTTTTTCTTTGTTCCTTTTAAGTGATTCTAATGAGGTGTAATTTTAGATAATATATTATATTATAGTAAATTATAATATAACATCATATATTATAATATAATATAGTGTGTTAATTAACACAATAATATGTTTAGCATGATATTGTATTGTATGTTTGAAGTTGCACCATCATAAATCATAAAATGTTTATTACAATGTTAAGATGATGTAATTAGATCGAATACATTGTTAGGCTTTTGGATGAAGTATTAAAGGAGTGCATACGAAAAGAAATAGTATTTGATGATATTTCCATGTTAAGGAGAAGGAGGGAGTTCCGCTAGGGGATCACACATGAATTGGACATGACATGTAAGGGGGTCTATGTCGAGGGCATAGAAGAAGAAAATCTGCTGGGGATAAGTTTTGAATTTGATTTGATTATATGATTTTTGGAAAGAAGATCCTCTGGGAATAAGAATCTATAATCCACCAGGGATTAATATTGAATTGTCTTTAATTTGTTTTATTTTAATTGATGATGTACCAGAGATATGGGCTCATTCCATTGGGATTGGGTATATGAACCTTCCACTAGGGAAGCAGGTTCAAGCTATCCGAAGGGGATTGGGATTTGAGTTTGATTTCATAGATATGTTTGGGGATGTGTCCGTTGGGATTTCTTTGATTTAGACTCTACTATGGGAGTTGGTTTAATTTGACTCCACCAGGGAGGTTGGTTTTGAATTTGATTTGTTTGCTTGACTTGTTTATATATGATTTGTGGCTACACTGGGGAGAAGTGTGTGATTTAACTCCACTGGGGAAAATTAGATTGGGTTTAATTTAATCTGAGTTAATATATGAACCTGCCGCAGGTGTGATGAACCCACCAAGAAGGGACTATACTAAACCTACCTTAGGTTTACAAATCTAAAGAGATAATCTACCGACTGCAAGGTAGAGCTAGGCAACCTAAGGGGTTGCCTTTTAGTATGCAACGACTATGCTAGAAAGAAGGCATAGTAGACTTACATTCCAAAGTGAGGAGTAACTGCTAGGGTGATCTGTTGGATGCACAACAAACTGAATCTAACCTAGGATGACTACTGAGTGAATGTCGCTGGGGACTTATTTCAACTCAAAAGTAGTCAGGATTAATTTTATCTTAATTTCATGTGATTTGATATGGTTTATTTGGTTTAGTTTGATTTCTAATTAAGGGAATATCTACTCTAGATGTGAGCTCGGTCAAATTTGATAGATTTAATTTATGGACCATGTCGATGTGTGATGGAATCTCTGAGTAGGGGCCATATCAGACTTATCCTATCTCAGATTTACAAATCCAAAAGGATACTATACTGGTCATGGGGTAGAGCTAGCCAACCTAAGGGGTTGCCTTTTAGTGTGCAACTATTGTGCTAGGAAGAAGGCGTAGCAGACTTACATCATCTAAAGTAGGGAACAACTGCTGGGGTGACCTATTGGTAGCATAATAAATCAAACCCAATATAAGGGAAACTATTAAGTGAATGCCACTGGGGACTTATATCAACTCAAGAGTAGTCAGGAAATTTTTATAGAGAGTTTTCCTGATACTGCCCTAAAGATAGGATGCCTGCTTGGGAAAAAAACCACAAAGGGTGTCCAGCTAATCCACAAGTGAATATATATTTTGTTTATATGTTTACATGGACCTTGTTGGTGTGTGAGGGACCAAACTGAGAAGGGGCTATGTCAGTCATGACCTATCTTAGATTTATTGGACTAAGGGAGAATCTGTACATCCACAGGATGGATACCCCAACCATAGGGGTGGTTACCAAGAAAGGGAACTGTCAAATCTGATAGTAACCCGGGTACTATCTAAATGGGGTCGCAAAGGACATGATCCAAATATAGTGCCCACAGGGAAGGTGCTATTAAGGGCGTTATCCTAAGCCTTGGAAAAAAAAGCTTATAGGTGTACGGTGGTCAACTCAAGGAGAAAGTGTAGAAAACTTACATCTGCCATGAGTGGTGTATCCTAAAGTGCAGGAACCATCCAGCCTAAGGTGTATCCGTCAGCGTAGTGATAACCAACCTAAGGTGCCCGTCATTATGCAATGATCAATCTAGAAAGAAAGTGTGCAGGCTTACAACTGTCCAAGTGGAATTGATCATCGGGATAGTGTATCATCGATGAGATAGATGCTATCTAACCTAGAGTGACTACTAAGCAGGGAACCCTGAAGATGGATTGGACCCAGACTTGAAGAAGTCAGGAGGGAAGAGCCACTAGGGGACTTATCTTAAACCTCAAATATACTTGACCTAGTCAATGCACGAAGGGTAATCCAAGAAGAAAGCATAGCAGACTTACATCCTCTTAAATGAAGCCAACGTGAGGTAATTTATCGGCCATGTAGTAAGGCCTACCAAACTAACAATGCACTCATTAGTGTGTAGTGGCCAAGTAAGGAAGGAAATCATAGCAGACTTACATCCACCAAAGGCAAGAAGACCACTGGGGTGACACACTAGTAGGGTAGCATGTCAGCCTGACCTAGAGCAGCTATTGAGTGAGTGTCACTGGAGGCGTTATCTCAACTCAGAGTAGCCCAAGATAAAAGATTTATTTCTTTTATATATTTGTGTGTAGTTTGTGTTTGTGTTGTGTCAATGAAGGATAGGACACCGCTCGAGTTCCTTACACCTAAATACATCGTGGCGAATTTACAAACAAGAATACTTTCAATATGGAAGAGATTGAATTGAAAATGTAATTTTCATTGATGATAATTATTTTCAAACATGATTTATAATTTTTCTTTTAGTTTAGCCCATTGATTGGAAGCATTGGGTGCTCTCCCTTATGGTTAATAAGTTGACAAGATCCTTTTTAGTAGGCCATCTATATGGCAAAAGGGCCTTCTAATGTTGGTTCAAACTTGACTCCCATCTTACGACGGGAAACAATCGGTCTCCTTAGAACTAAAATAAGCTCTCCTACTTGAAAAGCTCTACGACAGACTAACTTGTTGTGAGCTTGAATCATTTTAGCTTGGTACAACTCGAGGTTTTGGCATGCCCACAGGTGTCTCTCCTTCAAACCTTTGAGCTATTCTAACCACAACTTGGCATTCTGCTCTATTATGATCTTGCTACCCACAGCTATCCTTAGTGATGGGAGTTAGAATTCTAATGGTAGAATGGCTTTGAACCCATACACTAAGTAGAAAGGAATAGACTGAGTTGGAATTCTATATGTTGTGCATAGGCCTATAAGGCTTCAACAAATTGCTCATGCCACTATCGCTTATTATTTTCAAATTTCTTCTTCAGTATTTGGATGAGAATTTTATTGAAGGCTTCTGTTAAGCCATTTTCCCTTAGGTAGTTGATGGTAGAATATCTCCAATCTATATTGTGTCTTTGAGCAAAGTTATTGATCTCAGTGCTCTTGAATGCAGTACCATTATCAGTTATAATTCATTGAGGCACTCTAAACCTATATACAATATTATTCATAACAAATTGGAGCACATGCTAAGTTGTGACCTCTCTGAGAGAAATTTCCTTCATCTATTTGGAAAAGTAGTCAGATGAAGCTAAGATGAACTGATGACCCTCGAAAGAAAGAGGATCAATCGGACCCACTATGTCGATACCACAACACTCAAATGGTTATGAGGCTAATGTAGAATGTAGAATGTTGGGTGGTCAGTTTAGGACCACAGCATATATTTGACATTTGTTGGCATCGCCTAGTCGTATCCATGCAATCTTTGATCATCAATAGCCAGTAGTATCCTAGTCTCTTGATCTTGGCTTTCATCTTCAGATCATATTGGTTGGCTTCACATAATCTTGAGTGTACCTCGAGCACAATCTTATGGGCTTCGTGCTTATCTAAACAACATAACCACATATGATTGAAAGACCACCGGTACAAGACACCATCCACAAGAGCATAGGAAAGTACTCTCTGCTTCATCTGATCGGCTTAGGAGTTCTCTTGAGGTAGTGTTCCTTTATTTAGGTAATCCGTGGATGGTTGCCTCTAATTTAACTCCTCATCTTTCCTGGTAATGACAACCTCCCTTCATAAGAGTACTTTTTGATGAGTTCATTATCAATAAGGGATAAGACTTGTCTACTTTGGACCTTTATTGATATGTACTCATCCTCCGGTCATGCCAACTCCTTGGAAAGCTTTACTAAAGCATACACTACAATATTCTCTCCTTTAGGAAACTTATAAACATAACCTCTGGGATTTGGGCCAACAAATTCATGCTATACTTGTGGTTATGATGGAGCTTGAACTTTATAACCTTATAGGACCCAGTGATTTGGTTGATAACTTGCTGAGAATCCTCAAAGATGTTAATATTCTAGATTCTTAGAGTAATGAATAGCAACATACCAGTAGTCAGAGCCTCATATTTGGCTTCATTGTTGGTGCAAGGATTGAACAGATGATATGAGAATTTCATCACATCACTGTCCAGAGTTAAGAGAACTATTCCTACCCCTATCTTTCCTGGAATAGTATATTGTGGTTCTTCTCCTCTTTGAGAGGAAGCTGCACCATCAAAGAACATCTCCCAATAGTGAATGCTAGTATCCCATAAGTTCATGATTTATTCATCAGGAAGATCATTATTAAGCGAAGAGTTAGTAGGAGGTGGGTGTGCTACTAAGAAATCTGCTAGTGTTTATCCTTTCACCACATGGAGGGGTATGAAGGTAGTGTCAAACTATGAGAGAATCATGGAACGTCATGCGAACCTTTCGGATATTGTCAGCCGTGTCATAAGATACTGTAGTGGATTGATCCTAGAGATTAAGTTTAATTTATGAGAAAGCATGTACTACTATAGCTTTTGGGATGCAAAGATTAAAGCTAGGCAATGCATCTCAATGGGTGGATAATTAGCCTTAGTAAGGATTAGATAGTAGAGGTAGTATAGTGCATTTTCCTTCCCTTTGTCATTGGCTTAGGCCAACAAAGCACCAAGGGATTAATCTAATGCAACAGCATAAAGTATGAGCTGGTTGCCTGGGATAGGGGCTGCTAGAACTGATAGCATCATCAGGTAATGCTTGATGTTTTTGAAGGCATGCTCACACTTATTATCCCACTTGAACTTGGTGTCCTTTTTGATAAGTGTTGAGAATGGCTGATATTTTCCCTGATAAGTTGGATATAAAGCATCTTAGATACACCAACCACCCTTGGAATGATCTAAGTGGAGTTAAACTTTTAGGAGGTGGCATTTCTAATATCCCTTGATCTTCTACAGATTGATTCGATTCCCTGGTGTCGGACAATAAACCCAATGAATTTCATTAAAGATACTCTGAATGTACACTTTAGGGTGTTCATTTTGTGGATAAATTGTCTTAACTATTCAAAAACTACTCTCATGTCAAAGAGATGGTCTTCCTTTTCTCTACTTTTGACTATGAGATCATTGACATAGCAAATGACTTGATGATGAATGAGCTCATCAGAGATTCGAGTCATAGCCCGCTAGTATATACCACCGACATTTTTAAGGCTAAAAGGCATGATTTTATAATAATAGATTCTGATCAGGGTTTTAAAAGTTGTGTTTCTTTCATCTTTAGGGGCCATCTTTATTTGGTTATATCCAGATGAGCCATCCATGAAAGAGAAGAATGCATGAGATGAGGAAATGTCCACCATCAACTTTGGGATTGGTAGTAAAATTCATCTTTTGGATATGGCTTATTTAAATCCCTAAAATTGATGCATATATAAATTTGGCCATTCTTTTTCTTAACTGGGATGATGCTAGCTAACCAGGTAGGGTATTTTTCTTCTAGGATGAAGCCGACATTGATCAGTTTCTTGACTTCATAAATGACCTATTGTTCTATGTCTAATCACATGCGTCTAGGAGCTTGCTTGATAGGGTTAGTAGTAGGCTCAATTGCTAGTTTATGGACTACTACATAATGAGCCAGTCCAGGTATCTCTTCATAACTCCATGCAAAGCAATCCTTAAATTCAGTCAATAACCTAACTAAGTCATTAGTTTCAATTTCATTCAACAAAGAATTGATGTATGTCGTGTGTGGATCTTCTTCAATTCTTAAGTTGATTTTTAAAGCTCATCGATGGTTGACTTGATCTCTTCTTCGAACTCTAGTGATGCATCTTTGACTTCAAAATCATCTAGATCATCTGAAGTTCTAAGCATAGCTTCTCATATGAGTTAATGTGATTTGAAAAGAACCTATCAGATTCCAAATTATTGGTGATGACTAAGCAGTAACTATCATCATCGATTGGACCCACTATATTGAATCTAGTCCCAATCTTGATTGAGAAATTTTGCATTTATTCTTCCATATTCTTTCCAAGTAGCCTGACTTGTGCTTTGAACAAGTATGTGGGATTAACTCTTTCTTTACTAAATTATGTACAGAAGGAAAGTACCAATCAAAAGTTAATTATATTAAATCTTTCTATGAATCATCTTCAAGTTCTACATCAACTTCTTGACTTGAGGATGATGCCCCTAGAAAGAACCTATAAGTCTTCACACTAGTGGATGACTTAGGGGCTTCCTTAATTACCAAACCCTCAGCTTTTTGAGAGGAAAGTGGTGTTATAGCTAAAGTTCCCAATTGATGCCTAACTATTTCACATATAGACTTGAATACACTTATGCTTTGCTTTGGAACCCAGTCTTTATTGCTATCTAGCTCAAGCGTCAACTCCAAGGGAATCTACTGCTGAGAAGAGCTGGATGGTGTGCTAATCATATAAGACTCATCCTATGAACTACATTCTAAGTCTATATGGATAACAGGTGTACTCTTGGTAGTTGAGACATATCTTCTATTAGGTGGCCAATAAAGAGATTTTCCAGCCCTAGGACTGCCTCTGAACTGACCTCTAAACTCTTCCTGGTGGAGGTTAGGTCATCCTACCCATATGATCAAATGGAGTAACGAACTGTGGGTGGAATCTAATGTCAGGCTCCACTTCCTCCTCCAAGTCTATTTTTGCTCCATTTTATTTTCTTTTTCATTTTCTTTTTTTCTTTCCTTTTTATATTTCTTTTTCTTTTTCTTTTTCTATTTCTTTTTCTTTTATTTCTAAACTTTGGCCTAGTTTACAAGAATAGACTTGTTGATGTTGATAGTTGTAGTAAACCGCATCCTCATATATGCTAACCTTGTGAACTGTAAATGACTTGAGATCTCCTTTGACATAGTAGATGATCCCATCTCTCACAAACTTCATACACTAATGTAGAGAGGATGAAACTATGTTGTTCTCATGTATCCATGGTCTCCCAAGAAAAGTGTTGAATGATGTATCTGAGTCTATAATGTGAAACTTGGCTTCGATTTTCTAATCATCTATCTCAAGGGCAACACTATGGTGCCTAAGGCCTGTTGACCTCATTTTTGAGTATATTCAATCATCCCATATTAAACTTAGGAGTCTTCTAGAAACTAAGACTTCCCTAATCATAAGACAGTTCTAATAATTAGGTAAACACTTACCTAAGCCTAAAGACTTAGAAGGGTTAACCATAGGATTAGGTTATGCCTTAAGGATTAGGATAATCCACCTAACCTACAACCCAAATCCAATCCATGTTCACCTACTCAAACCAAACCTCAAGTTCAATTCAAACATCAAATTCAAATCCAAATCCAAACTTGAAACCCTTCCTACATATGACCTATCCCATGGACTTAGCCAAATCTTAATCCAAATCAATCCATAATCAATTAATTTTCTCATAACAAATTTATATCTTCAATCATCTTCCTAAATATAAATCAAATCTACATTTAAATGATTAAAACTAAATCAAACTAAATCAAAACCCTTCCAAGGCTATATGACCTATCCCATGGACTTAGCCAAATCTTAATCCAAATCAAGTCAAAATCAATTGATTTTCTCATAAATAAATCATATTTTCAATCATCTTTACAAATTTAAATGAAATATACATTTAAATCATCAAAACTAAATCAAACCAAATCAAAATCCAAACCTAAGCCACATGACCCAACTCCATCGACTTAGCCAAATTCCTTCATTCTAAAACCCAAATTCAATTGATTTTTGCATGAATCATTCATACTTTCAATCATATTTAGAAATATAAATGGGCTTTTATGTTTACTATTTGGAGAAATTTGTAGCCTTCCTGGATGACAGACTTTGGATGATGGGCTACACGAGCTATGCTGGCTGTGATGGCCTTGATGTTTCCCACTCTTTCTTCTTTTGGTTGGTAGCGCTATAAGTAATTGTAACCCTACTCCTGAAGTTTAGATGCTTACATAGTGTTGCTCCTTGAAATGATTGTAAGTGAGCCTGAGCCTTTTCTTTATTTTACTCCTTTGATTTGCTCTTACTTTTTATGCTTGCTTAATTGTACTCATCCTTTCAATAGTATGTTGCATATTTTTTTAATAGGTTGGGAGAGTCTTGCAGGTGGATCTAGCTAGTATCAGGCAGACCAAATGAAGTTTGCTGATCACATAAGTATTTTTTGCTGTTGATTTTTTGGTTTTCCTTTTTCTTTATTTCCTTCAAAATTTAAATAGTTAGGTGATTTATCTCTTTAGGATTTATTGTAGCCCTTTGAGCATTAGCTTAGAGATTTACCCCCTCTAAGGACTTTGAACTTTTTCTTTGTTGCAATAAAATTTCCTTAATTTCCCTAAAAAAAACCTAAACCCTAAACCCTAAACCCTTAAGCCCTAAACACTAAACCCTAAACCCTAAAACCCAAAACCATAAACCCTAAACCCTAATACCTAAAATCTACAAACCTAAACCCTAAACCCTAAACCTTAATCCCAAAACACTAAACCTTGAACCCTAAACCCTAAACCCTATAAACCTAAAAACCTAAACCAAAACTAAATAAAACCTAAAAATAAAATAAATAAATAAAACCTAAACCGAATTAAAATAAAAAAATTAAAATGAAATGAAAACCTAAACTAAAACCTAAACCTAAACCTAAACATAAACCTATAAATAAAATAAAAAGATAAACAAAAATAAAATAAATAAAAACCTAACGTAATTAAAAAAATAAACTTATGAATAAAAACCTAAATAAAATAAAAACTAAATGTAAAATAAAAATAAAATAAACTTAAAATAAACCAAAAATAAAATTAAAAAAACTAAATAAAAACCTAAAATAAATAAAAAATAAAACCTAAACCCTAAACTAACAAAAAACATAAACCTAAAATAAAAATAAAATAAACCTAAACCTATACTAAAATAAATAAAACTAAAACATAAACTTAAAATAAACTAAACCTAAACCTAAACCTAAACTAAATAAAATAAAATAAAATAAACTAAAAATAAACCTAAATCTAAATTAAAAGAATAAAACCTAGAAGTAAAACTAAAACCTAAACCAAAAAAAAAAATAAATAAAATAAAAACTTAAATCTTAACCTAAAAATAAAATATAAAATAAAAATAAAACTCAACTAAAAAATAAACCTAAACCTAAACCTAAAAAAATTAATTAAAATAAATAAACATAAAATAAATAAACTAAACTAAATAAAATAATAAACCTTAATAAAAATAAAAAATAAAATAAACTAAAATAAATAAAAAATAAATTAATTAAACAAATAAGCCTAAACCTACTGATTTACTTTTTTTTTTAAAAATAACCTTAAACCCTAAATCCTAAACCCTAAACCCTTCACCCTAAAACTAACCCTAAACCCTAAACCCTAAACCTACAACACAAAATCTACAACCCTAAAACCTAACCCTAAACCATAAACCCTAAATAACCTTAAACTATAAATCCTAAACCCTAATTCTAAACTCTAAAACCTAAAGCATAAACCCTAAAACCCTAAACCCTAAACCCTACACCTTGAACCCTAAACCCTAAACCCCAAACCTCAAACATAACCCCAAAGTAACTAAATAAATTAAAAAATAAACTTAACCCCTAAAACCTAATAAACCTAAACCTAAACCTAAACCATAAGAATGGGAAGAACCATGACGGCATGAACATCACCGTCAACTAGGCTCCCTAGATTTAGGTGGAGGCAGGCAAAGTGCTATCACGGGTGGTGGGGGATCTGGAGGTGTTGGTGGATATGGAGGTGGTGGTCAGAGCAATGGTGGTTATCGAGGCAAAAGGAGCCAAGAAGGTCATAGACGTAGTGGTGGCGGAGGGAGAGATTGGAGATATGATGGTGGATCCTGCTACTTGAGAGGACGGGATGGTTTTGATGGGAACTAGAGAAATTGAAGAGCAGGCAATCCAATCTGCTGCATATGGAACTGACTTTATAGTAGAGACGGTTCTAGTTAACTAGAGATTTTGATTTTCTCTATGCGTGCTCATTTTTGATCTATGTCATCGCTTATGTCTTAGAAAACTTGGTATTTTAATTGGTTGATGAAATCGAAAAGAAGAAATGTTGAATTTGAATTTGTTTTCTATTTTAAAAAAAATGAAAAAAAAAAACCCTAAACCAAAATTAAAACATGAACCCTAGACCTAAAACCAAAACCCTAAACCTTAAACCCTTAACCCTAAACACTAAACTCTAAAACCCTAAACCCTAAAACATAAACCCTAAAAACTAAACCTTAAACCTAAACCCTAAACACTAAACCTTAAACCCTAAAAAGAAAAAAACCTAAACCTAAACTAAATAAAACCTAAAAATAAAATAGATAAGAAACTTAAATCAAAATAAAATAAAAAATAAAAATAAAATAAAACCTTAACCAAAACCTTAACGTATGTAAAGACGTAATTCCATAAACAGGAGATCGGATCAACCATTCTTCTGTTTCTTTAGTTCCCATCAGACCACCCTTGCCTCACGAGTAGCGGGATCCTCCATCATATCCCTGATCTATCCCTCCAACACCACTAGAGTTTTAACCTCTGTCGCTCCTCCCACCTCCATATCCATTAGCATATCCATTAGCACCTCTAGATCCATTAGCACCTCCAGATCCTCAACCTCAAGATCCTGCCTCCATAACCACCACCTCCATATCCACCATCATATCCACCGCCTATTCCGAGGGTTGGGGGGTTTAGGTTTTACTGTGTTTGGGGGTTTAGGGATTAAGGTATAGTTTTTAGGCTTTAGGCTTTAGGGCTTTTAGGGTTTAGGGTTTAGGGTTTAGAGTTTTAGGGTTTAGGGCTTAGTGTTTAGGTTTATGGTTTAGGGTGTAGGGTCTAGGGTTTGTGTTTAGGGTTTAGGGTTTAGGGTTTTATGGTTTGGGATTATTTAGGGTTTAAGGTTTAGAGTTAAAGGTTTAGGGTTTAGGGTTTTTCTTTGCTTATTTTTTAAATTTTTTTTAAATTAAGTAAATCAGTAGGTTTAAGATTATTTAGTTTATTGAGTTTATTTTTTATTTATTTTAGTTTATTTTATTTTTTTTATTTTTATTTAGGTTCATTTTTATTTCTACTTAGTTTAGTTTATTTATTTTAAGTTTATTTATTTTAGTTTATGTATTTTTGGTTTAGTTTATTTTTAAAGTTTAGATTTAGGTTTATGTTTATTTTTTAGTTTAATTTTATTTTTATTTTATTTTTAGGTTTAAGTTTTATTTTTTGTTTTTAGGTTTAGGTTTAGACTTTTATTTTATTTTTTTAGGTTTAGATTTTAGGTTTTTATTTTAGGTTTATTTTTATGTTTTATTTTTTAGTTTAAGTTTATGTTTATTTTTAGTTTATTTTATATTATTTAGTTTAGGTTTAGGTTTAGGTTTACTTTATTTTAAGTTTAGTTTTAGGTTTTATTTTATTTTAGTTTAGTTCATTTTTTATTTTATTTTGTTATTTTATTTTATTTTAGTTTAGTTTATTTTAAGGTTTACATTTAGTTTTTTTTATTTTATTTTATTTTAGGTTTAATTAATGTTTATTTTAAGTTTAGTTCTTATTTTATTTAGATCTTTTTATTTTTAGGTTTATTTTATTTTTTAGTTTAGTTTATGTTTTTATTTATTTTATTTTAGTCTAGTTTTATTTTATATATATTTTTTAGGTTTAGTTTAAGTTTAGGTTTAGTTTAGGTTATTTATTTAGGCTAGTTTTATTTATTTATCTTTTTTATTTTAGAGTTTAAGTTTTTAGTGGTCAGTGGTTAGGCCCAGTTGAGGGTGTGGTTAGGGAGTTAGCCCAGGCCCAGGAGGGTTTAGGTTGATAGTGGAGTTGGAGCCTGTGGTTTGGGTCCCAAGATTTGGGTCAGGTCAGGGTTTCAGTTTAGCTCAGGCTCAAGTTTAGGTTAAGGCCCAGTTTAGGCGGCCTGGGTTAGGTAGGGCTCAGCCTGGCTGGCCCAGGGCCTTATTTGGCCCAGGGGATTTAAGTTTAGTCAGCCTGTAGTTTAGGTTTAGGGTTTAGGTTTAGGAGTGGGCCCAGGGTCATGAGTTTAGAGGGCCTAGTTTAGTCAGAGGTTATATATTTAGGGCTTTAGTTAGAGCCCAGGTCAGCTCATGAAAGGTTAGTTTATTTAGGTTTAGCCCAGTTTAGTTATTTAGTTTAGAGGTTTAGGGCCCAGGAGTTTAGTTTTTTGGCCCAGGTTTAGTATTTTAGGTTTAGGTTTTAGCTCAGGTTTAGCCCAGTTTAGGGCCTGTGGCCCAGTTTAAGGGCCTGGTTGGTTTAGGTTTAGGGCTCAGTGGGGGTTTAATTTAGGTTTAGGTTTAATTTGGTTTTATTTGGTGTTTTAGGGTTTTTAAGGGGTGGTTAGGTCAGAGTTTAAGGTTTATAGATTTAAATTTAGAGTTTATGGTTTTGGGTTTAGGGTTTGGGGTTTAAGGTTGTAGGTTTTAGGGTTTAGCATTTTGGGTTTAGCATTTTAGGATTTAGGGTTTAGGGTTTAATATTTAGGGTTTATGGTTTAGGGTTTTAGGGTTTAAGGTTTAGGGTTTAATGTTTAGGGTTTAGTGTTTTAGGGTTTAATGTTTTAGGGTTTAGGTTTAGGTTTAGTGTTTGGGGTTTATGGTTTTTAGGGTTTAAGGTTTAGGGTTTAGGTTTTAGGTTTAGGATTTAGGTTTTAGTTTAGGGTTTAGGGTTTAAGGTTTTTTTTAACAAAGATTAAACTAATATTCAACATTTCTTCTTTTTGATTTCACCAACCAAGTAGCACACCAAGTTTTCTAAGACATAAGAGATGACATAGATAAAAAATGATCATACATAGAGCAAATCAAAAACCATAGATAACTAAAACTATCTCTACTGTAAAGACATAGTTCCATAAGTAGCAGATTGGATCGGCCATTCTTCAGTTTCTCCAGTTCCCATCAGAACCACCACCACCTCTCGAGCAGCGGGATCCTCCATCATATCACCAATCTATCCCTCCACAACCACCACGATTGTCACCTCCGTCACTCCTCCCACCTCCATAACAACCACTGCTCCGACCACCACCTCCATATCCATCAGCACCTCCAAATCTCCCACCACCACAATGATAACCAGCCTCCAACTTTGCCTGTAACGCCAGATCTAGACTAAGCCTAGTTGATACTGATGTTCCTGTCATCAAGGTTCTACCCATTATTAAGGTTTAGGTTTAAGTTTAGGTTTTGGATTATTAGGTTTTAGGGTTTACATTTATTTTTTTATTTATTTAGTTTCTTTAGGTTTAGGTTTAGCATTTAGGGTTTAGGGTTTAAGGTTTAGGGTTGTTTAGGATTTAGGGTTTTAGTTAGGTTTAGGGTTTAGTTTTAGGGTTTAGGTTTTAGGTTACGATTTAGGATTAGAGATTAGGGTTTAGAGTTTAGGGTTTAGTGTTTAGGGTTTGGGAGGGTTTAGGGAGGTTAGCTTAGGGTTTAGGGTTAAGGGTGGGTTAATTAGTATTTTAGTGGTTTAAGGATTATTTAGTGGTTGGGTTGAGTTTAGGGTTTAATTGGGTGGGTTAGGGCCGAGGGTTTAGGGTGTGGAGGGTTGGTTTAGGGTGGGATTAGGGTTAGGTTTAGGTTTATTTATCTAATTTAGTTTATTTTTAAATTTTATTTAGCTTCAACTTTATTTTATTTAGTTTATTTTATTTATTTTAGGTTTAATTATTTAGTTTATTTAGTTTATTTCTTAGGTTTGGTTTAGGTTTATTTTTTAGTTTAATTTTATTTTTATTTTAATTTGTAGGTTTTGGTTTTATTTTTTATTTTTAGGTTTAGGTTTACATTTTTATTTTATTTTTTTTAAGTCGATGTTTTAGTTTTTTATTTTTGGTTTATTTTTAGGTTTTATTTTTTAATTCAGGTTTAGGTTTATTTTTAGTTTATTTTATTTTATTTAGTTTAAGTTTAGGTTTAGGTTTAGGTTTTATTTATTTTAGTTTAATTTATTTTAGTATAGGTTTCGGTATATCTTATTTTTATTTTAGGTTTATGTTTAATTTTTATGTTTAGGGTTTAGGTTTCATTTTTTATTACTTTTTATATTTTTTTTAGGTTTATTTTTTAGGTTTAGGTTTTATTTTATTTTATTTTTATTATAGGTATAGTTTTAATTTCATTTAGGTATTTTCTTTTTTAGTTTAGTTTAAGTTTTTTTTATTTTTTTTTAGTTTAGTTTTTATTTTTTCTATTTTATTATCCTTTTAGGTTTACATTTAGGTTTTTATTTTATTTTATTTTGGTTTAGGTTTTTTTATTTATTTTATTTTTATGATTTATTTAGTTGAGGTTTAAGTTTTTTATCTTTTTATGGTTTTGGGTTTAAGATTTAAAGTTTTATTTCTTGGGTTTTGGGTTTAAGGTTTAGGGTTTTATGGTTTTGTGTTTAGGGTTTAAGGTTTAGGATTTTTAGGGTTTAGGGTTTAGGGTTTAAGGTTTAGGGTTTAGGGTTTCTATTTTAGTTTAGGACTTATGATTTTTGGTTAATTATTTTTAATAGAAAACAAATTTGGATTCAACATTTCTTCTTTTCGAATTCATCAACCAAGTAGCACACTAAGTTTTCTAAGATAGAAGCAATGACATTGATAAAAAATGAGCACGTATAGGGCAAATTAAAAAGCCTTGATAATTAGAATCGTCTCTACTATAAAGACACAGTTCTGTAAGCAGCAGATCGGATCAGCTATTTTTCAGTTTCTCTAGTTCCCATCAGAACCACCCCAGTCTCTCGAGTAGCAGGATCCACCATCATATCCCTGATCTCTCCCTCCGCCACCACCACTGCTGTAACCTTCATCACTCCTCCCACCTCCATATCCACCGCACCTCTAGATCCCCTACCACCACTGCGATAATTTTCATCTCTGCCTTTGCCTCCACCGCAAGATCTAGACTGAACCTGGTTGACGGTGATGTTCCTGCCATTAAGGTTCTGCCAATTCTTAGGGTTTTTTTAAAATGAAAAGTGGGAGAATTTTATTGCCAAAAAGAAAGGCATACAAGGTCCTTAAAGGGGATAAATCTCTAAACTACTGCTCAAAGAGCTACAATTAGCCTAAAGAGATAAATCCCCAACCTATTACAAGAAAACCAAAGCAAAAGAAAGAAAAGACAAAAATTAAGAAAGAAACAACACAAAATTCCAAAAAAGGGTAGCTAAAGACATCTATATCCTGAAATCTTCTAAGAGATGCACAAACCACCTACATCCCCAAAACCAGGCACAAACCTGCAAAGAACTTAAGATAGAGAAAATCATCTAGAAATAAGGACAAGCTAACTACATAAAAGGAACAAAATGATAAAATATTAGATAAGGCTCGCTCAATCACATTCATCTCAAGGCAACAGGATATGTGAGCATCCAAACTTCAAAAGAAGGGTTACAATCACATATGGTTCTACTAACCAAAAAGATAATAGGGGAAACATCCCATCCATCATAGCCACCTTACCTCAATTAAACCAAATAGCCAATAGCCAAGAGCTAGCCAAGTTCTAGTATTTATCATCAAGATTAAATAGGTAACTAACCCGCAAAACATCCAGCCAAACCTGAGCAAAGAAACCAACCAAACAAGACAGCAGCTAAGAAATAACCACCATCAAAGCCACCCAAAATAAACAAAGGCAAAAGGTAAAGAACCAAAAATTCTGTAGATCCACCAACCAACATCACAACTGCAGCCAGCCATCATGGACACCCAACCAAACATAGCAGCAGGAATCATTAGAAATAGCAACATAGCCAAGAACAACCAAAGCCACATACATGTTCATCCCACAATAGAAAGAAATGACAAGCCAATGGGCCATCCACCCAATAGGAAAACACCACATAAAAAACTTCAAAAAGACCACCAGAAATGGGGAACAAAAACTAAATGGCAGGTAACAGCTCTAGAGAGAGTAGCTCAGCCCAGGAAGGAACAAAGCCCATGGTCAGGCTCAACCAATAATCATGATGCTAGATAGGAAAAACCAAAAAGAAAAAGGCTAGAAATAACCATAGCCATCAAGCAACCACCAGCCAATAAACCCTCACAAGAAAAAAAGAGGCTAGGGAAAAAGGCAAACAAACAAGCTCTGAAGCCTGCCAATCACCAAGCCATCGTAAAACCAACACAACAAGAGACCAACAAGAGGAGAGAGCCACCAAAACTAGAGGGCAACCAAAGCTCAACAGTACCAACTAGAAACAATCCCGACCTCCATCAGAACAAGATACCATTCTTAGGGTTTAGGTTTAGGTTCAAGTTTATTAAGTTTTAGGGTTTAAGTTTATTTTATAATTTATTTAGTAACTTTAGGTTTAGGTTTAGGGTTTATGGTTTAGGGTTAGGGTTTAGGGTTTAAGGTTTAGGGTTTAGGGTTTATGGTTTAGGGTTTATTGTTTAGGGTTTTAGGGTTTATGCTTTTAAGGTTTAGGATTTGGGGTTAGGATTTAGGGTTTAGGGTTTAGGGTTTAGGATTTAGGGTTTATGGGTTTTTTTAAATTAAGTAAACCTATAAGTTTAGGTTTATTTAGTTCATTTTTTATTTATTTTAGTTTATTTTATTCTTTATTTTTATTTAGGTTTATTTTTTATTTTTACTTAGTTTAATTTATGTATTTTAGTTTATGTTTTTTTTACTTTTATTTTATAAGTTTAAGTTTAGGTTTAGGTTTATTTTTAGAGTTTTATTTTATTTTATTTTTTTAGGTTTAAGTTTTAGGTTTTATTTTAGGTTATTTTTTTAGGTTTTATTTTTAGCTTAGGTTTAGGTTTATTTTTAGTTAATTTTCATTTATTTAGTTTAGGTTTATGTTTAGGTTTTATTTATTTTTGTTTAGTTTATTTTAGTTTAGGTTTATGTTTATTTTATTAACTTTATTTTTTTATATTTGGTTTATGTTTTTTTTTTAGTTTAGGGTTTTGATTTTATTTTAAGGTTTATTTTTTTAGGTTTAGGTTTTTATTTTAAATTTTATTATTGTTTATTTTATTTTTATTTTTTCATCTAGTTTTTATTTTAATTAGGTATTTTATTCATAGATTTATTTTATTTTTTAGTTTAGTTTAGGTTTTTATTTATTTTATTTAATTTTAGTTTTTATTTTTTTTATTTTACTTTTAGGTTTATGTTTAGGTTTAGGTTTTAGTTTAGGATTTTATTTTACTTAAATTTAAGTTTTATTTATTTATTTTATTTTTAGGTTTTATTTAGTTTAGTTTTAGGTTTTAAGGTTATTAGGTTTTTAGGGTTTAGGGTTTAGGATTTAGGGTTTAGGGTTTGGGGTTTAAGGTTTAGGGTTTAGGGTTGTAGGTTTTAGGGTTTAGGGATTAGGGATTAGGGTTTAAGGTTTAGTGTTTTTGGGTTTAGGGTTTAGAGTTTAGGGTTTAGGGTCTTAGGGTTTAGGGTTTACATCTGTAGGTTTAGGGTTTTTAATTTTTTTTAATAGAGAACAAATTTAGATTCAACATTTCTTCTTTTCAATTTCATCAACCAAGTAACATACCAAGTTATCTAAGACACAAGCGATGACATAGATAAAAAATGAGATCGCATAGGGCAAATCAAAAACCTTAAATAACTAGAACCATCCCTACGGTAAAGACACAGTTCATAAGCAGTAGATTGGATTGGCCATTCTTCAGTTTCTCCAGTTTCCATCAGAACCACCCCGGCCTCTCTAGCAGTGGGACCAACCATCACATCCTCGATCTCTCCCTATGCAACCACCACGGCTGTAACCTTCATCGCTCCTCTCGCCTCCATAAACACCACTGCTCAGACCACCACCTCCATATTCACCAGCACCTCCAGATCCGCCACCACCACAGCCATAACCATCGTCTCTACCTTCGCCTCCACCGCTAGATCTAGACTGAACCTAGTTGACGTGATGTTCTACGGTCAAGGTTCTGCCCATTCTAAAGGTTTAGGTTTATTTTTTAATTTATTTAGTTACTTTATGTTTAGTTTAATGTTTGGGGTTTAGGATTATTGGTTTTGTGGTTAGGGTTGTGGTTTGTGAATTTGTGTTTTATGCTTGGGTTTTAGGGGTTTAGGTTTATGGTTTGTGGTTCAGCCTTGTGCTTTAAGGTTAGTTTAGGGTTTAGGGTTTAGGGTTTTAGAGTTGGGTTGGTAGTTTAGTGTTTGTGGGTTTAGGGTTTGGGGTTTTTTGGTTTAGGGTTTAGGGTTTAGGGTTTTATGGTTTAAGTTTGTTTAGTGTTTGGGTTTAGGGTTTAGGGTTTAGGATTTTTATTTTGGGTAAAGTTAGAATTTTATTACCATAAATGGAAAAGATATAATATCCTTAAAAGGGGTAAAGCTCTAAATTTCTATTGCTCTCAAAGCTATAAGAAACTTAGAGAGCTAAACCCCCATCTAAGTACATTAGAAAAATATAAGGATAAAGCAGCAAATATATCACCTAAAAAGCATAAGAGAAAAAGACATTGAGTAAGACTAAAACAAATCCTAAAAATAGTAAAAGGATGAGTCAGCAGCAGTTCATGATTCCTTTGAGAAAGTAAGATAAAGATCCACAACAACATCCCTTGAGAAAACCACCATTCCTCCAGAAAGTTCTAACCTCAAAAGAAATGCAAAACACTACAAAGGCAAAGTCATAGCTAAAAAGTATAAGGATAAATAGAGGAAAAGGAGAGAGCTTAGAAAGAGAAGGCTCAGGCTCAATTAGGATCATCTCAAGGGGAAACAATAAATATGAGCATCCAAACTTCATAAAGAAGTTTTATAATCATATGTAATGCTACCAACCAAGGAGAAGAGGTGAGTAACATCAAAGCCATCATAGCCAAAGATAATTGATACAAGCAAACATCTACAATACCCATAGAGAGTTCTAAATCTAGCACCATTAAACAAAAGCAACCGAGCAAAGAACTATTAAAATAAACCACCAAATAAAAACACAACAGATTAATCACAATAACCTAGAAAAGAGAACAAAGTTAGAACATGAACAACACCAAAACAGCACCCATCCAAGCTCCAACCTGTGGAAAACTAGAACATTAAAGACCGACAATGCTAATTAATAGAGAAATAACCAACAAAACCAAGATAGGAGCCCTCAAGCCAAAGTCCCAACAATAAGCAGTCACCAAGCCAAACCAAGGTGAGCAACCATAAATGACTAAATAGCTCAAAAAGGAAACCATCAACTGAAGGAAAATAAGCTACAGCCAGTGCAAATCACCAGAAGACAAAATGATCAAACAACATGTGGCCAAAGGCAACTACCAACCACATGAAACTAAAAAGTCCAATCCAAAAGGATCAACAAAGGTTCAACCAGCATAGCAAGAGGCTCCAACAAATTGTTGGGTTGAGCTTTTAGTTTTAGTGTCAGGTTTCTGTTTAGGGTTTAGGATTTTTGTTTACTATTTTTTTTAACAAAGAACAAATTTAGATTTAACATTTCATCTTTTTGATTTCATCAACCAAGTAACACACTAAGTTTTCTAAGACACATGTGGTGACATAAATAAAAATGTGCATGCATAAATCAAATCAGATAATTAGAACTGTCGCTACTATAAAGACACAGCTTCATAAGTAGTAGATCGATCGACGTTTCGCTTTTAGTTCCATCGTAACCACCGCCTCTCAAGTAGGGGGATCCACCATCATATCCTCGATCTCTCCCTCCACCATAACCATGGCTATTACCTCCTTCCCTGCTCCCACCTCAATAACCACCACTGTTCTGACCACCACCTTCACATCCACTAGCATCTCCAGATCACCCACCACCATCAAGATAACCACCGCCCCTCCATGTAAATAATTTTAATGGTGTGATGTTCTGCCAACAAGGTTTTCATTATTGGGTTTAGTTTAGTAAGTTTAGGTTTATTAAGTTTTAGGGTTTATGTTTATTTTTAATTTATTTAGTTACATTAAGTTTAGGTTTAAGTTTAGCTTTGGGGTTTGTGGATTTAGGGTTTAAGGTTAGGACTTATTTTATTTAGGGTTTAGGTTTAGGGTTAGGGTTTAGGTTTGGGCTTAGGGTTTTATGGGGTTTAGGTTTAGGTTTAGTTTAGATTTAGTTTAAGGTCTAGGGTTTAGGGTTTAATGTTTAGGGTTTAGGGTTAAAGATTTTTTTTAAAATTAAGTAAACCAATATGTTTAGGTTTACTTGGTATATTTAGTTTATTTGATATTTATTTTAGTTTACTTTATTACTTAGCTTTATTTAGTTTTATTTTTTATTGTTATTTAGTTTAGTTATTTTAATTATAATTTAGGGTTTCTATTTTAATTTATTTTTTTGGTTGGTTTATTTTATGAGTTTTATTTTATTTTTATTTTTTTTTAGGTTTATGTTTAGGATTTAATTTTATTTTTAGGTTGTTTTAGGATATTTTAAGTTTATTTTTTTGTTTTATTTTAGTTTAGTTTATTTTATTTTATTTTAGATTTTAGGTTTAGGTTTAGTTTATTTTAGGTTTAGGTTTTATTTATTTTTGTTTAGTTTATTTTAGTTTAGGTTTAGGTTTATTTTATTTTGTTTATTTTATTTTATTATATTTTAATTTAGGTTTAGGTTTTCTTTTAGTTTAGGGTTTAAGTATTATTTTTTATTTATTTTTAGGTTTTATTTTTAGGTTTATTTTTTTTAGGTTTAGGTTTTTATTTAGTTTTTATTTTATTTTATTTTAAGTATATTTTATTTATGTTTTAGGTTTAGTTTTATATTTTATTTAGGTTTTTTATTCTTAGGTTTATTTTATTTTATAGTTTAGTTTAGAATTTTATTTATTTTATTTTAGTTTATTTTTATTTTTTATTTTACTTTATTATTTTATTTTATTTTATTTTTTAGTTTAGGTTTAGGCTTTAGTTTAGGATTTTATTTTATTTTATTTTATTTATTTTATTTAGGTTTTGGTTTTTTTATTTATTTGATTTTTGGGTTTTATTTAGTTTAGGTTTAGGTTTATAGGTTTTTAAGGTTTAGGGTTTAGGGTTTAGGGTTTAGGTCTTGGGTTTAGGGTTTAAGGTTTTTTTTAAGAATACCCATAGAGGGGAGAATTTTATTGCCATAAATAAAGGAGGTCAAGTTCCTTGAGAGGGATACTATTTCTTAATTACCGCTCAAAGAGCTGCATTCACCCTAGAGAGAAAAGTCCCCTATCTAATACAACAAATGCAAGGAAATAAAAACCTAAGTTAAGGAAATAAAAGACCAAAACACAACTAAGCAACAACATAGTAAATAGAGGATCAAAAAAGCCCATTACTATAATCAAAGTCTTTTGAGAGTTGCACAATCCACATCCAGGATCCAAAACTTGAAAAGAACCTATAAAAGAATCTCAAGCTAAAGATGTAATTAGCACAACTAGAGAAAATCAAGCTTAAGCACATAATAAAGAAAGATAAGAGAAAATTTCCAAGGCTTAGGCTCGGCCACCTTTCACCACAAATTTGGCATCCAAGAAGACCACAAAGAGTGAAATCATACCAACCAAGCAATGAAATAGTACCCACAAATCACCCAAAATCCACTAAAGGCCACCATGCGAAAGGATGTAGCATCAATAAAATCACCATAATAGAAATGAAAGAAACCAAAGATTTCACCCAAAAGAAAGCCACCATGGATAGGATCCAAACCCACTAGGTCATAGACAACCACAAGAAACAACCAAAACCAATATCAACCTACAACTAGCACTAAGAAACCAACCAAACCAAGAAGAAAGTAAAAACTAACAGACCACCCAACCCGCAGAGAGGTAAGAAATAAAAAAGGCAAATAAATACCTTTTAGAGAAGATAGCCATATAGCATCACTAGAGAGAGGAAAGAACCCATAAGGAGACCAAAGCATCCAAAACACTAGAAAATAATCATCACAGCAATAGGAAAATACCAAGCCCACCTACCAACCAAGGCAAGACATAGGAAACAAAGGAGCCAAAGAAATCAAAAGTACAAATCCTCACCAAAATAATAGCCAACAACACTCAAGGCAAAAAATAGCGACCAAGAGCAAACAAGAGATCAACAACTAACAAATAGCCACCATAAAGCCAAAAATAAAATACAGAAAAACTACCAAAAAGGAAACCCTAGCAGTAATAATCCTAAAGAAAACCAAAAAAGGAAACCAAATAAACCACCAGCCCCAACAACCAAACCACCACCATAATGCCACCCAGCTAATTAACAATGTAGCAGATGAGCCAACTCCAATAAGGAAGTAGCCGATCCAAGGGGGAGGCAATCCCAACATAGAGAAAGATAGGCATAATGACAAACCAACAGGAAGCCACCAAAAACAACAAAGAAAGAAATGGTAATCACCCAACTAGATAAAAAGCCATAGCTTGGGAGGACCACCCAAGCTCCAATAGCCAACCAGAGTGGACAGGAAAATAGACCAAGGCCCCTTCTAGACACCAGGGATTAAAAACAAATAGTACCAAAGAGAAAATAGGATACTAACAACCATCCAAGCTAGCCACAAGGTGTGGGGAAACTAATAAAGAAAGCCACCAAGCCAAAAAGGATGAAGAGACAAAACCACCAAAAGGCCTAGCACAAAACACAAGAGTGAAATGAGCAATAGCCATAAAATAATAGCCACCTAGGATAGCTGTAGAGGGTAGTAGAAACAGAAAGACCCACTAAAATAGAGCAAAAAAAAACCATCTTAAGGAAATAGCCAGACAAAACTAGAGGCAAAACTAGTACCAATTAAGAAAAGGGAAAAGGAAAGCGTGTGAGGCATGACCTAGGAGGCCACCACAAGTTCAAGGAAGAACTTGAAGAAAGCACATTGGGATCCCTAAATAAAATAGTTTAGAATGAGAACACCTAACAAGAGAGGCTAAATGTACCAACCTCAAAGAGATCTCCCAAAATTTGCAACACAAACTAGACAAGAGAGTGAACCAGTTAGAGGAATGCAACAAAATGAAAATGCACATAGATAAAAACATAGAAAACCAAAAAAACACAAAGTAAATTTAATTTCTGAGATAAGGTAATCTGGTGTTATCTAGATTAACCAACCTTGTCAATTGTCAAGGTAAAATAAGATTATCAAAATGAGTGAGATCATTTAATTTAACACCTAGATTAGCCAAAAAATCTACATAGACATTTCCTTCACGCCAAATGTGAGAAATTTTAAAGCATACTTGAGAGAGGAGTGTTCTAGTATGATTAAGAAGATAGAATAAATGCATTCCTCATCTCGGGAAGTCAAGATGTCAATGAGTAAAGAGAATCAACTTCAATCCAAAAATTAAGAAACCTTTTGCAAACAAATGTCAATAGCTTTGTTTCCAACCATTAATTCAACAGATAATGAACAAGCTTTAAGAGGATAAGCAAAAATAAAATGACATTACCTTCAAAATCTTAAAAATACTATCACAATCAAATGTATTCTAAGAGACAGCAATATTAATTTTAATAATATTATTATTAGGTTTTATCCAACATATAATCTTATCTTCTTTATAGAAGGTGATCTCAGTGTAAAGACCCAAGTTTTTGGCCAAATTTGCAACCTCTAAAATGTGTTTATTAAATCAGATTAAATAATGCATGATTTTTTCTTTGGTTCTAGAAATAATCCTTATGATTCATAGGAATTCCACATATTTAGCATCATTTCTATCCATCCATATGAACTAAATAAGGGTAATGGCAATTACAACTTTGATATGACCTTTCATAGTTTTGTGGAAATAAGCTTCAAGAAGTTGATATAAAGAAAAAAAGCCATGGAAATGGTTAGTATTAAAAAGATCATACCAAACCCATAATTTAGAGGCAATAGCACCATTGACTAAAACATGATTAACATTTTCAATATGAAAACAACAATAACATTTGGAAGGTAAATGAAATCCTTTATCCTAGAGCAAGGAATCAAGATGAATGAAGTTTTTTATTATTCTCCAAGTAAGGACAGAATAAAAAATAGATAGGGATGATATTATTCCAAAGTTTAATAAATACATTTGAAGAAATATAAGCATCTGGATATAATTCCAAGCCTCTTAAGAATAAAATCACCATTATAAGATAGCTTAAAGAATTTGATCAGTGGAAAAGATGGGAATATCACTAAATTTATCAAAGAGAGATATGAATAAATTGGCTAAGTTTACTATCATTCCATATTATTAAGCCAAAATGAGTTAACTTTAGTAGCAGGAGGGTAGATAAAAAGAATAGAACCACCACCATTCTAGTTGTCTTGCCAAAAGAAAGAAGATCTCAAATTTATTCCCCAAGATATTAAGGATGTAGCCTCCCATTTAATGGAGCAATACCTTTTCCAAACTGAGGAGTCACTAACTTTATAAGTACATATTAGAGGGTGCTTACCTTGGAAGTATTTAGCTATCATAAAATTAGCCCAGAGGCTATCTTTTTTTCAAAAATTCCACCAGCGTTCATTGGAGAAGGTAGTAATAGCTTCATGAATAGGTTTGCAACTAAGTGCACTTTCACCCAGAGGACCACAACATTTATGCCAAGAAGTCCAATGCATCCTTTAACTAAATTATTAGAGCCCCAAAAAAGTTATTAAGGAGTTGATCAATTTTATTTAAGATAGAATTAGTAGGGATAATGGTTTGAATATAATATAAAGGCATCGAATTGATAGTACTCCTGAGCAAAGTAAGCCTGCCACCAAAAGAAACTAAGTGAAATTCCCACACTGAAATTTTATTAGAAATTTTTTGGATAAGCTCGTCAAAAAGATGGGATCTTTTTTGACTTTTGAGAAGATGAGTGCCCATATATTTAATAGGGTGTTTAAAGTTAATGATTCTCAAGATATGATTGATTTTATTATTAGAAATTTTAGAGGAGGTATTAAAGTAGCTCTTGTTTCATTAATAGAAATTTCACTTTCTCTATTATTTATTTCTTAAGTCTTTGATATGATGAAAAGAAGCATTATAGAAGATAATGAAATCATCAACAAAGCTAAGATGAGAATAGGGATACCACCAAGAGTTCTAAAGTACATAGGGTTATTATTGAATAAATCATTTAAACTCTAAAGGTATTCCACAAGAATAATAAACAAAGAAGTGGACAAAGGATCTCCTTATCTCAATCCATGAAAAGGAAAGAAGCCTATAGCTTCACCATTACTTAAGAATTGAAAATCATTATTAATTTAGTTTTAATAAGGTTAATGAAATTAGAGAAACCAAATAAGCATGATATTTAAAAGGAAATCTAAGAGATATTATCAAAGGCTTTAGAAATATCTAATTTAAAGGATGTTACCATAGTTGGAACATCAAAATCATGAATAAGCTCTTGAGCAAGAAGAATGTTATCGATATAGATCTTAACAAAACTAGTTTGGTTGAGAGAGATAATTTTTTGAAGTAAAGGACTAAGTCTATTAGTATAAATTTTAGAAATCAATTTATTAAAGAAAGTGTAAAGTAGTCTATAACTCAAAGAATTATCTTTTTTTTAGGTATGAGAACAATGGATGTGCTTGAAAAATATTTAAGGAGAGGATTACCAATATAAAATCAACAATAACATCAATCAAGTCATGCTTAATAATAGACCAATAATTTTAAAAAAATTGTGTTGTATAACCCTCCAGACTAGTAACGAAATCAATGTTCATGCTATTGAGAACTTTACCAATCTCATCTTCAGTAGGCAACCTAGTAAGCTAATGATTATCATTGGTAATAATAGAGGGGATCAATGCTATTAGAAATATTTTCATAAGAGTGGATTTTATTAAGAATATTTCTAAAGTAGTTAACAACATTAATATCAGTAATCCAATCTCCAATATCATTTTTCATTTTTTGATATAATTTAAAGCTCACTTTTATTAAATAATGCATAAAAATACCTGGTATTAGCAATATGTTTACTAAAATCTTTTTGCCGCCAATAAGCCTCTTCCATATTCTGATAATTAACAAGTTTATCCTTAGCTTCATTAAATATTTAAGCTTAGAAGATTCAGTGAAAATAGCATTTTCAAGTTCACAAACCAAAAGTTCCATGTTTTTTATATTAGCAAAAAGTTTTTTAAAATAATGTTTGTTTCACCAAATTTGTTTGAGCTTTTTAAGATTAAACCATAACCTATTCATACCACTAATAGAATTATTAGAGTGTAAATGGGCAATCCAATTAATTATTTTTAATAGAGAACAAATTTGGATTCAACATTTCTTCTTTTCGAATTCATCAACCAAGTAAGTTTTTCTAAGATAAGCAATGACATTGATAAAAAATGAGCACGATAGAGCAAATCAAAAGCCTTGATAATTAGAATCGCTCTACTATAAAGACATTCCGTAAGGCCAGATCGGATCATTTTTCGCTTAGTTCCCATCAACCACCACTCTCGAGTAGCTGGATCCACCATCATATCCGATCTCTCCTCCGCCACCACTGTAACCTTCATCACTCCTCCCACCTCCATATCCACGGCACCTCTAGATCCCCACCACCATGCGATAATTTTCATCTCTCGCTTTGCCTCCACAAGATCTAGACTGAGCCTGGTTGACGGTGATGTTCCTGCCATCAAGGTTCTGCCAATTCTTAGGGTTTTTTAAAATGAAAAGTGGGAGAATTTTATTGCCAAAAGAAAGGCATAAAGGTCCTTAAAGGGATAAATCTAAACCATGCTCAAAGAGCTACAATTAGCCTAAAGAGATAAATCCCCAACCTATTACAAGAAAACCAAAGCAAAAGAAAGAAAAGACAAAAACTAAGAAAGAAACAACACAAAATTCCAAAAAGGGTAGCTAAAGACATCTATATGCTGAAATCTTCTAAGAGATGCACAAACCACCTACAGCCCCAAAACCAGCCACAAACCTGCAAAGAACTTAAGATAGAGAAAATCATCTAGAAATAAGGACAAGCTAACTACATAAAAGGAACAAAATGATAAAAATATTAGATAAGGCTCAGGCTCAATCACATTCATCTCAAGGGGCAACAGGATATGTGAGCATCCAAACTTCAAAAGAAGGGTTACAATCACATATGGTTCTACTAACCAAAAAGATAATAGGGGAAACATCCCATCCATCATAGCCACCTTACCTCAATTAAACCAAATAGCCAATAGCCAAGAGCCAAGTTCTAGTATTTATCATCAAGATTAAATAGGTAACTAACCAAAACATCCAACCAAACTAGACAAAGAAACCAACCAAACAAGAAGAGAAGAAATAACCACCATCAAAGCCACCCAAAATAAACAAAGAAAAGGTAAAGAACCAAAAATTTTGTAGATCCACCAACCAACATCACAACTGCAGCCAGCCATCAAGGACACCCAACCAAACATAGCAGCATGAATCATTAGAAATAGCAACAGAGCCAAGAACAACCAAAGCCACATACATGTTCATCCCACAATAGAAAGAAATGACAAATAATGGGCCATCCAAACAAGAAAAAACCACAAAAAAACTTCAAAAGACCAAAAAAGGGGAACAAAACTAAATGGCGTGTAACATAGAGAGTAACTCGTGAAGGAACAAAGCCCATGGTCGCTCAACCAATAATCATGATGCTAGATAGCCAAAACCAAAAGAAAAGGAGAAAAACCATAGCCATCAAGCAACCACCAGCCAATAAACCCTCACAAGAAAAAAAGAGGCTAGGGAAAAAGGCAAATAAATAAGCTCTGAAGCCTGCCAATTACCAAGCCATCATAAAACCAACACAACAAGAGACCAACAAGAGGAAAGAGCCACCAAAACTAGAGGGCAACCAAAGCTCAACAAGACCAACTGAAACAATCCACCTCCATCAACAAGATACCATTCTGTGGGTTTAGGTTTAGAGTTTAGAAGTTTATTTTATAATTTATTTTAGTAACTTAGGTTTAGTTTAGGGTTTAGGTTTAGGGTTATTTTAGGTTTTAGGGTTTTGGGTTTAGTTTAGGGTTTGTTGTTTTAGAGGGTTAGTTTTTAGTTTTAGTTTGGGTTTAGGGGTTTAGATTTAGGGTTTATGGGTTTTTTTAAGTAAACCTATAAGTGGTTTATTTAGTTCATTTTTTATTTATTTTAGTTTATTTTATTCTTTATTTTATTTAGGTTTATTTTTTATTTTTAGTTTAATTTATGTATTTTAGTTTATGTTTTTTTTACTTTATTTTATAAGTTTGGTTAGTTTAGTTTATTTTTTAGAGTTTTATTTTATTTTAGGTAAGTTTTAGGTTTTATTTTAGGTTTATTTAGGTTTTATTTTATTATTTAGTTTTTATTTTATTGTTTTATTTTATTATTTAGTTAGGTTTATTTATTTTGTTTAGTTTATTTTAGTTTATTTATGTTTATTTATTAACTTTATTTTTATATTTGGTTTATGTTTTTTTAGTTTAGGTATTTTATTTAAGGTTTATTTTTTTTAGGTTTAGTTTTATTTTATTTTAGTTTATTTTATTTTTTATTTTATAGTTTATTTTAATTAGGTTTATTCATAGTTTATTTTATTTTTTATTTTAGTTTTATTATTTTATTTAATTTAGTTTTTATTTTTTATTATTTTTAGTTTAGGTTTTTTAGTTTGGATTTTATTTTACTTTTAAGTTTATTTATTTTATTTTTTATTTAGTTTAGTTTAGGTTTTGGTTTAGGTTTTTTAGGGTTATTTTAGTTTTTTTATTTTAGGCTAGGTTTTATTTTATTTATTTGGTTTATTTATTTTTTCTTTAGTTTAGGGTTTATTTTTTATTTAGGTTTTGGTTTTTTTATTTTTAGGTTTTAATTTTATAGAGAACAAATTTAGATTCAACATTTCTTCTTTTTTCAATTTCATCCAAGTAACATACCAAGTTATCTAAGACATTTATTATGATAAAAAATAAGATCGATATTTAAATAACTAGAACCATCCCTAGTAGTCATAAGTTTGGCCATTCTTTTATTAACCATTTTAGCCAACCATCACATTATCTCTCCTTATGCACCATATTTTTTTACATTCCACCACCTCCATATTCATTTTAGATTTTAGTTTTATAGCCTCCATCAGATCTTTTTTTATGTTAGGTCAAGGTTTTATTCTAAAGTTTAGGTTTATTTTTTAAATTTATTTAGTTTTATGTTTAGTTTAATGTTTTTATTTAGTAGGTTTTTAGGGTTTTGGGTTTTATTTAGGTTTTATGCTTTAGGGTTTTAGAGTTTAGGTTTAGGTTTTTTTAGGTTTTAGGGTTTAGGTTAGTTTTAGGGTTTAGGGTTTGTTTAGGTTTAGGTTTAGGGTTTAGTGTTTAGGGTTTAGGGTTTGGGTTTAGGTTTAGGTTTAGGGTTTTAGGTTTTAAGTTTGTTTAGTGTTTAGGGTTTAGGGTTTAGGTTTGGGTTTTATTTTGGGGAAAGTTAGAATTTTATTACCATAAAGGAAAAGATATAATATCCTTAAAAGGGGTAAAGCTCTAAAATTATATTGCTCTCAAAGCTATAAGAAACTTAGAGCTAAACCCCATCTAAGTACATTAGAAAAAGATAAGGATAAAGCAGCAAATATAGTACCTAAAAAGCATAAGAGAAAAGACACTGAGTAAGACTAAAACAAATCTAAAAATAGTAAAAGGATGAGTCGAAGGTTCATGATTCCTTTGAGAAAGTAAGATAAGCAAGATCCACAACAACATCCCTTGGTTGACAGCAATAATTCCTCTCAGAAAGTTCTAACTAAAAGAAATATGCAAAACACTACAAAGGCAAAAGTCATAGCTAAAAAGGATAAGGATAAATAGAGGAAAATGAGAGAGCTTAGAAAGAGAAGGCTTAGGCTTAATTAGGATCATCTCAAGGGGAAATAATAAATATGAGCATCCAAACTTCATAAAGAAGTTTACAATCATATGTAATGCTACCAACTTAGAAGAGGTGAGTAACATCAAAGCCATCATAAAAGATACGATACAAGCAAACATCTAAGGCTGGCAGTCCATAGAGTTCTAGATCTAACTGCATTAAACAAAAGCAAAAAGCAAAGAACTAGAAGTAGCCAAACCACCAAATAAAAAAACACAACAGACTAATCACATTAACCTAGAAAGAAAGAACAAAGTTAGAACATGAATAAACAACCATTAAAATACCCATCCAAGCTCCAAACTGGAAAACTAGAACCGCCATTAGCAAGCAGACCAATGCTAATTAATAGAGAAACAACCAACAAAACCAAGATAGGATCCTCAAGCCAAAGTCCCAACAATAAGCAATCACCAAGCCAAACCAGGTGAGCAACCATAAATGACTAAATAGCTCAAAAAATGAAACCATCAATCAAGGAAAAATAAGTTGCACCAAGTAAATCACCAAGACAAAATATCAAACAAAGGGGCCAAAGGCAACTACCAACCACAAAACTAAAAGTCCAATCCAAAAGGATCAAGGTTCAACCAAAGATAGAAAGGCTCCATCAAATTGTTGGGTTGAGCTTTTAGTTTAGGTTTTAGTTAGGTTTAGGTTTTGTTTACTATTTTTTAACAAAGAACAAATTTAGATAACATTTCCTTTTTGATTTCATCAACCAAGTAACACACTAAGTTTTCTAAGACACAAGTGGTGACATAAATAAAATGAGCATGCATAGATCAAATCAAATTAGATCATTCTCTATAAAGACATTTTCATAAGTAGTAGATCGATCGACGTTCTTAGTTTCTTTAGTTCCCATCAACCACCTGCCTCTCAAGTGGAGATCCACCATCATATCCCCGATCTCTCCTCCACCAAACCATGGTTTAACCTCCTTCCGCCTCCCACCCCATAACCACCACTGCTCACCACCACCTTCATATCCACTAGAACTCAGATCCCCACCACTATGATAACCACCGCCTCCTTTCGCCTCCACAAATAGATGAAGTAATGGTGATGTTCACAACAAGGTTCCGTCATTATTTTTAGGTTTAGTGTTTGTTTATTAAGTTTTGGGGTTTATGTTTATTTTTAATTTATTTAGTTCTGTTAGGTTTAAGGGTTTAGGGTTTGGGTTTAGGTTTTTTTAGGTGGGTTTAGGTTGTTTTAGGTTGTTTTAGGGGTTTAGGGTTAGGTTTAGCTTGTAGCTGGGGTTTAGGGTTTATCTTTGTGGTTTAGGTTTAAATTTTTTTAAATTAGTAAACCAATAGTTTAGGTTTACTTGGTATATTTAGTTTATTTATTATTTATTTTAGTTTACTTTATTTTAGCTTTATTTAGTTTTATTTTTTTTTTTTAGTTTAGTTATTTTATTATAATTTAGGTTTTATTTTAATTTATTTTTTGGTTTTGGTTTAGGTTTATTTTCAATTGAGTTTTATTTTATTTTATTTTTAGGTTTAGGTTTAGGATTTTATTTTATTTTCTTAGGTTCACATTTTAGTATTTTATTTTAGGTTTATTTTTTTGTTTTATTTTTTAGTTTAGGTTTGGGTTTATTTTTTAGTTTATTTTATTTTATTTAGATTTGGTTTAGGGTTAGGTTTAGTTTATTTTTGGTTTAGTTTTTATTTATTTTAGTTTAGTTTATTTTAGTTTATGTTTAGGTTTATTTTATTTTGTTTATTTTATTTTATTTATTTTAATTTAGTTTAGGTTTCTTTAGTTTAGGGTTTCTTATTTTTTTATTTATTTTATTTTATTTTATTTATTTTTTTTAGGTTTTATTTAGTTTTTTATTTTATTTTATTTTAAGTATATTTTATTTATGTTTTAGTTTAGTTTTTTCTATTTTATTTAGGTTTTATTAGGTTTATTTTATTTTATAGTTTAGTTTAGATTTTATTTATTATTTTATATTTTATTTTTATTTTATTTATTATTTTATTTTTATTTTATTTTAGTTTAGGTTTATTAGTTTTAGTTTTATTTTATTTTTTTATTTATTTTATTTAGGTTTTGGTTTTTTTTATTTATTGATTTTTTTTAGGTTTTATTTAGTTTAGGTTTAGGTTTATGTTTTAAGGTTTAGGGTTTAGGGTTTAGGTTGGTCTTAGTTTAGGTTTAAGATTTTTTTTAAGAAACCCATGAGGGGAGAATTTTATTGCCATAAATAAAGGAGTACAAGTTCCTTAAGAGGAAAATTTCTTTCTTAATTAGCCAAAGAGCTACATTCATAGAGAGAAAAGTCCCCTATTTTAATACAACAAAGGAAATAAAAACCTAAGAAAAGAAAAGACCAAAAAATAACTAAGCAACAACATAGTAAAATAGGAGGATCACCAAAGCCCACTACTAGAATCAAAAGTCTTTTGAGAGTTGCACCACATCCAGATCTAAAACTTGCAAAGAACCTATAAAAGAATCTGCAAGCTACTAGAAGATGTAATTAGCACAACTAGAGAAAATCAAGCTTAAGCAATATAATAAATAAGAGAAAATTTCAAATAAGGCTTAGCTCAGTCACCTTCATCTTAAGTGGCAACCACAAATTTGAGCATCCAGACTTCAAAAGAAGGGTTACAGTCACATATGCTACTACCAACTAGAAGATAATAGGGAAATCATCCCAACCATCATTGCCTAATTACCTTGACGAAGGCAATCCGCCAAAGAGTGAAAGTCAACAATTCTAGTACCCCGCCCAAGCAACAAATAGCTGGCCCAAAATCACCAAATGACTAAAGGCCACCATGCCTGAAAGGATGTAGCATCAATAAAATCACCATAATAGAAATGAAAGAGCAGCTACCAAGATTTCACCCAAAAAGCAAAGCCACCATGGATAGGAACCAAACCCACTAGTGTCACCAGACAACCACAAGAAACAACCCAAAACCAAAATAGCAACCAACAACTAGCACTAAGAAACAAACAATTCCAAAATAGATCAGAGAACAAGGCAAACACTAAGAAACCACCCAACCTAGAGAGGAAAATAAAAAAGGCAAATAAATACCTCATTAGAGATAAGATAGCCATAGGAAAATAGCATCACTAGAGAGAGGAAAAAGAACCCATGAGGAGACCAAAGGGGCATCCAAAAACAAAAAATCATCAAGCACAGGGAAAATAGCCAAGCCCACCCTACCAACCAAGAGGCAAGACATAGGAAACAAAGGGAGCCAAAGAAACCAAAATCAGTCCAAATCCTCAGCCAAAATAATAGACCAAGCCAACAGCACTCAAGGAAAAAATAGTAGCCAGTCAACTGAGTAAACAGCCAGTATCAACAACTAACAAATAGCCACCATAAAGCCAAAAATAAAATAAAGAAAACCACCAAAGGCAACCCTAATAATAGTTTAGAAAGAAAACCAAAAAGGAAAACAACTAAACTAGCCAGCACAACAAACCAAACCAGCCAACCCATAAAGTCACCCAGCTAATTAACAAAGCAGCAGATGAGCCAACTCCAATAAGGAAGTAGCCAGTCCAAAGGGGAGGAATCCCAACATAGAGAAAGATAGGCATAGTGACAAACCAATAGGAAGCCACCAAAAACAACAAAGAAAGAAATGGTAATCACCCAACCAGATAAAAAGCTACAGCGTGGGAGGACCACCCAACCTCCAACAGCCAACCAGAGAGGAGGAAAATAGACCAAGGCCCTTCTAGACAGTGGATAAAAAAAAATAGTACCAAAGAGAAAATAGGATACTAACAACCACTAATCAACACCCTTCTAACAAGGTAAAGAAACCAATAAAAAAAGCCACCAAGCCTAAAAGGATGAAGAGACAAAACCACCAAAAGGCTAGCATAAAACTCAAGAGTGAAATGATCAACAATAGCCATCAAATAATAGCCACCCAAGATAGCCAGTAGAGGGTAGAAATAAGAAAGACCCACCAGCCCAAAATAGTAGTAGAAAAAAACCATCTTAAGTAAGGAAATAGCCAGACAAAACTAGAGGCAAAACTAGTACCAATTAAGAAAAGGGAAAAGTTGAAAGGTGTAGAGGCATAACCTAAAAGGAGGCCACCACAAGTTCAAGGAAGCACTTGAAGAAACTTGACATTCGATCCCTAAATAAAATAGTTAGCTAAAGAGAACACCTCCAACAAGAGGCTACAAATACCACCTCAAAGAGATCTCCCAAATATTGCAGCACAAACTAGACAAGAGAGTGAACCAGCCAGAGGAATGCAACAAAATGAAAATGCACATAGATAAAAACATAGAAAACCAAAAAAACACAAAGAAAATTTAATTTCTGAGATAAGGTAATCTGTTATCCAGATTAACCAACCCTCTCAATGTCTAGGTAAATTAAGATTATCATAATGAGTGAGATCATTTAATTTAGCACCTAGATTAGCCAAAAAATCTACAGACATTTCCTTCATGCCAAAAATGTGAGAAATTTTAAAGCATACTTGAGAGAGGAGTGTTCTAGATGATTAAGAAGATAGAATTGCATTCCCCATCTTGGAAGTCGGATGTCAATGAGTAAAAGAACATCAACTTCAATCCAAATATTAAAGAAACCTTTTTGCAAACAAATTTCAATAGCTTTGTTTACAACCATTAATTCAGTATAGATAATCGAACAAGCTTTAAGAGGATAAGCAAAAAAAAAATGACATTACCTTCAAAATCCTTAAAAATACCACCACAATCAAATGTATTCTGAGAGATAGAGCCATCAGTGTTAATTTTAATAATATTATTATTAGGTTTTATCCAATATATAATCTTATCTTCTTTATAGAAGGTGATCTCAGTGTGTAAAGACCCAATTTTATGGCCACAAATTTGCAACCTCTAAAATGTGTGTTACTAATTAAATTAGCATTAAATAATGCATGATTTCTTTGGTTCTAGCAATAATCCTTTTATGATTCATAGGAAAACCATGATATTTAGCATCATTTCTATCCATCCATATGAACTAAATAAGGCTAATGGTAATTAAAACTTTGATACGACCTTTCATAGTATTGTGGAAGCAAGCTTCAAGAAGTTGATATAAAGAAAAAAGCCATGGAAATGGTTAGTATTAAAAGATCATACCAAACCCATAATTTAGAGGCAATAACACCATTAACAAAACATGATTAACATTTTCAATATGAAAACAACAATAACATTTGGAAGGAAAATGAAATCCTTTATCCTAGAGCAAGGAATCAACATGAATGTAGTTTTTTATTATTCTCCAAGTAAAGACAGAATAAGAGATAGGGATGATATTATTCCAAAGTTTAATAAATACATTTGAATAAAATAACCATTATAAGACAGCTTAAAAAGAATTTGATCAGGCTTGTTGGAAAAGATAGGAATATCACTAAATTTATCAAAAAGAGAGATATGAATAAATTGGCTAAGTTTACTATCATTCCACTTGTTATTAAGCCAAAATGAGTTAACTTTAGTAGCAGCAGTAGAATGGGTAGATAAAAAAGAATCAATAGAACCACCACCAATCTAGTTGTCTTGCCAAAAGAAAGAAGATCTCAAATTTATACCCCAAGATATCAAGGATTCAGCCTCACATTTAATGGAGCAAAGCCTTTTCCAAACTGGGGAGTCACCAACTTCATAAGTACATATTAGAGGGTGCTTACCTTGATATTTAGCTATCATAAAATTAGCCCGTGAGGCTATCTTTTTTTCAAAAATTCCACCGTTCATTTAGAAGGCAATAGCTTCATGAATAGGTTTGCAACCAAGTGCACTTTCACCCGTGAGGACCACAACATTTATGCCAAGAAGTCCAATGCATCCTTTTAACTGAATTATTAGAGCCCCAAAAAATTTATTAAGGAGTTGATCAATTCTATTTAAGATAGAATTAGTAGGGATAATGGTTTGAATAAGATATAAAGGCATCAAATTAAGAGTACTCCTAAGCAAAGTAAGCCTGCCACCAAAAGAAAGTAAGTGAAATTCCCACACCAAAATTTTATTAGAAATTTTTTGGATAAGCTCATCAAAAAGATGGGATCTTTTTTGACTTTTGAGAAGAGGAGCATATATTTAATGTGGTGTTTAAAGTTTAAAGTGATTCTCAAGATATGATTGATTTTATTATTAGAAATTTTAGAGAGGTAATAAAGTAGCTCTTGCTTTCATTAATAGAAATCCACTTTCTCTACCAAAATTATTTAAAAATTTCTTAAGTCTTTTGATATGATGAAAAGAAGCATTACAAAAGATAATGAAATCATCAACAAAGCTAAGATGAGAAAGGGATACCACCAAGGGTTCTAAAGTACATGCTAGGGTTGTTATTGAATAAATCATTTAAACTCCTAAAAGGTATTCCAGAATAATAAACAAAGAAGTGGACAAAGGATCTCCTTGTCTCAATCCATGAAAAAAGGAAAGAAGCCTAAAGCTTCACCATTACAAGAATTGAAAAGCATTATTAATTTAGTTTTAATAAGGTTAATGAAATTATTAGAGAAACCAAATAACTGCAGGATATTTAAAAGGAAATCCTAAGAGATATTATCAAAGGCTTTAGAAATATCTAATTTAAAAAGGATGTTACCACCTCTAGTTGGAACATCAAAATCATGAATAAGCTCTTGAGCAAGAAGAATGTTATCGATATAGATCTCCTCTAACAAAACTAGTTTGGTTGAGAGAGATAATTTTTGAAGTAAAGGACTAAGTCTATTAGTAAGAATTTTAGAAATCAATTTATTAAAGAAAGTGTAAAGACTAATAGGTCTAAAATCACTCAAGAATCTGGATTATCTTTTTAGGTATGAGAACAATGGAAGTGCTTGAAAAATATTTAAGGAGAGGATTACCAATAAAAGAAATCAACAATAACATCGATTAGGTCATGCTTAATAATAGACCAACAATTTTAAAAAATTGAGTTAGTATAACCCTCCGACAAGAATGAAATCAATGTTCATGCTATTGAGAACTTTACCAATCTCATCTTCAGTAGTAACCTAGTAAGCTAATGATTATCATCATTGGTAATAATAGGGATCAAATGCAATTAGAAATAGCTTCATAAGAGTGGATTTTATTAAGAATATTTCTAAAGTAGTTAATAACATTAATATCAGTAATCTAATCTCCAATATCATTTTTCATTTTTTGATATAATTTAAAGCTCACTTTTATTAAATAATGCATAAAAAATACCTGGTATATAATATGTTTACTAGCATCTTTTGCCAATAGGTCTCTTCCATATTCGATAATTAACAAGTTTATCTTTCATTCAAAATTTAAGCTTAGAAGAGTTAGAAAATAGCATTTTCAAGTTCACAAACCAAAAGTTCCATGTTTTTTATATTAGCAAAAGATTTTAAAATAATGTTTGTTCCACCAAATTTTGTTTGAGCTTTTTAAGATTAAACCATAACCTATTCATACCCCTAATAGAATTATTGGTGTAAAGGGCAATCCAATTAATGGCCATGACTTTAAGAAAATCTAGATGTGAATATACATATTTTAAAATCAAAAGAGGTGAGATGTTTAATATTTTAGATTTTTCCTTAACATAAACCAAAAGTGGGGCATGATCAGATAAAGTTTTACTAAAATGGTCAACAGAGGTAAGGGGCCATTAATTAATCCAATGAGAGTTGAAAAGAATTCTTCTAAATGTTGCCGTAGCTTAGAGTTTTCAAGTATAATTAGAGCCTTTAAAACCAATGTAAAAAAAGATTGCAATCAAGAATCATATTAGAAAATTCTTCCATATAATGAATATTAGGCAACCACTTCTTTCAAGAATACATAATAGTGTTGAAATCACCCCAACCAAGGTTTGTTAACGAAAGAGCAAAACTTCTCCTCCCAAAGAACATTTTGACCAACTCTATTGCAAGAAGCATAAATAAAGAGCCTAGCACACAAGAGTCACCAAAAGAAATTTGAGCATTGACAACTTGTTGTAGATCATCTAAAATTAAAACATTTAAGAAGCTATTCCAAAAGCACCAAATTTTATTACGATGTTAGAGAAAAATTACTAAAGCCAAGCATTCTAGTAACATGATTGATTTTATCAGCATGTATAAGAGGTTCAATAACAATAAGTAAAGAGATATTGTTAATTTTATAGAGATTTCTAATATGATTATGAACAGTGAGGGTACCAATCCCTCTAACATTCCAAATAAAAAAATTAAACATAAAGAAAATTGTAAAAGGAAATTAATGGCTAATAATAAAGAGAGAGAGAGAGAGAGAATGACTAACAAATCCTCTTCTAAGAAAAAAATTGAAACAACACAATATTTATGTGAAGAGGATCCAGATCTAGTAGATCACAAAAAAAATAGAGGTTGCATCTTAGAGTTTTAGTTTTAAGGATAGTTTAGAATTTTATTTTTATCCAAAGTGTCACCATTGATAGAGATTGATTAGAAATATTATTAATAGGATAAGGATAAGAACATCTCTAATCACAACTTCCCTCTTCCAAATCAGCATTTTATTGAAAAGTGGGATTAGAATGAAGATCAATCTTGGAATTAGGGAAGGAGAAGATATTATACCATTCAAAGCACAATTACCAATGTTAAAATTAGTATTTTGCTCAAGAATTTCAGCCACATTCAAGTTATCATTTAAATCCTCATTCTCATCAATTAATGCTAAAGAAGTAGGAATAGACTCATTAGAAAATGAATCATCATTTTTTTCAGCCTCTTTGAATTTGGAATTAGCCATAATAGGCATATTCTCATGTAAAGAAAGGTTGTTGGGCAAACCATCTTTTAAACATTATTAGTACCTTTGTCATTTAATGAGAAGTAATCAACAATTTTAGGAACATCGAAGATTCCAAAGAGTTTGACCTAATATCAACATTTAAGTTATTTTAGGCATAGAAATAGTTTTATTAACTTTATTAGAAGCTAATTTGAGTTATGATCATTCAAAATTTTCTTTTAAGATGCTAAAGAACAAAACACTAATTATCATGACCATGTATCTTGCAATGGGAATAGAAAACCAAAAATTTTCAAATTTGACCTTTTGTAAATAACCAAACTTTTTAGATCCAATCCAAACCTCCTTAGTATATTTTTTAGATATGTCAAGTTCAACCAATATATGAGCAATAGAGGGACAGGATCTCACAACAATCACCTATCAATTTGGAGTGGCCGACCAAAAAGAGCCCCGATAATAAATAAAATTTTATAGATAACATAATGGATTCTTATATTTAGAAGAGCCAACCAAAAGAATAATAAGTGATTCATCCTTTATATAAAAAAGGGGAGACCTCTTCAACAAATGCATTTGACAATAAAAGATAAATTAAGATTGACATGAGAAAACCCTTGAATAATCCAAATCATTCATAAGTTGAATCAAAGTATGTCTTAGATCGATCAAGCTAATAGAGAAAGCACTTGAAAGTTTAAGGTTATGAAGAATGGATTTGATATTTTCCAAATTCGGCCAATGCAACATAAATTTTACAATAAAAGTAAATTCAAAAGGTTTTGTAAACTTTTTGACATCATGATCCAAACACATGATCACAGGCATACCTCGAAAAGAAGTCAAAATCATATTCATCGAGTTAGATATGGTAGAGCTCTTTCCACAAAGTGCATCCTTAAAGGATTTAATAGCAGGTATGGCATTGGGTTCAGGAATCCCCAAAAAATTGGATGCCCTAGTCAGATCATCCAAATTGCGAGATGTAATCCGTGGGTTTGAGGTCACCGCAACCATATTTAGAAGAGACATATCATGTGAGTGGCCAAATATTCAAAAGGCTCCATAAAATTGTCGATAACGATGAAGGATCCACCAAAAAAGTGCGACGAGGATGCACCGACGAAGGGAAAAATGAAATCACCATAGAGCCAGAAAGGAGAACTAGGATTATTAGGTTTTTAGAGTTTAGGGTGTAGGGTTTAGCATTTAGGTTTTAGTTTAGTTTTAGGGGTTTAGGTTTAATAGTTATTTTAGGTTTAGTTTGTGGTTTAGGTTTAGGTTTAGTTTTATGTTTAGTTTAGGTTTAGGTTAGTTTAGTTTTTTAGGTTTGATTTAGTTTAGGTTGGTTTAGGTTAGTTTAGGTTTAGGTTTAGTTTAGGCCTAGTTTAGGTTTGATTTATTTTAGGTTTCAGGATCCAGGGTTTGGGTAAGTTAGGGCCCATTATTAGGTCAGGTTAGCCCAGGGCCTTTAGGGCCCAGTGTTTCAGAAGGTCAGGGTAGGAGTGGGGGGAGATGAGGGCTGGGTTGGGTGGAGTTTAGGGTTAGGCCCAGGTTTAGGTAGGGCTCAGGTCAGGGGCCCAGTTTAGAGTTTAGGGATCAGTAGAAGAGGTCAGTGGCCCAGGAGGTTTAGGGCCCAGGGTTTAGGGTTAGTTGGTGGTAGAGATTTAGTGTAGGTGGGTAGCATTTAGTTTTTTTAAAACCAAGCAAAAGGGTATTTATTTAGTTTAGTTTATTATTATTTAGTTTATTTAGTTTATCTTATTTATTTAGGTATTATTTTAGTTTAGTTTATTTTATTTATTTTAGGTTTAGCATATTTAATTTTAGATTTAGGTTTAGTTTATTTTATTAGTTTTAGGTTTTATTTTAGGTTTTATTTTTAGTTTAGGGTTTATTTTTTGTTTATTTTATTTTATTTAATTTATGGTTAGTTTATTTATTTTTTTTATTTATTTTAGTTTATTTATTTTAGTTTAGTTTGTTTATTTTATTTTGTTTATTTTATTTTGTTTTATTTTATTTTTATTTTTAGGTTTTTTTTTTAGTTTAGGTTTTATTTTTATTTATTTTTAGTTTATTTTAGGTTTATTTTTTATTAAGTTTTTTAATTAATTTATTTTATTTTATTTTGGTTTATTTGGTTTTATTTTATTTAGGTTTTTTTATTCTTAGTTAATTTTATTTTTAAGTTTATTTATTTATTTTATTTTTTATTTTATTATTTATTTTTTTTTATTTTAGTTTAGTTTAAGTTTTTTGTTAAGTTTTTATTTTATTTTACATTATTTTATTTAGGTTTGTGTTTTTATATATTTTATTTTAGTTTTATTTAATTTTAGATTAGATTTTAAGTTTTAGGGTAAGTGGGTTGGTGGGTAGTGGTTAGGGTTAGAGGTCAGGACCAAGGTTTTGTGGGTGGTTTAGGCTCAGTGTGATTTAGGAGGGTTTGGTAATATCTGGTTTAGAGTTTTTAAAAGCAAAACCAGATTTTAGTTTATTTATTTAGATATTTTACATTTTATTTATGTCATTTTTTAATTTTATTTTAGTTTAGTTTTTATTTTAGTTTAGGTTTTATTTAGTTTATTTTTATTTAGGTTTAGTTTAGGTTTTATTTTATTTTAGGTTTTAGGTTTTATTTTAGGTTTATTTTTAGTTTATTTTAGTTTAGATTTTGGATTTTATTTATTTTATCTTATTTTAGGTTTTTTAGATTTTTAGGTTTTATTTATTTTAGTTTAGTTTTATTTTAGTTTAGGTTTAGTTTATTTTAATTTGATTATTTCATTTTTTTATTTTAGGTTTAGTATTTTATTAGTTTGGTTTAGGTTTTTTTATTTTTTATTTATTTTAAAGTTTAATTTTTTTGGCTTAGATTTTATTTAGTTGTATTTTATTTTATTTTAGGTTTATTTTAAGTTTATTTTATTTTATTTTATGTTTAGTTTATATTTTTTTAGGTTTTTTTATTCCAAGTTTATTTTGGTTTTATTTTTTTTAGTTTATGGTTTGTTTTTTAAAAAAAATTTAAGTAAATTAGTGTTTAGTTTTATTTACTCTTTGTATTGGTTTATTTTAATTTATTTTAGTTTATTTTATTTTAATTTTACTTTTAGGATTTTATTTGTATAACACGCAACTGAACGAAGCAGTTTTCTTATTTAGTTTATTTTTAGTTTAATTTATTAGTTTTTTTAGCTTAGTTTTACTTTTGTTTTATTTTTTTAGGTTTTAGTTTTATTTTTTTTTAGGTTTAGGTTATTTTATATTTTTTAGGTTTTTTTTTTAGGCTTAGGTTTATTTTATATTTTATTTTATTTAGTTTAGTTTTAGTTTATTTCACGTTAGGTTTAGTTTTAATTATTTATTTAATTTATTTTAGTTTAGTTTATTTTATTTATTATTTTATTTTGGTTTAGGTTTTTTAGTTTTTAGGTGTTTTTTTATTTATTTTAGGTTTATTTAGGTTTTTAGTTTTATTTAGTTTTATTTATTTTATTAGGTTTTTTATTTTATTTTAGGTTTATTTTATTTTATTTAGTTTAAGATTCATTTATTTATTTTATTCTTTATCTTTTTTAGGTTAAGGCTCAGGTTTAGTTTAGAGATTTTATTTATCTTATTTTATCTTATTTAGGCAGCCTTGTGGCAGTATGGTCAGTTTTAGTTCAGTGGCCTGGGCCTTGGGCCCAGGGTAGGGTTAGGGCCCAGGGTTTAGTGGCCTAGGGCTCAGGTAGGAAAAGCCCAGGTTTAGTCAGGGCCTGGTAGGTGGTTTAGGGTTTTTAGAGGCTCAGTGGAGTTTAGGTCTGGTTTAATTAGGTTTAAGTGGCCTATGGCCTAGGGCCTAGCCCAGTTTGGGTTTGGGCCTAGGTCAGGGTATTTATTTTATTTCTTTTTTTATTTTGTTAAATAAAAAAAGGTTTAGCTTATTTAGTTTATTTTATTTATTTTAGTTTATTTGATTTTAATTTTATTTAGGTTTATTTTTATTTTATTTAAGTTTATTTATTTTTTAGTTTAGTTTTATTTTAGTTTATTAGGTTTAGTTTTTTTTTAATTTATTTTTATTTATTCTTTTGGCTTTATTTTTATTTTTATGTGGTTTAGGTTTTATTTTACTTTTAGGTTTAGGTTTTATTTTAGGTTTATTTTAGGTTTATTTTAGTTTAGTTTAGTTTATTAGTTTATTTTATTTTATTTAGTTTAGTATTATTTAGGTTTAGGTTTTATTTATTAGTTAGTTAATTTTAGTTTAGTTTAGGTTATTATCTTTTATTTTAGGTTTAGTTTCTTTAGTTTAGGATTTAGGTTTTATTTTATTTATTTTAAGTTTATTTAGGTTTTATTTAGTTTTATTTTATTATTTTTAGGTTTATTTTATTTTATTTTAGGTTTAGTTTTTATTTTATTTAGGTATTTTTATTTTTATTTTATTTAGATTTTATTTATTTTATTTTGTTTTGTTTTATTTATTATTATTTTTATGTTTAAGTTTATGTTTATTTATGCATTTTCTATTTAATTTTATTCTATTTTGTTTAGTTTTTATTTATTTTATTTTATTTTATTTAGTTTAGGTTTAGGCCTTTTTTAGGTTTAGGGTTAGTTTTAGGGTTTGGCTCAGTTTGTTTAGGTGTTTTTAATTTTTTTTGGTAGGGTTTATTTTAGGGTTTAGTTTAGGGTTTAGGCTGGTTTTGGGGTTTAGGTAGGGTTAGAGTTTAGGGTTTAGGGTCTAGGTTTTATTTTAGGGTTTAGTTTAGGTTTTAGTGGTTTTAATTTTTAGGGTTTAGGTTTTTTATTATTTTTTTAAACAACAAATTTAGATTCAACTTTTCTCCTTTTGAATTCAAGTAACACACCAAGTTTTCTAAGACAATCTATGACATAGATAAAAAAATGAGCACGATAGAGAAAATCAAAACTCTAGATAACTAGAATCATCTCTACTATAAAGACAGCCCATAAGCAGAGGATCTATTTTTTTAGTTTCTCTAGTTCGATCAAAACCACCGGCCTCTGAGTAGCATGATCCACCATCATATCCAAATCTCTCCTCCGCCACCACCATGGCTAACCTCCGCCTCCCACCTCCATAACCACCATTGCTCACCACCACCTCCATACCCAACACCTCCAGATCCCCACCACCACCGGATAACACCTCCTCTCGCCTTCGCCTCCACAGAAGATCTAGACTAAGCGGTTAATGGATGTTCCATCAAGGTTCTTCCCATTCAGGGTTTTATAAAAATCAAAGTGGGAGAATTTTATTGCCAAAAGGGATACAAGGTCCTTAAAGGGGATAAATCTCTAAACTACTCAAAGAGCTACAATTAACCTAAAGAGATAAATTTCCTACCTATTACAAAACCAAAGCAAAATAAAGAAATGATAAAAAATTAAGAAAGAAATAACACCAAATTCCAAGAAGGGCCAAAGCCATCTATATCCCAAAATCTTCTAAGAGATGCAAACCACCTCCCCAAAACCCGCCACAACACAAAGAACTTAATATAAAGATAAACATTTAGAAATAAGGATAAGCTAAATACACAAAAGGAACAAAATGATAAAAATCTTAGATATGGCTCGGGCTCAGTCACATTCATCTCAAGGGGATACAGGATATGTGAGTATACAAACTTTATAAGAAGGGTTACAATCACATATGGTGCTAGACAAAGGATAATAGAGGAAGCATCCACCCTTCATAACCAACTTCAATTAAACCAAATAGCTAACAGCCAAGAGCTCACCAAGTTCTAGTATCTATCATCAGGATTAAATAGGCAACTAACTAGCAAAACATCTAGCCAAACCAGAGCAAAGAAACCAACCAAACAAGACAACAACCAAGAAACAACCACCATCAAAGCCACCCAAAATAAATAAAGACCAAAGGTAAAGAACTTTTAGATTCACCAACCACAAAGACAGAAGCCATCAAGGCCACCAAACCATAGTAGAATCAAGAAAATAGTAATGAGATAAGAATAACTCAAGCCACATATAGGTTCATCCCACAATAAAAATGAAAGCAATGGTCCATCCAATAATAGAAAACACCATAAAACATCAAAACCAAAAAAGGGACAAAAACTAGAACAAAGAGAGTAAACTCACCAGAAGGAACAAAGCCCACAACCAAAACCAATAATCATGATGATAGAAAACCAAAAGCAAAAGGAAAAAACCACACCATCAAGCAAACCAGTAAAAACCCTCACAAGAAAAAGAGGCTAGGAAAAATGCAAATAAGCAAGCTCTCGCCAATCACCATGCCATCCTAAAACCAACACAAGAGAGACCAACAAGAGGAGAGCCACCAAAACTAGAGGGCAAGTAAATCTCAATAGTACCAAACCATAATCTCAACCTCCATCAAAAGGAGATATCATTCTTAGGGTTTAGGTTTAGGTTTAGTTTATTAGTTTGGGTTTGGGTTTATTTTAATTTATTTAGTAGTTTAAGGTTTGGGGTTTAGGGTTTGGGTTTAGGGTTTGGGCTTGTGTTTGGGTTTAGGTTTAGTTTAGGGTTTAGGTTTTGGTTTGCTAGGTTTAGGGTTTGGGGGTTTAGATTTAGGTTTATTTTTTTTTTTTAAAAAAATTAATTAAACTATAGGTTTATTTAGTTTATATTTTATTTATTTTAGTATTTATTTTTTTTTTTATTTTATTTTATTTTTTTATTTTATTTAGTTTATTTCTTTTTTAGTTTATGTTTTTTATATTTTAGTTTATTTTTTAAGTTTATTTATTTATTTTTTATTTTTTATTTTTATTTTTTTTTTCTTTTTTTTATTTTAGGTTTAGGCTTTATTTTATTTTATTTAGATTTTATGGTTTATTTTAGGTTTAATTTTTTACTTATTTAGGTTTATTTTATTTTATTTAGTTTAGTAGTTTATTTAATTTAGTTTAGTTTATTTTAGTTAGGTTTAAGTTCATTATTGTTTATTTTATTTATTTTTATTTTTAGTTTAGGGTTACCATTTTTTATTCTTTAGGTTTATTTTATTTTATTTTTATTTTACATTTAGTTTTATTTTATTTCTTTTTATCTTACTATTTTATTTTAGTAGTTTTATTTATTATATTAATTTAGTTTATTATTTTTTATTTTATTTTTTTAGGTTTAGTTTAGGTTTTTAGTTTTTTTCATTTATTTAGATTTTTTAGGTTTTTATTTTATTTTTGGATTTAGTTTATATTTAGTTTTAGGTAAGATTTGTGGTTTAGGTTTAGGTTTGTGTTTTGGGGTTTAGTAGGTTTAGGTATGTGTGGTTAGGGTTTTAGGTTCACCATTAAGGTTTAGGGTTTGTAGGTTTTAGGTTTAGCATTTAGGTTAGGTTTTTTTTCTTTTAATAAAGAACAAATTTAGATTCAACATTTCTTCTTTTCGATTTCATCAACCAAGTTACAAACCAAGTTTCTAAGACAATGCTGACATAGATAAAAAATGAGCACATGATAGAGCAAATCAAAAATCGAGATAACTTGAACTGCTCTTACAGAAGATACGCTCCATAAGTCGGATCGCCATTCTTTAGTTTCTCCAGCCCTCATTAGAACCACCCGCCTCTCGAGCAGGATGCCCCAATATATCCCCGATCCCCTCCCTCTACACCACTACCCTCCTCCCTCCTCCAACCTAAGATAACCACCACCTCCCAAATCCCACACCACCATTACGATAATCGTAGCCTCCACCTTTACCTCCACCGCCATATCTAGACTAAGCCTAATTGACGGTGATGTTCCTATCATTAAGGTTTTCCCATTCTTAAGGTTTATGTTTTGGTTTAGGTTTATTAGGTTTTAGGGTTTAGGTTTATTTTTTAATTTATTTAGTTACTTTAGATTTAGGTTTAAGGTTTGGGGTTTAAGATTTAGGGTTAGGTTTCGGTTTAGGCTAGAGCTTGTGGGTTTAGGATTTGGTTAGGGTGTAGGTTTATTTGGGCTTTAAGAGGGGCTTTGGGTAGTGTTAGTTGAGGGCTTTGAGGTTTAGGGGTAGGTTTGGGTTTAGTGAGAGTTTAGGGTTTAGTGTTAGGTGGGGTTTAGGGTTTAGGGTGGGGTTTAAGGTTTTAGGGTTTAAGGTATTTTTTTGGGAAAGTTAGAATTTTATTACCATGGAAAAGAGACAATGTCCTTAGGAGTAAAGCTCTAAAATTCTCTAACGCTCTCAGAGCTACAAGAAACCTAGAGAGCTAAAACCCAGGGAAAAGAAAAGAAAAATAAAGTGCAAAAAGAGAAAAGGCATAGAGTAAGACCAACAAATCTTGAAAATAGTAAAAGGATGTGTTAGCAGTAGTTCATGATTCCTTTGGAAAATCAAGATAAGTAAGATCCACAACAACATCACTTGGGTTGACTGAGCAACGACCATACCCTCTATACAGTTCCAACTTGTAAAAAAAATCTGCAAAACAGTATAAAGGCAAAAGTCATACCTAAAAATGATAAGGATAAAGAGAGGAAAGGAGAGAGAGAAAGAGTTAGGATCATCAAGATATGAGCAGATCATCTTCATGGGGAAACAATCATATGCAATGCTACCAACTAGAGAGAAGATGTGAGTGACATTATTTCCATCATAGTTAGCCTACCTAATATAAGTAAACATCTAAGGCCAGTAGTACATAGAGTTCCAGATCCATCACCATTAAATAAAGGCAACCACCAAAGAACCATCTACCAAACCACCAAATAAAAGCCATAATAGACTAATGACAATAACCTAGAGAGAGGGTAGAACAAAGTGAGAATACCAACAACAACCATTAACCATCCTTCCCAAACTAGTACCAGCTACAGCACCGTGAGCAATGCTAATTAATTGAGAAAAAGCCAACAAAACCAAGATAAGAGCCCCCAAGGTCCCAACAATAAGCAATCACCAAGCCAAATAAGGGTGAAAAACCATAAATGAAATAAATTTTAGAAATGAAACCATCAATCAAGGAAACATAAGCTACAAACAGATGATAAATCACAGATGATACAACTACACAAAAGGGGGTCAAAGGTAGCCACCAACCAACAGAAACCAAAAAGTCCAATCCAAAATGATCAACAAAGGTTCAACCAGCATAGCAAAAGGCTTTAAAAAATTGTTGGGTTTAGGTTTTAGGATTAAGTTTCAAGTTTTAATTTAGGGTTTAGGGTTTTCTTTAATAGAAAAAAAATTTAGATTCAACATTTCTTTTTTTCAATTTCATTAACCAACAACACAACAAGTTTTTTAAGACACAAGTGGTGACATAGATCAAAAATGAGCACACATAGAGCAAATCAAAAATCCTAGATAATTATAATTCTACTATAAACAGCCATAAGCAGTCTAATCAAATCATTCTTTAGTTTCTCTAGTTCCCATTAGAACAATCTCGAGAGATCCACTATAATATATCTCTCCTCTCACCACCACGACTATAACCTCCATCGCTCCTCCCACCTCCATAACCACCAATGCTCTGACCACCACCTCCATATCCACTAGCACCTAGATCACAACCAGTGATAATCTTTCTCCACCACCTGATCTAAACTGGTTTACGGTGATGTTTACCATCATTTATTCTAGGTTTAGGTTTAGGTTTATGTTTATCGTGTTTTAGGGTTTAGGTTTATTTTCTAATTTATTTAGTTACTTTAGGTTTAGGTTTTAGGGTTTATTTAGGGTTTAGGTTTAGAGTTAGGGTTTAGGAGGAGGTTTAGGGTTTTAAGAAGGTCATGCTAGGGTTGGGTTTAGAAGGTGTAGTCAGAGTTAGTGATTAGTTTTAGATGGGTTTTTTAGTGTGAGTTTAGAGTTTGGTTTAGGGTATTTTTTTAGGCCTAGTTTAGGGAGTAGGTTAGCCAGGCCAGATTTGGGTTATAAGAGGTTTTTAGGATTATTAGAGGTTGGGTAAGTTTTAGGTCAGTTAGTGGTTCTTTTTTTTGGGTTTTTACTTAGGGTAGTTTAGGTTTAGGGTTAGTATAGAAAGTGGTAGTTTAGGTTTGAGGTTTAGTTTATTTAATTTTATTTTAGGGTTTTAGTAGGGTTATTTAGTTTAGATTTTAAGTGTTTAGGATTTTTTTTAAATTATAGTTTAGTTTATTAGTTTATTTATTTTATATTTATTAGGTTTATTTTTTATTTTATTTTAGTTTATTTTATTTTTATTTATTTTAGCTCATTTTATTTTAGTTTATTTTTTTAGGTTTAGGTTATTTATGTTATTTCTTTAGTATTTTTTATTTTATTTAGGTTTAGATTTATTTTTTATTTTAGGTTTAGGTTTAGATTTTTTTATTTTTTATTTTTTTTATGTTTATTTTAGTTTAGGTTTATTTTAGTTTATTTTATATTATGGTTTAGTATTTTATTTAGGTTTAGGTTTTAGTTTTATTTATTAGTTTAAGTAGGTTAATTATTTTATATTTTATTTATTTTTTAGGTTTTTTTAGTTTATATTTAGGTTTTATTTATTTTGTTTTATTTAGGTTTATTTATTTATTTTATTTTATTTTATTTTTTTTTATCTTTTTATATTCCTTAGTTTTATTTATGTTTTTATTTAGGTTTATTTTCTTTTAAGTTTATTTTTTGGTTTTTATTTATTTTAGTTTATTTTAGTTTTAATTAGGTTTTTTTAGGTTTTAGTTTAAATTTTAATTTTATTTTATTTTATATTTTATTTTAGGTTTTTATTTTTTTTATTTTATTTTTTATTTTATTTTGTGGTTTTATTTTTGGTTTAGAGTTTGTGTGGTGATTAAGATTTTTATTTTGGCTCAGGTTTAGTTTTAGGCTTAGATTTGTGGTTTTTTAAGTAGTTAGTTATAGGTAGGTTTACTTTAGTTGGGTTAGATTTAGCTTTTTTAGTTTATTTTATTTTATTTAGTTTTTAGGTTTATGTTTTATGTTTTAGGTTTTTTATTTATTTTAGTTTAATTTATTTTAGTTTATTTTGGTTTATTTTATTTTTTTTATTTCATTTTTATTTTAGGTTTAGCATTTTTTTTATTTAGTTTATATTTTATTTTATTTATTTTAGGTTTTTTATTTTTAGGTTTAGGATTTTATTTTATTTTTTATTTTATTTTTATTTTATTTTATTTTGGTTTATTTTAGGTTTATTTTATTTTATTTTACATTTTTTTTTATTTTTCAAATTTTTAATTTAGTTTATTTTTTTGGTTTATTTTAGGTTTATGTTTATTTTATTTATTTTAGTTTAGTTTATTTTAGTTTAGGTTTAGGTTTATTTTATTTTGTTTTATTTTAGGTTTATTTTTTTTTTAGTTTTAGGTTTTATTATTTTTTATTTATTTCATTTTATTTTAGGTTTTTATTATTTAGTTTTATTTTAAGTTTATTTTATTTTTATTTTTTATATTTAGGTTTATTTTAATTAAGTTTTTATTATTTTAATTTATTTTTTAGTTTAGTTTAGGTTTTATTTATTTTATTATTTTAGTTTTATTTTTTTATTTTATTTTAGGTTTAGGTCAGGTTTATTTATTTAGGTTTTTTATTTATTTAATTTAGGTTTAAGAGTTTAAGTTTAGGTCTGGTTTAGGGTAGAAGGTCAAGCCCAGGGGTTTAATGTGGTCAGGGTTGAGTTTGTGGTAGGGCCCATTTAGGAGTTGGCTCAGTTTAGCTCAGTGTAGGTCAGTGAGGTTTAGGGGCTCAGGTTTAGTCAGGATGTGGTTTAGGGTTTAGGTCATATAAGAATTTAGGATATCTTTTGGTTGGTAGGGTTTTATTTATTATTTAGAGTTTAAGTTTAGGATTTAGGATGGTGGGAGGATTTAGTAGAGTGGTATGATTGAGTTGGTAATTTTATTTAGGTCAGGGTTTAGTTTAGTAGTGGGTTTTTTATTTTTTATTTTTTTTTTTTATTTTTTAAAATTAAGTAAAACCCATAAGTTTAGGTTTATTTAATTAATTTTTATTTATTTTAGTTTATTTTGTTTTATTAATTTATTTTATTTTATTTTTATTTTTAATTAGTTTAGTTTTATTTAATTTAGGTTTATTTATTTTATTTATTTTAGTTTATTTTGAGTTTAGGTTTATGTTTTTTTTACTTTAGTTTTATTTTTTTTATTTTATTTTATGTTTTTTATATTTTATTTATTTTAGGTTTTATTTTAGAGGTTTATGTTTTTATTTTGTTTTTATTTTATCTTGTTTTTTTCATTTTATTTTGGTTTATTTTTATTTTATTTAGGTTTTTATTTTTTTTATTTTAGTTTTATTTTATTTATTTTATTTTAGTTTAGTTTATATTTACTTCATTTTTGGTTTAGGTTTAGTAGTTTATAGTTTATGTTTTTATTTTATTTTATTTTTATATTTAAGTTTAGTTCTTTTATTTATTTTATTTTAGGTTTTATTTATTATTTTTAGGTTTATTTTAGTTTATTTTAGTTTATGTTTAGGTTTTATTAATTTTAGTGTAGTTTAGTTTAGTTTAGGTTTAAGTTTATTTTATTTTGTTTATTTTTATTTTATTTATTTTTTTTTTTTAGTCTAGGATTTAGGTTTTATTTTTTTATTTTTTTATGTTTTATTTTAGGTTTATTTTTAGGTTTAGGTTTTATTTATTTTATTTTATTTTATTTTAGGTTTATTTTATGTTTATTTCATTTTATTTTCATTTAGTTTTTTATTTTATCTAGGTTTTTATTTAGGTTTTTTTATTTTTTTTAGTTTAGTTTAGTTTTTATTTACTTTATCTTTAATGTTTTTTATTAGTTTATTTTATTTTATTTTAGGTTTAGTTTAAGTTTTTTTTATTTATTATTTGGTTTTATTTTAGTTTAGATTTAGGTTTTTAGGTTTTTAGGGTTTAGTAGTCTGGGTGGGATTTTAGTGGCTAGTTTAGGGTTAGGGTTAGGGTTGTGGCTCAGAGTTTTCAGTGGTTTAAGTTTTAGTATTTTAGGTGGGCTTAGGGTTTGGTCAGTTTCAGGTTAGTTTAAAGTTTCTTAAGATTTTTTAAGTTTGGGTAGTTGGTTTATGGTTTAGTTTGGGGTTTAGGTTTAGGTTAGGGTTTAGGGTTTATAGTTTAAGGGTTTTGGAGTTTGTTTTTATTTTATCAGTTTAACATTTAGGTTTAGTTTTAGGGTTTAGGATTTGGATTTTGTTTTGGTTTTAGGGTTTTAGGATTGGTTTAGGTTTTAGGCTTTAGGTTTAGGGTTTGTGGTTTTATTTTATTATTTTAATAGAGAACAAATGATTCAATATTCTTCTTTTGATTTCATCAACCAAGTAACACCAACTTTTTAAAACAAGTATATACATCAAAAAAATTAGCACGATAGAGCAAAAAAAACCTAAATAAATAGAATTATCTATTGAAAAGACAGCCATAGAATCGATCGATCATTCTTCGCCTCTCTCATGAACCACCCACCTTTCAGTAGGGATCCACCATCATATCTCCGATCTCTCCACCCACCACCACTGTGTAACCTCTCCGCTCCTCCTGCCTCCATGACCACCACTACCTGGACCACCACCTCCATATCCACTAGCACCTATAGATCCCCCACCACCACTGCGATAATCGCGCCTTCACCTCCACCCACCGACTGATCCTGCTAAGTGGATGTTTCACATCAAGGTTCTATTTTTGGGTTTATGTTTAGGTTTAGTTTTTAGGTTTTAGGCTTTAGGATTATATTTTATTTATTACTTTAGTTAGGTATTTTTTTTAATTAGTTTTAGGTTATTTAGTTTTTTTTTATTTATTTTAGTTTATTTTATTTTGTATTTTAATTATTTATTTTTTTATTTAGTTTATTTGTTTATTTAGATTTATTTTATTTAGTTTAGGTTTTATTTTAGTTTATTTTTTTTAGTTTAGGTTTTTATTTAGTTTATTTTATTTATTTTAGTTTATTTTATTTTATTTTTTATTTAGTTTATTTTATTTTATTTAATTTATTTGTTTATTTTAGATTTATTTTATTTAGTTTAGGTTTTATTTTAGTTTATTTTTTTAGGTTTAGGTTTAGGTTTATGTTTATTTTAGTTTACTTTTAATTTTATTTTATTTTTTTAGTTTAGTTTTATTTTTTTTTATTTTAGGTTTAGGTTTAGGTTATTATTTTATTTTTTTAGGTTTAGCATTTATGTTTTCATTTTAGGTTTATTTTTAGGTTTTATTTTTTTGTTTAAGTTGAAGATTATTTTTAGTTTATTTTAATTTATTTAGTTTTTGGTTTAGGTTTAGAATATTTTAGATTTAGGTTTAGGTTTTATTTGTTTTAGTTTAGTTTATTTTATATTTGGTTTAGGTCTATTTTATTTTGTTTATTTTAGGTTTAGGGTTTTTTTATAGTTTATGGCTTGGGTTTTATTTTTTATTTATTTTTAAGTTTTATTTTAAAATTTATCTTTTAAGTTTAGGTTTTATTTAGTTTTTATTATATTTTATTTTAGGTTTATTTGATTTTTAGATTCCTTTAGTTTTTATTTTATTTATGTTTTTTATTTTAAGATTTTTTTTATCTTTAGTTTAGTTTATGTTTTATTTATTTTTTTTTAGTTTACTTCTTATTTTTTATATTATTTTATTTTTAGGTTTAGGTTTAAGTTTTTTTTTTATTTTATTATTTTATTTTATTTAGGTTTAGGTTTTTTAAATTATTTTGTTTTTAGGATTTATGTAGTTTAGGCTTAGCTTAGGGTTTAGGATTTAGGATTTTGTGGTTTAAGCTTCAGGGTATGGGGTTTAGGGTTTAAGGTTTAGGGTTTAGGTTTGTTTTTTAGGGTTTAGGGTTGGGTTTTTTTTAAATTTTATAAACCATATGTTTAGGTATTATTAATTTTTATTTATTTTAGTTTATTTTATTTTATTTTTTTATTTAGGTTTATTTTTATTTTTATTTTTATTTTTATTATATTTATTTATTAGGTTTATTTTATTTTTATTTTAGGTATAGTTTTTTATTTTATTTAGGTTTTTATTTTATTTTTAGTTTAGTTTTATATATTATATTTTAGCTTATTTTATTTTATTTATTTTTTAGGTTTAGGTTTTAATTTATGTTTTTATTTTATTTTTTAGGTTTTTTTTTTAATTTATTATATTCTTGGTTTTATTTAGTTTAGATTTTGGTTTTATCTTTTGTGTTTTTGTGGTGTTTGGGGTTTAGCATTTAGGGTTTAGGTTTAGGGTATAGGGTTTAGGTTTAGGTTAGGGTTTATTGTTTAGGGTTTTATGGTTTAGGGTTTAGGGTATAGGGTTTAGGGTTTTTAGGGTTTAGGGTTTTAGGTTTTGTTTTTTGGTTTTTACTTTTTTAATAAAGAACAAATTCAGATTCAACATTTCATCAACCAAGTAATACACCAAGTTTTCTAAGACACAAGTGACGATATAGATAAAAATTGAGCACGCATAGAGCAAATCAAAACCATAGATAATTAGAACCATCTATACTGTAAAGACACAGTTCTATTGGCAGCAGATTGGATCAACCATTCTTCAATTTCTCCAATTCCCATAAGAACCCCCCTAGCCTATCGAGTAGCGGGATCCACCATCATATCCCCGATCCCTCCCGGCCACCAACACGGCTGTAGCCTCTGTCGCTCCTCCCGCCTCCATAAGCACCACTGTTCTGACCACCACCTCCATATCCACCAGCACCTCCATATTTTCCACCACCACTACAATAACCGCCGCCTCTGCCTTCGCCTCCACCGCCAGATCTAGTCGAACTTGGTTGATGCTGATGTTCCTACAATCAAGGCTCTGCCCATGCTTAGGGTTTAGGTTTAGGTTTATTAGGTTTTAGGGTTTAGGTTTATTTTTAAATATATTTAGTTACTTAGTTAGGTAGGGTTTGGGTTTAGTTTAGGGTTTAGGCTTAGGTTTAGGGTTTAGGGTTTAGGGTTTAGGTTTTAGGTGCTTTTAAGCTAGGGTTGTGGTTGGTTTAGGTTTAGGGTCAGTTTTAGTTTAGTCAGGGTAGGTATTTAGGTTTAGGGGAAGAGGGTAGGATTTAGGTTGTTTTAAATACAAACTTTAGGTTTATTTAGTATTTTAGATTATTTTTTATTTTTATTTTATTTATAGTTTAGTTTAATTTATTTTAGAGGTTTTATTTAGTTTATTTTTTAGGTTTATTTTAGTTTATTTTTTTAGTTTAGTTTATTTTTTTATTTTATTAGTTTATTTTCATTTTAAAGTTTAGGTTTAGGTTTAGTTTAGTTTTAATCTTTATTTTATTTGTTTAGGTTTAGGTTCAAATATTTTATTTTTAGGTTTTATTTATTTAGGTCAGTTTTAGTAGGGTTTAGGGTTTAGGGTTTAAGGTGGCTGGTTAGGAGGGTTTAGGGTAGTTTAGAGTTAGGGCCTAGGGTCATAGTGTGTGGTTTGTGGGTTTAGGGTTTAGGTTTAGGGTTTTTTTTTAAAAAACCCAAGTTTTAGGTTTATTTAGTTTATTTTATTTATTTTAGTTTACATATTTTTGTTTATTTATGATTATTTTAATTTTATTTAGTTTAGTATTTTATTTAGTTTAGGTTATTTTAGTTTTTTTATGTTTAAGTTGTTTAGGTTTATTTTAGACTTATTTTATTTTATTTTTTTTTAGGTTTTATTTTTTTAATTTTAGGTTAAGGTTTAGGTTTTTTTATTTTAGGTTTATTTTATTTTATTTTTTTAGTTTAGATTTAGGTTTATTTTAGTTTATTTTGTTTTATTTAGTTTAGTTTAGGTTTTTTTTTTATTTTGTTTAGTTTATTTTAGTTTAGGTTTAGGTTTATTTTGTTTTGTTTATTTTGTTTTATTTTAGATTTAGTTTTTTTTTCCTTTATGTTTTATTTTATTTATTCTTAGGTTTTTTTTTTTTTGTTTTTTTTTTTATGTTTAGGATTTTATTTAGTTTTTATTTTATTTTATTTTAGGTTTATTTTTAGTTTATTTTATTTTATTTTCATATAGTTATTATTTTATTTAGGTTTTTTATTCTTAAGTTTATTTTATGTTTTATTTATTTTAGTTTAGTTTATTTTAGTTAGTTAGGTTTATTTTATTTTATTTATTTTAGGTTTAGTTTTTAGTTTAGGATTAGGTTTTAAATTTTATTTATTTTATGTTTTATTTTAGGTTTATTTTTTTAGGTTTAGGTTTCATTTAGTTTTATTTTATTTCATTTTCTTATTTTATTTATTTAGGTTTTATTTATCTAGGTTTCTTATTTTTTTTAGGTTTATTTTATTTTTTTTAGTTTAGTTTAGGTTTATTTATTTATTTATTTTAGTTTTGTTTTATTTTATTATTTTATTTTTTTAGGTTTTAGGTTTAGTTTTATTTTATTTTATTTTTTTTATTTATTTATTTAGGTTTAGGTTTTATTTTTTATTTTTAGGTTTAGGTTTAGTTTTTTTAGTTTAGGGTTTGTGGTTAGGATTAGTACAAGGTTTAAGGTTTGGGGTTTAGGTTTAGTGGATTAGGTTTTCTTATTTTTTTTGGGTTTAGGTTTAGGATTTGTTTAGGGTTTAGGACTTATGGTTTAGGGTTTACGATTTAGGGTTTTTGTGTTTACGGTTTAGGGCTTAGGGTTTAGTGTTTACGTTCTAGGTTTAGGTTCAAGTTTTAGTTTAGAGTTTTAGGTTTTAAGTTTGACATTCTTTTTTTGATAGAAAGCAAGTAACACACCAAGTTTTCTAAGACACAAGCGATGACATAGATAAAAAATGAGCACTCATAGAGAAAATCAAAAACCTTAGATAAGTAGAACCGTATCTACTATAAAGACACAATTCCATAAGAAGATTGAATCGCCCATTTCTCCCCAGTAACATCCCTGCCTCTCAGTAGTAATCACCATCATATCCCCAATCTCTCCTCCGCCACCACCATGGCAGAACCTTCATCACTCCTCCCACCTCCATAACCACCATTGCTCACCACCACCTCCATATCCACCACCTCCGATCCCCACCACCACCGCATAAAGGTCGCATCCATCTCACCACCTCCCAAATCTAGATCGAGCTTGGTTGACGGTGATGTTCTCAGTGTCTCACCATTCTAGAGTTTAGGTTTATGTATGTTTATTAAGTTTGAGGTTTATGATTACTTTTAAATTTATTTAGTTACTTTATAGGGGTTTGGGGTTTAGGGTTTAATATTTGAGTTAGGTTTGGGTTTAGGTTTAGGGTTTGTTTGGGTTTTGATTTTTAGTTTCTTTTAGGATTTGTGGGTTTGGGGTTTGTTTTGTGGGTTTAGGTTTAGTCAGGTTTATTTTAGGTTTAGGGTTGGGTTGTGGGTTTAAGATTTTTGGTTTTAAATTAAGTAAACTAGTAGGTTTAGGTTTATTTTGTTTATTTTTTATTTATTTTAGTTTATTTTACTTTTTATTTTTTATGTAGTTTATTTTATTTTATTTTATTTATTTTAGTTTAGTTATTTTAGTTTATTTTTTATGTTTATGTTTAGGTTTAGGTTTTTTAGTTTAGTATTTATTATATTTTTAGTTTTAGGTATTTTATTTTAGTTTAGGTTTAGGTTTTTATTTTATCTTATTTAGGTTTTAGGTTTATTTTAGGTTTTATTTTAGTAGGTTTAGGTTTATTTTAGTATTTTTTTATCTATCTAGTTTATCTCAGGTTTAGTTTAGTTTTATTTTATTATTTAGGTTTAGTTTAGGTTTATTTTATTTTTTATTTTTTTTTAGTTAGTTTAGTTTTTTTTTATTTTTTTTAGGTTTTTTTTTTTAGTTTTATTTTTATATTATTATATTATTTTTTATTTTAGTTTATTATATTTAGGTTTTTTTTTAGTTTAGGTTTTATTTATTTTATTTTAGTTTAGTTTAATTTTATTTTATTTCTTCTTTTAGGTTTAGGTTTAGTTTTAGTTTTATTTTATTTTATTTTATTTATTTTATTAGATTTTTATACATTTTATTTTAGGTTTTATTTAGTTTAGGTTTAGGTTTTAGCAACCAGGGTTTAGGGTCAGAGGTTTAGGCTCAGGGCCCAGTGGGTTTAGGTTTAGGGTTTAAGGTGTGGGGTTTAGGGTTTTCAGGTTTATTGTGGGTTTTTTTTATTTGTTTTGTAGGGTTTTGCCTAGTGGTTTGTTTTAATTTAATAATCAGTTTAGGTTTTCTAGTTTTATTTTATTTATTTTATTTTATTATTTATTATTTATTTTATTTAGTTTAGTTTATTTTTTTTTGTCTATTTTTATTTGTTTTATTTTAGTTTAGGCTTTATGTTTATTTTAGTTTATTTTTTTATGTTTAGGTTTTTTTTATTTTAAGTTTAAGTTTAGTTTTATTTTATTTTCTTTTTAGGTTTTATGTTTTTATTTTAGGTTTATTTTAGGTTTTTTTTAGTTTATTTAGGATTTTTTTAATTTATTTTTTTTAGTTTAGTTTTATTTATTTATATTTTTAGGTTTTTTTATTTATTTTAGTTTATTAGGTTTAGTTTTATGTTTTATTTATTTATTTTATTTTTAGGTTTTATTTTAGGTTTATTTTATTTAGTTTTATTTTATTTATTTTTTATTTTATTTTATCTTTTTAGTTTTTATCTATTTAGGTTTTTTTAGGTTTATTTTATCTTTTAGTTTAGTTTTTTTTTATTTTATTTTATTTTTATTTAGTTTAGTCTTTTATTTTATTTTATTTATGTTTAGCCATGTTTATGTTTTAGGTCCAGGTTTTAATTTAGGTTTTATTTTATTTTATTTCTTTATTTTATTTTATTTTATTTTATTTTTTATTTATTTTAATCTTAGGTTTTTAGTTTTATTTATCTATTTTTAGTTTTATTTTGTTAGTTTGGTTTTTTAGGTTTAGGTTTAGTGTCAGGCTCAGTGGTTGTGAGTATGGTTCATGTCTGGGCTCAGGTTGGCCAGGTTTAGTTTTTAGGGCTCAGGGTTTGTTTATTTTGAGCCCAGGGTTTAGGGTCAGTTAGGGTTTTAGGTTTATTTTAGGGTTTAGGATTAGGTTAAGCTTTATTTTTATTTTTTTATTTTGGTTTAGTTAGGGTTTTGTTTGGGCCTAGGGTCAGGCCTAAGAATTAGGTTTTAGGTTTAGGGTTTAGGGCTCAGGTCAGGGTTTTTTTAATCAAGCAAACCAGTAGGTTCAGTTTATTTAGTATTTTATTTTTTTATTTTAAATCTTTTTTTTTATTTTTTATTTAGTTAGTTTATCTAATTTAGGTTTATTTATTTTAGCTTAGGTTTTATCTTAGTTTTAGGTTTATGTTATTTTTTAATTTTAGTTTTATTTTTTATTTTATTTTTAAGTTTAGGTCTTATTTTTTTTATTTTATGTTTTAGGTTTAGTTTCTTTATTTTTTTTTAGGTTTTAGGTTTTATTTTAGTTTTAGTTTAGTTTAGGTTTATTTTGGTTTATTTTATTTTAGATTTAGGTCATGTTTAGGTTTAGTTTATTTTATGTGAGTTTAGGTTTCATTTATTTTAGTTTATTTATTTTAGTTTAGGTTTATTTTATTTCTATTTTAGGTTTAGGTTTTATTTTTTTAGTTTAGGTTTAGGTTTTATTTTTAGGTTTAAGCATTTTTATTTAGTATTTATTTTATTTTATTTTAGCTTTATTTCATTTTAATTTTAGGTTTTTTTATTTTATTTAAGTTTTTTATTTTTAAGTTTAGTTTATGTTTTATTTATTTTATTTTAGTTTTGTTTTTATTTTTTATTTTCTTTGGGTTTAGTAGGTTTAAGTTGTAGTTCATGTTTTATTAATTATTTTTATTTAAGTCTTCTACTTATTTTATTTTAGGTTTCTATTTAGTTTAGGTTTTAGGTTTATTTTAGGTATTTATTTTAGTTAGTTTAGTTAATTTAGTTTATTTTATTTTATTTAGTTTAGGTAGTTTAGTTTATTTTAGGTTTAGTTTAGGTTTTATTTATTTTAGTTTATTTATTTTAAGTTTATTTTTTATTTTATTTTTATTTTAGTTCTAGTTTTTTTTAGTTGAGGGTTTAGGTTTTAGTTTTTTATTTATTTTTAGGTTTATTTTGTTTAGGTTTTATTTAGTTTTATTCCATTTTATTTTTGGTTTATTTTATTTTATTTAAGTTTAGTTTTTTATTTTATTTAGGTTTATTCTTAAGTTTATTTTATTTTAAGTTTAGTTTAGGTTTCATTTATTTTATTTTAATTTATTTTATAATTTACTATTTTATTTTAGGTTTAGGTTTAGGTTTTCTTTATTTGTTTTATTTTAGGTTTTATTGTTTTAGGTCAGGTCTGTGGTTTTGATTTAGAGGTTAGGGTTTGGAGGTGTAAAGCTCAGGGTTTAGTGTGGGTAGTAGTGGTTAGGGTAGTGCCTGGGTAATGTAGCTTTATAGCCAGGGTTTTAGGCCAGGGTTTAGGGTTTTTTAGGTTTAGGTTAACTTAGGTTTCAAGTTTTAGGTTTAACATTTAGTAGGTTTAGTGTTTTGTGGTTTTTTAGGTTTAGGTGGTTTAGTTTTTAGGTTTTGAGCATTTTACCATTTAGGTTTATTTTGATTTAGGGTTTATGATTTTTTGGGGTTTAGGTTTAGTTTGGGTTTGGGTTTGGGTTTGGGTTAGGGTTCTACCGTAAACCCTAAACTCTAAACCCTAAACCTTAAACCTTAAAACCCTAAACCCAAAACCCTAAACCCTAAACCCTAAAATCTACAACCCTAAACCATAAACCTCAAACCCTAAACCCTAAACTAACCCTAAACCATAAACCCTAAACAAACACTCAACCCTCAACCCTAAAATAACCCTAAACCCTCAGAATGGAAAAACCTTAATGGTAGGAACATCACTGTCAACTAGCCTCAGTCTAAATCATGCGGTGGAGGCAAAGGCGAGGCGAAGTGTGGGGATCTGAGGTGTGGTGGATATGAGGTGGTGGTCGAGCAAGGTGGTTATGGAGGAGAAGTGAGAGGTTACAATCATGGTGGTGAGGGAGAGATCGGTGATATGATAGCTGATCCCACTCCTCAAGAGGATGGGTTGTTCTGATGGGAACTAGAGAAACTGAAGAATGACCAACCCGACCGCTACTTATGGAACCGTTTACGAGAGAGATGGTTCAACTTATCTAGGGTTTTGATTTGCTCTATGGGTGCTCATTTTTATCTATGTCGCTTGTGTCTTAGTTGGGATGCTACTTGGTTGATGAAATTGGAAAGAATAAATGTTGAATCTGAATTTGTTCTCTATTAAAAAATACCTTAAATCTTAATCCTTAAACCCTAAACCCTAATTCCAAAATAAAAATGTAAACCCTAACCTAAAACTTAAACCCTAAACCCTAAACCCTAAACCCTAAACCCTAAAAACACTTAACTCTAAACACTAAACCCTACTCCTAATGAAAACCTAAACTGTAAACCCTAAATCCAAATCCCTAAACCCTAAACCCTAAACCCTAAACCCTAAAACCTTAAACCATAAGCCTAAACCCTAAACCCTAAAACCATAAACCCTAAACCCTAAATCCTAAACACTAAACCCTAAACCCTAAACCTTAAACTAACCATAAACCCTAAACCTTAAACTAACCCTAAACCTGAAACCCTAAACCATAAACCTTGAATAAAGTTTTCATTAGGAGTAGCTCTAAAGAATGACCTAATCCTAACATAGTTAAGGTCGCTAAAGAAAATGTCTTCAAGAGACTTTCCCTTGACTGTTAATGATTTGAATACCCTAAACCCTAACCCTAAATTATATTATATTACCATATATTATAGTATAATGTAGCATCATATTTTTGAGCATATATTGATGTTTTTTTGGATGTTATAAGATGTTTTGAAATGTTTTAGTATATTATGGTGTTGTTCCCTATAGTCTATATTAATATAAATCATAATAATATTTAATTAATAAATCGATGATGAAAATTTGTTAAATTTGAAGTGGGAATTAGGTTGTAGTAAAAGGTGTGCTATGCCACTTGTAGTTTAAAAGTAAGATTTTATGTTCAAAATAAATATTATATGTTGTAGCATAGTATAGCATCATATATCATAATATATTGTTCTAGCATTTTAAATTATTTTATTTTACAATCATGCAAATAAGCCTACACTAGCATTATTTATAAAAATGTTGATTTAGACTTTAAAATGGTGGAATTTGGCCAAATTCATAATAGGTAGAGCATGGCATCATAATATATTATTTTAATTTAAAATTTGTAATTGATATGACTAAAATATATAGTTTTTTATTGTTTAGACTAATTTTATGATTTTTTATCTTAAGCAATCCCTTGTGATGTGATATGCAATATAATATAATATAATATGTTTGTGTGTATTATGATAAGATGCCATAACATAGTGTAGCATCATGCATTATAGCATTTTTGTGTATTACTACTTGTTGTTTAACATATTTTAGTATCTTATAGTATGATAGTAGAGTTTGTACTAGTAATTCATAAAAATACTGATATATAGGCTAAGATGATGGGATTTGGCCAAATTTAAGGTAAGATTTAAGGAACATCATTCAGGGTGTGCTATGGTGAGTCATTTAATCAAAAGAATGGAATTTTGCAACCAAAATAAATGTTCTTTTTTCAACCGAATTTTATAATTTTTTTGCTTAAAGTGATTCATTTTAAGGTGTAATGTAAGATAATATATTATATGAAGGCATACTAAAATATAATGTACATAACAATATATATATATATATATATATATATATATGAATGTGGTGGTGTGTTACTAAATATTATTGTATATTTTAGTATGTTTTACTTTTGTTATAATACATTGGGTAAAAACTCATAAAAATGTTAATTTGAAGGTTGAGATGGAAGAATTTGGCCAAATTACCACACACAAGAAGGAACATCAAAATTATGCTATTTTGTACCATTTCTAATAAAAAAATTAACAATTTTACATCCAAAATGAACATTATTCATATATTAAAAAAATTTGTTATTTGTCCCTTTTAAGCGATTTTAATGAGGTGTAATGTTGGATAATATATTATATTATAGCAAATTATAATATAACATCATTTATTATAATATAATATAGTGTGTTTATTCACACTATAATATGTTTAGCATGATATTGTATAGTTAGTTTGTGCTTGCACCATCACAAATCATAAAATGTCGATTACAATGTTAAGATGATGTAATTTGAAGAAATACATTGTTAGGCTTTTGGTTGAAGTATTAAAGGTGTACATAAGAGAAGAAATAAGATTTGATGAGAATTCCATGTCAAGGACATGGAGGGAGCTCCGCTAGGGGATCACTAATGCATTATACATGACATGTGAGGGGTTTATGTTGAGGGCATAGAAGAAGAAAATCTGTTGGGGATAAGGTTTGAATTTGATTTGATTATATGATTTGAGGAAAGAAGATCTGCTAGGGATAATAATCTATAATTGACCAGGGATTAAGATTGAATCAACTTTAATTTATTTTGTTTTAATTGATGTGGAGGCATATCTACTAGAGATCTGGGCTCGAGTCCTCTAGGGATCGAGTATATGAACCATCCACTAAGGAAGTAAGTTTGCTATCCAGGGATTAGATTTGAGTTTGATTTCAGATTTGTTTGGGGATGTATCCTCTAGGGATAAGAGTTTGGGTGGATTTCTTTGATTTAGACTCTACTGGTGGAGTTGGTTTAATTTGGTTCCACTAGGGATGTTGGTTTAGAATTTGATTTATTTGCTTGACTTGTTTATATATGATTTTGGGCTCCACTGGGGAGAAGGGTGTGATTTAACTCCATTGGGGAAATCAAATTGGGTTTAATTTAATCTGAGTTAATGTATGGACCTTATCAGTGTGCAATAGACCCACCGAGAAGGGGCTATATTAGCCTTGACCTACCTCAGGTTCATAAATCCAAATGGATAGTCTACCAACTGTGAGGTAGAGCAAACCAACCTAAGGGGTTGCCTTTCAGTGTGCAATGGCTATGCTAGGAAGAAAGTCTAGCAAACTTACATTTCCCAAAGTGAGTAACAACCGCTAGGGTGACCAGGGGGACTTGTTGGATGCACATTAATTAATCAGACCTATTGGATGCAATTACTCTGAAAGAGTGAATGTCACGGGGACTTATGTCAACTCAAAAGTAGTAAAGATTAATTTTATCTTTATTTCATGTGATTTGATATGGTTTGTTTGGTTTAGTTTGATTTTGAATTGAGGGCATATCTGGGATGTGAGCTCAAATTTGATAGATTTAATTTATGGACCATGTTGATGTACGATGGACCACCGAAGGGGCTATATTAGACTTATCATATCTCGATTTACAAATCCAAAGGGATAGTTCAAAGGGGGTAGCAAAAAAACCTAAAGGGTTGCCTTTCGTGCAATAGTAAGAAGAAGGCATAACAGACTTACATCTTCTAAAGCAAGGAACAATTGCTAGGGTGACCTATTGGCAGCACAACAAATCAAACCCAACTTAGGGTGACTACTGAGTGAATGTCGCTAGGGACTTATATCAACTCAAGAGTAGTCAGCCAATTCTATAGGAGTTTTGTCGACACTCTAATGATAGATGACCGCTGGGAAAAGGTACCGCTAGGGGTGTCCTCCTAATCCACAAGTGAATATATTTTTGTTTATATATTTGTGCGGACCCTATTGGTGTTTGCGAGGGACCACACTGAAAGGGGCTATGTTGGCCTTGATCTATCTTAGATTTACTGGACCAAGGGAGAATCTGCACATCCACAGGATGGATTCTCCAACCACAGGGGTGGGTACTAGGAAAGAGGAACTATCCAATCTGATAGTAACTCAAGTAATGTCGTAATAGGGTCGCAAAGGATGTGATCCAAATATAGTGCCTGTGGAGATGTTGCTAGGGCATTATCCCAGCCCGAAAAGAAAGCCTATAGGTGTACAAGGGCCAACTAAGGAGAAAGCATAGTAATTACATCTACCATGTGGTATATCCTAAGGTGCGAGAACCAACAAACCTAAGGTGTATCCATCAGAATTAGTGGTGTATCCATCAGCATAGTGAGAACCAACCAACCTAAGGTGTCATTAGTGTGCAACAATTAATCCGGAAAGAAAGCGTGTAGGCTTACAACTTTCCAAGCGGAACTAATCATCTGATAGTCTAATGGATAGATGCTATCCGACCTAGAGTGACTACTAAGCCCCGAGGAAGGATTGACCCAAACTTGAAGCAATCATGAGGGAAGGAGCCACTAGGGGACTTATCCTAAACCTCCAATATATACCGACCAAGTGTACGGCTAATCCAAGAAGAAAGCATAGTAGACTCACATCTTCTTAAACAAAGCCAACATGAGGTAGCTTACCAGCCATGCGGTAAGGCCCACCAAACTAACAAGGCACTTATTGGTATTCGGTGGTCAAGTGAGGAAGGAAAGCATAATAGACTTACATCCTCGAAAGGAAGAAGACCAGGGTGACACAGCAGGTAGCACATCAACCCTAGACAGACCAGTGAGTACCACTGGGCGTTATCTCAACTCAGTAGCCCAGGAAAAAAAAAATATATGTGTTTTATTTATATGTTTGTGTAGTTTGTGTTTGTGTTGTGTCGATGAATGATAGATGTCGCTATGGTTTCTTTCAACTACCCTAAACACATTATGGTGGATTCACAAACAAGAATACTTTCAATATCTAAGAGATTGAATTCAAAATGGAATTTTCATTGATGATAATTATTTTTAAAAATGATTTATAATATTTATTTAAGTAGAGCCCATTGATTGGATGCATTAGGCACTCTCATTTAGATTAATAAGCTGATAAGATCCTCTTTGGTAGGCCTTTTCAATGACATAAGGGCCTTCTCAAGTGGGTTCAAACTTTCCTCCCATCTTACAATGGATAATAATCAATCTTCCTAGAACTAAACTAAGCTCCCACTCTGGAAAGCTCAGAACTCAACCTCTCCTCCAAACCTTGAGCTCTTCTAACGCAACTTGGCATTCTATATTGTGATCTTGCTACCCATAGCTATCCTTAGTGATGGGAGTTTAACTTCTAATGGTAGAATGACTTCAACCCATATACTAAGGAGAAAGAAGTAGACTGAGTTGGAGTTCTATATGTGTTGCAGTAGGCCCACAAGGCTTCAACTAACCGCCAAGCCCGCTTATTATTGTCGAAGTGTCTTCTAATATTTGGATGAGAGTTTTGTTGAAGGATTCTAATCCATTTTTCCTTGGGTAGTTGATGGTAGAATATCTACAATCTAAGCTATGTCTGCAAAGTTTTTGATCTCGGTTTCTTGAATGTATAATACCATTATCAGATATAATTCATCGAGGTACTCTGAACCTATATACAATATGATTTCTATAAAACTGGAGCACATACTGAGATGTGACCTATTTGAACGGAATCACCTTCACCCATTTAGAAAAGTAGTCAGTAGAAGCTAAGATGAACATATGAACCTTGGAAGAAGGAGGAACAATCGGACCCACTATGTCGATACCCCAACACTCGAATGGCCATGATGCCAATGTAGGATGTAGAATGTTGGGTGGTTAGTGTAGGATCACACCATGTATTTGACAATGGTGGCATCGCCTAGCCGTATCCATGCAATCTTTGATCATCGACGGCAAGTAGTATCCTATTCTATTGATCTTGGCATTCATCTTTGGACTGAATTGGTCGGCTCCAAATAATCTTGAGTGTACATGGTCATGATCTTATGGGCTTCGTGCTGGTCTAAACAATGTAACCACATATGATCAAAAGTCCACTAGCACAAGACACCATCCACAAGAGCATAGGAAAGTGCTCTCTCACTTAATCGATGGGCTTGGGACTCTTGAGGTAGTTTGCCTTTATTTAGGTAAGAATGGTTGTGTCCAATCTAACTCCTCATCCTTCTTGGGAATGGAAACCTCCCCTTCAAGAGAGTACTTTTTGATAAGTTTAGTATCAATAAGGGATAAGACTTATCAATTTTGGACCTTTATTGATATGGACACATCCTTTGAACATGTCAACTCCTTGCAAACTTAGCTAAAGCATACACTACGATGTTCTCTCCTCGAGGAATCTTATAAATGGTAACCTCTAGGATTTGGGCCAACAACTCCATTGTGTACTTGTGGTTGGAGCTCAGCTTTATAACCTTATAGACCCAACAATTTGGTTGATAACTAGAGAATCCTCAAAGATTTTGATGTCAATGTTTAGAGTAATAACTAACTCTAGACCGGCAATCTGAGCCTCATATTTAGCTTCGTTATTGGTTCAAGGATTGGAAAAATGATATGAGAATCTCATCACATACAACCCAGAGTTAAGAGAACTATTCCTACCCCTGCCTTTCCTGGAATATTAGATTGTGGTTCTTCTCTTTGAGAGGAAGTCACCATCAAAGTATATCTCCCAATGGTGAATTCTAGTATCCCTAAGTTCATGATTTGTTCATTGGGGAGATCATCTAAGCGAGAGTTAGTGGAAGTGGGTGCTAAGAAATTTGCTGTTATCCTTTAACCACATGGGTATGAAGGTAATGTCAAACCGCAAGAGGATCATGGACCGCGTGCCAATCAGATAGATCGACATGAGATATATGGATTGGATTCTAGAGATTAAGTTCACCATGAGGAAGCATGTAGTGTTGTAGCTTTTGGGATGCAAAGGTTAAAGCTAGGCAATGCTTCTCAATGAGTAGATAAATAGCCTTAACAAGGATTAGATAACAGCTGAGGTAGTAGAGTGTGTTTTTCTTCCCTTCGTCATTAGTTAGGGCAACAAAACACCAAGGAGTCATCTAACATAGTAGTGCCCGAGATAGGGGCTGCTAGAATCGGCAGTGTCTTCAAGTAATGTTTGGTATCTTTGAAGGCATGCTCACACTTTTCATCCCACTTGAACTTGGCATCCTTTTGATAAGCAAGAGAATGTCGACATCTTCCTAGTTGGATATAAAGTGTCTTAAATATACCAACCACTTTGGAATGATGTGAGTTGAGTTAAACTTTTGGGGTGGAATTTATAATATCGACTTGATCTTCTCGATTGATTTTGATTCCTGTCTGAGAACAAACCCAAAAGAATTTCCTTGAAGGTGCTCCGAATGCACACTTTAGTGGGTTCATTTTGAGGTTAAATTATCTTAACTATTTGAAAACTACTCTCAATTCAAAGAAATGGTCTTCCTTTTCTCTACTTTTGGCCATGAGATCATCGACATAGCTAACTTGATGATGAATAACTTCATCAAAGATTCGAGTCATAGCTCACTGGTATGTAGCACCAGTATTTTTATGGTTGAAAGGCATGAAATTATACCAATAGATTCTGATCAGGGTTCTAAAAGTAGTGTTTCTTTCAACTTTAGGGCCATCTTTATTTGGTTATACTTAGATAAGCCATCCATGAAAGAGAAGACTGCATGAGAATGTCCACCATCAGCTCCCGGATTGGTAGTGGAAATTCTTCTTTTGGACATGCCTTATTTAAATCCCTAAAATTGATGCATATGTGAATTTGGCCATTCTTTTCCTAACTGATGATGTCACAACCGTGTAGGGTATTTTTCTTCCGATGAAGACAACATCAATCGCTTTCTTGACTTCATAAATGACTTATTTTTCTATGTCTAATCACATGCCTAGGAGCTTGCTTGATAGGGTTAGAAGTATCTCTATTGCTAGTTTATGGATTGTTAGAGCTTATCCATCTCTTCATAACTCCATGAGAAGTCCTTAAACTCAATCAATAGCCTAACTAAGTCATTGGTTTCAATTTCATTCAATAAAGAATTGATGTATGTTGTGGATCATCTTCCTCTTAAGTTGATTTCCTTGAGCTCATCAATGACTTGATCTCTTCTTCAAACTCGGCATCTTTGACTTCAAAATAATTTGGATCATCAAGTTTCTAAGCACTTTCTCATATGAGTTAATATGATTTGAAAAGAACCTATCAGATTCCAAATGATTGGTGATGACTAAGCAGTAATGGTCATCATTGATTGTACTCACTATACCGAATCCTAATCCTAGTCCTAGTCTTGATTAAGAGCTTTTGCATTTGTTCTTCCATATTCTTTCAAAGTAGTCTGCTTTTTTTTTGACCCTTTTTAACTTTGCTAAATTATGAACACAAGGCAAGTACCAATCATAAGGCAATTCTATTAAATCTTTATATGAATCATCCTCAAGTTCTACAATAACTTCTTGACTTGAGAATGGTGCTCCTAGAAAGAACCTCTGAGTCTTCACACTTGTGGATGACTTAGGGGCTTCCTTAATTACCAAACCCTCAAACTGAGGTTAGAGCTAAGGTTCCCAACTGATGCCTAACTGTTTCACATATAGACTTGGATACACTTATGCTTTGCTTTGGAGCCATCGCCTTCTTCACTATCGCAAGTGTCACCCCAAGAGAATGTACTGAGAAGAGTCACAAGTGTGCTAACCATATAAGACTCTACCTTGAACTAGATTCTAAGTCTATATGGATAAAGTGTACTCCTAGTAGATGGGACATATCTTCTATTTGATAAAGAGGTTTTCCACACCCTAACTAACCTGCCTCTTCCTCCTGGTGGAGGTCGCCCTACCTATATGTTCAAATGGAGTAACAAATTGTGGTGGAATCTAATGTCGCTCCACTTCCTCCTCCAAGTTTATTTCAACTCCCTTTATTTTTTTCATTTTCTCTTTTCTTTCTTTTCTTTCTTTCTTTCCTTTTCATTTTCTTTTCTTTTTCTTTTATTTTTAAACTTTGGCCAAGTTCACGAGAATAGACTTGTTGATTTTGAGGGAGGTAGTAAGCCATATCCTAATATATGTCACCAAACTAAATGGCTTGAGATCTCCTTTCACACAGATGATCCCACCTCTCACAAACTTCATACACGATGTAGAGAGATGGAACTATGTTGTTCTCATGTATCCATGGTCTCCCAAGCAAAGTGTTGAAAGATGTATCCGAGATTATAATGTGAAACTTGGCTTTGGTCTTCTAATCATCTATCTCCAAGGACAACACTATGGAGCTTAAGGCCTGTTGACCTCACTTTGGAGTAGTGGATTCAATCTTCCCATCTTAGACTTAGAGTCTTCAGACACTAAGACTTCCTAGAATAAGACATAATAATAAACACTTAACCTAAGCCTAAAGACTTAGAAGGTTTAACCATAGGATTAGGTTATGCCTGGGATTAAGATAATCCACCTACCCTACAACCAAATCCAATCCATGTTCACCTTCTCAAACTAAACCTCAAGTTCAATTCAAACATCAAATTCAAATCCAAATCTAAACCCAAATTCCAAAACCAAATGATTAAAGCTCATGATCAAATCCAAACTTGAAACCCTTCATATATATGACCTATCCCATGGACTTAGCCAAATCTTAATCCAAATCAATCCAAAATCATTGATTTTCTCATAATCAATTTATATCTTCAATCATCTTCCTAAATTTAAATCAAATCTACATTCAAATGATCAAAACTAAATCAAACTAAATCAAATTTAATTAAAACCCTTCCTAAGCTATGACCTATCCCATGGATTTCGCCAAATCTTAATCCATATCAAGTCAAACTCAATTGATTTTCACAAATCAATCATATTTTCAATCATCTTCACAAATTTAAATGAAATATACATTTAAATCATCAAAACTAAATCAAACTAAATCAAAATCAAACCTAAGCCATGACCCAACTCTTGGACTTAGCCAAATTCTTCATTCCAAAACCCAAAATTCAATTTATTTTACATGAATTAATCATACCTTCAATCATATTCACAAATATAAATGAAATCTACAATCATCAATAAAACCAAAATCAACCCAAGTCAAACCCAACTTAACCCTTTTGACTTGAAATGTTCAAATGAACCAAAACCCATTTAAACCCAAGCTAATTGCAATTGAATTTATATATCAATCCCAAATCCATATATAAACTCAACTAAATCAAACACAACCCAAAATCAAGCCAACTAAACCCAATTGGTCCACTTCACCCAAAGTGGCCAATTTGACCTATTTGAGCCAAGTTCTAATCCTACCCAAATTGATTGAACCAAGCATCAAAACTTCCATCATAATTGATCACCCTAAGTTGATCAATTATCACAAATTTGGTCAAACCAAGTCAACTTGGTCATTTGACCAAGTCAACCCTTAACCCATATGAACCTAAACTAGCCAAATAAATTACAAAGCCAAATCCCTGAAACCAATGATTCATACCAAATCAAAATTATTATTTGATTATGACTTGACTTCAATTGAGTCAAACCAAACCCAATTGGTCCTCAAAGTTGACCCAAATTGACCTAAAAGACTAAATTGGGTCAAATCAATGGCTCAAGTTCATTCCAAATTGGTTGAACTTGACCAAAGCCAAACAATTGAACCCACTGACCTACTTAGCCCAAATTGACCAAGATTCAAGTTGGCCTAAATCAAAACCAAATACAAATTAATTGAAACCAAAGCCTAAAATCATATTCAATTGGTCAACTAAACCCAAACCAACACCCAACCCAAGTTAATTTGGCCAATTTGGTCAAATTAACTTAATCCATTTGACCCAAATGAATTCAAATGAGCCAAAATCAAATCTAAGCCAAACTAAACCAAACCAATTGAACCAAAACATCCCAAATGATCATATGAACTTAACCCAACCTTGGTTTGACCTAATTTGACCAATTGGTCAACTTGACCTAACCTAACCTAATTTGACCTAAATGAGTCAAATTGACCAAACCTAACCAAATCAACTCCAATTGACTTGAAATTTGGCTAACCCACTTTCTCATTTCAAATTGCCCAAATCAAATCCAAAGCCAAATGATCATTCTACCTTTGGGTCAAGGGCATCACATGAGATAAATCACCCAAGTAAGTGTTCATTTACATTCTTTGGCCACTTGGTACTCTTCCAATGGTCCACTTAAGCACCTGAGACACTATCAAACCTGACCCAAGGGGTGGTTGGGTCAGCCATGACTCATGGGAGGTGAAATTAGCTCACCCTCCCCATTGGAGCATTTAAAACCCATAGAAACCCATGATTCCTCTTTGGCAGCCACCTCCACACCTTCAACCAACCAAGATGAGCCAACTCACCTCCTCCCTGCCACCCATGACTCCCTGAGATGGTCGGATGGCCATTAGAAGCTAAACTTGATCCCACCATCTGATCAAGATGAAGAGGGGTATACACCCCCTCATTTCCACTCAAACACACACAAAAATTAATCCATAGAGCCCTAGCTACCCAAGACGAGATAATAGAGCCATTTCCTAAGCTCCTAAGCTCATTCCTTGATCAAAAAATGCCATTCTCGTCCATCCCGAAATAGGACACTCCCATTTCCAACATAACTTCCCCATTTCTCCATCAAACTCAAATTAACTTTGCACGCACCTTCCCTAGGCCTCATGAAGTAAGAACGAATCATCTTCCAAGCCTCTTGAGCACCAGAGGTGTGACTTCAATCAAAGCCCAACTCCAAATCATCTGTTCGTGGCCTTCCGAGTGAACAACGGGGAATTGATCCAATTGCTACTCAACATGGCTTCATCTCCACTAGATGAAGCTTCTTCAATTATTTCAGCCACCAGTCTTGAGCTTCGGTGAGGTATGCTTCCCAAAATAATCCTTAGGCAAAAATGGGTTGGAGCTTTTTGAAGAAAACTTGCTTCTCGTGTGATCTTGACTGTTGGAACCCCTCCGATCGATGTTATGAAGGTGTGGAATCCTTTTGAAGTTGATCCAAGCTCAGGTAAGCTCAGATCAAGCGAGCAATGATGGATGAACTTAATTCTCCCTCACTGACATGATGTTAAATCACACACCATCCATTTTGTGTAATTGGAATGGATAATTGTGATTAGATCTACTAGATTGATCTGATTTAATCCTATTAAGCTGTGAGATTAATCATAGCCATTTGATCTTAGATCTGGTGACTGAGGAGAAAGCATGTCTGCCCTTACCATCTAGGCACTGAGTCAGATAAGTATTAAGTAGCTAATCTCACCGTGCCATGTGGAAAGCACATTGCATTAGTGCACCACATGGAGCCAACAGGATTAGGCTTTAATTTAGCTTAATTAATCATTTTAATGGCTGAAACTTCTAAAATTCATTAAAAATCATTAAAAATCATAGAGAAATAAAAAAATGCAAAAAAATATTTATTTTAATGGTATTTCAGAGGAGAATTAATTAAAAAATATCTTAACTAATTTTGAATAGTAATTAAGGATTAATTAAAGTTTAATTACAAAATTAATTAGCTTAATTACTCTTTAATTACTTGAGAAATTAATACCAAATTATGTGAGTTAATTTAATGGGATGACCTCTACCTCCCATAATTTTCTTGGGATTTATTGATCACTTAATTAAGAAAATGGACTAACTAAACCTTAACTACTCTTTTAAGTAAATTAATGATTAATTAATCCCATAAAAAGTAACAAATTGGTTAATTAAGTTTATTAATCATTGTTAAATAGTAGTGAACTAAGGAATAGGTTGGGACCCCTTTCCTTAAGTTTATTTCACCCTTTTCTAAAATGAAATTAATTAATATTTAACTAATTAATTAAATCACTTAATAAAATTAAAATCATAATCACATCAACCTTAACTAATTAAATCATGGGGTAGATCTTTAGGTGTTTAATAACCTAAAGGAGTTTAATGAAATTATAGTTAGTCCACATGTGTGGAAAAACCATATGAGTAATTAATTAAGACCCTTAATCTAATTAACTATTAATCATGAGCCAATTGCATTAGGCCCCTTTTATATCCTAGGATCATTGCAAGTTTATTCTTCATGCATATCATGTTGGCTCATAATTATTTAGTTAATTACTTCAAGGTGGCATAAGTAAGGGCAATTAATTCATCTAATTAAGGGTTCAACTTAATTAACCCATAAAATCAACTTAATTACATTTCCTTAAATTAAATCAAATCACTAATGTGGAATGGGTTTAAAACAACAAGTGATGATTTCTCTTCTACTTTAAATTAAATCAAATCTAAACTTAATTAATAAAGAAGCTTTGGTTTGCTTTAAATAATCTTATTTGATTTGATTGCCTTAAGAACTAGTTTGGTTGAATTAATCACATGCTTATATTTGATTGTCCTCTTTCCAATCATGTTAAATTTGGTATGTCATTTGAATTCATGCATCCATCTTTTAAAATCAAGTAAAATAAAATGGATTCCTTTATGTAAGCTTGCATGTGTTGATTTAATTTAATATATGTGTGGCTATTATCACTTTAAATCCAAATGTATTTTCAAAAGCTTATTAATGAATAATAATGTGTTATGATGATAGTTATAAATACATAAGAAATGCATGTGGTTATAGCTTAAGTGTATGAATGTTGAGTTCTCTTTCCTCTATTCATGTGATTTATATAAGATTGAATGGTAATGGGTATATAGTTTGGACATCCCAGGAACATGAGGCTTTAGCTTACCCCAAGGAGGTCATTTGATTACCTCACTTTCTGGTTTAACAATGGCATGTACCCATTCGATTTCATTCTTATGTATTTCAACATTAGAATTTGGATAAAGTTTTAATTCATATATATAAATGATTCAATCAAAAAAATATAGAATCTTTGCATGGTTTTCTTTCCCTAATTTATGCATACATCCATGTGTGTCCAAGAAAAATAAGTATATAGTCTAGACATCTAAGAATGAGGCTTTAGCAAGGAGGTCATTTGATTACCTCACTTTCTAAACAATGACACCTACTTATCTATATCTTTGTACATGTATATGTATATGTGATTAGTGAATGAAAATCCCATTTTACATTAAAATTGCATGCATTTGTAATTAACTAAGTGGTTGAATTAATTAGCTTGGATCAAATTGCACTTAATTTTGGTTTTATAGGGTTTAATTGGGTCAATTTGGGTTAGGTAAGCAATTTGCCAAATTGCATCCTGATTTTTAGTTTTATTTTTATTTTATTTTTTAGGTTTAGGTTTTATTTTTTATTTTTAGGTTTAGGTTTAGGTTTTTATTTTATTTTTTTTAGGTTTAGGTTTTAGGTGTTTATTTTGGGTTTATGTATAAGCTTTATTTTTTAGTTTAGGTTTAGGTTTATTTTTAGTTTATTTTATTTTATTTAGTTAATGTTTAAGTATAGGTTTAGTTTATTTTAGTTTTAGTTTTAGGTTTTATTTATTTTAGTTTAGTTTAGTTTAGTTTAGGTTTAGCTATGTTTTATTTTGTTTATTTTATTTTTATTTTAGATTTAGTTTTTTTTAGTTTTTTGTTTAGATTTTATATTTTATTTATTTATAGTTTTATTTTTTAGGTTTAGGATTTTATTTAGTTTTATTATATTTTATTTTATTTTACATTTATTTTTTATTTTATTAAGGTTTTTTATTCTTAGGAATATTTCATTTTTTAGTTTAGTTTAGGTTTTTCTTTAATTTATTTTAGTTTATTTTTATTTTTTATTTTATTTTATTTTTAAGTTTTGATTTAGGTTTTAGTTTTTTATTTTATTTTTGTTTTTTTATTTTATTTAGGTTTAGGTTTTTTAATTATATTATTCTAAGGTTTAACTTAGTTTAACTTTAGGGGATTATGGTTTAGTTTAGGGTTTGAGGGTTTTTAGGGTTTGGTTTTTTTAGGTTTAGTTTTAGCCTTGTTTTGGATTTAGGTTTTTTGAGTTTAGTTTTTTGGTTTTGAGTTTAGTTTTAGGGTTTAGGTTTTTGGGTGTTTAAGGTGATTGTTTAGGGTAGTTTAGGTTTAGGGTTGAGATTTAGGGTTTTAGGTTTAGTTAGTTTAGGTTTGGGGTTTAGGTTTAGAAGTTTAGAGTTAGTTTTAAGTTAGGAGAGGTTTAAAGTTGTAGGTAGGGTTTAGGATTTTTTTAAGAAAAAAATTAAAATGGGTTTAGTTTATTTAGTTTATTTAGTTTATTTTTTTATTTTAGTTTATTTTTTACTTTTAATTAGGTTTATTTTATATTGGTATTTAGTTTGGTTTTTTTTAGGTTTATTTATTTTAGTTTAGGTTTTTTATTTTAGTTATTTTTTAGGTTTAATTTTAGTTTATGTTTACTTTTTACTTTAGTTTTATTTTTATTTTAGTTTTTATGTTTAGGTTTGATTTTTTATATTTAGGTTTAAGTTTAGTTTTTTATTTTATATTTTTTGGTTTAGGTTTTATGTTCTTATTTTAAGCTTATTTTTAGGTTTTATTTTTTAATTTATGTTTAGGTTTATTTTAAGTTTATTATATTTTATTTAGTTTTGGGTTTAGGTTTCATTTATTTTCTATTTAGGTTTAAGTTTTATTTATTTTAGATTAGTTGATTTTAGTTTTAAGTATATTTTATTTTATTTATTTTATTCTTACTTTAGGTTTTTGTTTTTACTTTTAGTTCAGGGTTTGTGTTTTATTTTATTTACTTTTTACTTTTTATTTAGTTTTTTTTTATTTTATTTTAAGTTTATTTTATTTTAATTTTACGTTTAGTTTTAATATTATTTAAGTTTTTTAGGTTTATTTTATTTTTCTACTTTAGTTTAGGTTTTTATTTATTTTATGTTAGTTTAGCTTTAATTTTTTTTTGTTTTATTTTTCATTTAATCAGATTTACTTGGGAGCTAGTTTGGGGTTTAGGTTTTAGTTTCAGTTTTAGTAGCATAGCACGTAACTGGAACGTGTTTATATATTTATTTTCTTTATAGTATTTTTTAGGTTAGTTGGTTTATGGTTTAGGGTTTAGGGTTTGTAGATTTTAGGATATGGGTAGTTTAGGTTTGGTTTTGTGGTTTTTTATGGTTTAGGTTTTGTGAGTTTAGCATGTTTAGTATGAGGTTAGGGTTTTTTATTTCTTTTATTAAGCAAACCCAGGTAGGTTTTATTTTATTTTAGTTTATTTTTATTTATTTTAGTTCATTTTATTTTATTTTATTTTAATTTTTTATTTATTTATTTTAAGTTTATTTATTTTAGTTTATTTTTTTAGATTTAGGTTTAGGTTTATTTTTAGTTTAGTTTTATTTTATTATTTTTTGGTTTATTTTATTTTTTATTGGCTTAGGGTTTATTTTAGGGTTTTTTAGGTAGTTTTGGTTTATGCTTTTAGGGTTTTGGGTTTAGATTTTTAGTTTTAGGGTTTAGGATTAGTCGTAGGTGGGATTAGGTTTAGGGTTATTTTGGTTTATAGTTTAAAGCCTAGTATTTAGGTTTAGGGTTTTTTTAAATCAAGCAAAAAGAAATTTAAAGTTATTAATTTTAGTTATATCTCTTTATTTATTTTAATTTATTTTATTTTATGTTTTTATTTAAGAATATTTTATATTTTTATTTTATTTAGTTTATTAATTCAAGGTTTATTTTTTTTAGTTTATGTTTTTTATTTAAGTTTAGGTTATTTATTTTAGTTTATTTTTTAGGTTTAGGTTTACATTAAGGTTTATTTTTTAGTTGAGTTTTATTTTTAATTTATTTTTTAGGTTTAGGTTTTTAGGTTTTTAGGGTTTAGGGGGTTTGTGGTCATTTAAGGTTTAGGTTTAGGGTTTTAGGCTTTAGGGTTTTGGGGTTTAGGTTTAGGGTTAGAGTTTAGGGTTTAGAATTTAGGGTTTAGCGTTTAGTGTTTAGGCTTTACTGTTTAGGGTTTTTAGGGTTTAGGGTTTAGGATTTATGGTTTTGGGTTTTGGGTTTGGGATTTAGGGTTTAGGTTTTAGGTTTAAGATTCAAGTTTTAGGTTTAGGATTTAGGTTTTAGGTTAGGTTTATTTTTAAATTAATAAACCAAGTTTTTTTTAGTTTATTTAGTTTATTTTTTTATTAATTTTAGTTTATTTTATTTTATTTATTTTTATTTAGGTTTATTTTTTATTTTATCTTCTTTATTTTATTTAGTTTAGGTTTATTTATTTTAATTTAAGTTTTTTATTTTAGTTTATATTTTAGGTTTAGGTTTATGTTTATTGTTTAGTTTAGTTTAATTTTTATTTTATTTTTTAGGTTTTGGTTTTATTTTTTGTTATTAGGTTTAGGTTTAAGATTTTGTTTTGTTTTTTTATGTTTAGGTTTTAGTTTTTTATTTTTGGTTTTTTTTTAACTTTTATTTTTTAGTTTAGCTTTAGTTTTATTTTTAGTTTATTTTATTTTGTTTAGTTTAGGGATTAGGTTTAGGTTTTATTTATTTTATTTTAGTTTATTTTAATTTAGGTTTATTTTATTTTGTGTATTTTAAGTTTATTTTTAGTGTAATGTAGTTTATTTTATTTATTTATTTTAGGTTTATTTTTTAGGTTTATGTTTTAGTTAGTTCTATTTTATTTTAGGTTTATTTTATTTTATTTTCATTTAGTTTTATTTTATTTAGGTTTTTTTATTTTAGGTTTATATTATTGTTTTAGTTTAGTTTAAGATTTTATTTATTTTATTTAAATTTATTTTTAATTTTATTTTATTTTATTTTTAGGTATAGGTTTATGTTTAAGTTTAGGTTTTAGTTTAGGTTTTTATTTTGTTTATATTTTTATTTTATTTAGGTTTAGGCTTTTTATTTATTTTATTTTTGGGTTTTTTTTTAGTTTAGGTTTAAGTTTTTAGCTTTCTAGGGTTTAGGGATAAGGGTATAGGGTTTATGGTTTAGGGTTTTTGTTTTAAGATTTATGGTTTAGGGATGTAGGTTTTAGGGTTGAGGGTTTAGGGTTTTAACATTTAGGGTTTAGGGTTTAGGGTTTTTTTTTGAAACCCATATAGGGGGAATTTTATTACCACAAAAGGAGGGTTACAAGATCCTTAAGAGGGGATAAACTCCAAAACTATCACCAAAGAGCTACAATCACCTAGAGTAAATCCCCTATCTAAGTACATCCAAAAGCAAAATAAAAGAGAAAATGAAAGGAAAAGATATAAAATGATTAACATAGAGAAGCCAATGGATAGATCTGGGCCAAAGCTCAACAGGATGAGAGAATGCATGCTAGTAGGAGCAAACAAGAAGAGAAAGAGAAAATGCATTTGCAAAATATGTAGAAAGATAAAATTAGCACTTAGGTAATACAAACAAAGTGGAAGGTAAAAGCGATAAACCGAGAAAAACAAAGAAGTGTGTGAGAGAAGGCTCAGGCTCAGTCACACCAAATTGGGGCAGATGCATATATGAGCATCCAAACTTCAGCAGAAGTGTTACATCATAAGAGCTACTACCAAACCAAAAAGAGTGAAATCATCACAGCCATCATAGCCTACAAACCTGTGGGAAGATAGCAGCCATTTGTTGAAAGTCTTATGAGCCTTAGTACCCATATAAAAATGAGCCATCTTGGCCACATCCACCATATTAATACCAGATCCAAGAGTAAAATTAAGCCAATAGGAAAACCCACCACAAGTAGACAGAGAAAAAGCCAGGCAGAAGATAGAAAAATTAGACAATCGACTGAAAAGCCAGCTGAAATCCTGCTAAGCATATCAATTAGCATGTAAATATCACCATCCCAAATCATATGAAACTTACAGGACAGGAATACAGCCTAGGAATAGACCACATAAAAGGATACCCATTCAGAATAAATAATGCAGATGTTAACAAACAATAAGTTAATAGCATAAACACAACAGGAAGTACACAAGTCATAATAGAACCAAGATGGGAATGCAGCAGCAGATTAGATAGACCACAAGCCACATGTGATAAGCTGCACCCCACCACAAACAACACAAAAAAATAATTAGAGAAACATCCCCAGAAGTAGCTTGCTGGGCATAAAACCCGATAATCCATTCAGCCAACAACCAAGGCAGGAAACCAAGACAGCAAACCAAATATTGCACCCAATAGGGTAATCTACCAAGAATGAGTATTACATAGACCCAAAATGGGGATCAGAAGAAAACCATCATTAAAATCCTTCAATACAAGGAAAAGTAGATCAGCATCTAATCCAACATCATTAGTAAAATCGGGATGAAAGGAAGACAAGAAGCAACCAAAAAAAAGAAATAGGTAATAGTAAATTAAATGTTCTTCCCTTTTGAGGAAGGTTGGTGAGCAAAACAAGAGCCAAAGCCCTATTTAAGAGGGAAGATACAAATAAAGAAGGGCCCACCATGAAGCTGTGCAAATCATAGCATACCTACAACTGCAGCAACAAAGACATGAGCCTCCAATACAAGTAGCCAAAATAAAAAATTAGTTTGAGAATAGGCAATAGGGAAAAGAGACAGGAAACAGTCTCAATCATGAAAAGAAAAGCAAAATACAATAAGTCCCAAAAAATAGTATTGATGGCAAGCAGTCCATCCCTGCAGATCAGAAAATAAGACATCTCCATCCAACAGATTAGGGAAACAGGAAGCACATTTCCATTAGCAAGGGAAACAATAGATACAGGAAGACCCCAAAAAAAGATTGGATAATTAAGAAAGCTAGCAACAGATGCTACAGAGATCACAATAGAACCAGAAAAGATTATCAGGGAAATGCATCAGCAAAATGAAGAGGAGCAACAACAATAAACAAAAGATGACCATACAGATAAAACAAAGTAATTCAAGTTGTAATTAGGCCAAAACATAGGATGAAATTAGTTTCTGAGATAAGGAAGTCCAATATTGTCCAAATTAACCAATCCACATAAGTGTTTAGGAAGTGTAAGCTGATCAAAGTATTTTATTCCATCTAATATTGCACCCAGATTAGCAAGGTAATCAGCACATGCATTACCTTCACGCCAAACATGAGTGATTTTAAAATAGAGTTGAGATAGGAGAGCTCTAGTATGCTTTAGGAGGTAGTACAATTTTGAATTTCACTTTGGTGGAAGTCAACAGATCTATCAGCAACAGGGCATCCACCTCAATCCAAATATTGAGCCAACCTTTTTGTAGGAAAATCTCAATAGCTTTGTTATACCATTAACTCAAGAAAGAGAATAACATGTAGTAAGAGGATAAAGCAAAGGCACATAAAACTTTACCATTAAGGTTTCTAAAAATGCCACCACAGCTAGAAACATTTTGAGAAATGGAGCCATCGATTAATTTTAATAATATTATCATGAGGTTTTTCCAATAAACAAGCTTATCATCTTTACAGTTGGGATGGTCCGGCAGATTAAAACCCAGTTTATTGGCCACAAATTTACAACCTTTAAATTTATTGTAGTTAATTAAATTGGCATTAAATAAAGCATGGATTTTATCTTTAATTATAACAATTATCCTCTTACGGTTCATAGGAATCCCACGATGTTTTGCATCATTTTGTCCAACCATATGAACCATATAAGAGTGATAGCAGTTATCACTTTAATGTGGCCTTTAATAGTGTTTTCAAAATAAACCTCTAGAAGTTGATAAAGAGTTAAGGAGCCATTGAATTTGTCAATATTAAAAAATTTTCATACCCAAAGTTTGGAAGCAATGGCTCCATTAAAAAAATAAAAGATTGACATTCTCAATGTGAAAGCAGTAGCATTTTGAAGGTAAGTGAAAACTTTTACCCCACATCAAGGAATCAACAGGGATGAAATTTTTTAAAATTCTCCATGTTAGAACAGAGTAAGAAATAGGGATAGCATTATTCCAAAGTTAAAAAAAACACATTAGAGAAATCATGAACTTCTCTAATATGAATCCAAACATTTTTAAGGTTGAAGTCACCATTTTGAGAAAGCTGAAAAAGAATCTTATCATGATTGCTAGGGATGATAGGGATGGTAGTAAGCTTATCTAAAAGAGAGATAGGGATATAGTCAGTAAGCTTACTATTGTTCCACTTATTATTTTGCCAAAAAGAGTTCATATTAATAGCAACAGTGGAATGGGTAGAAAGTAAATCATCAATAGAGCCACTGCCAGTCCAATTATCTTGCCAAAAGAAGGAAGTTCCAAAGTTAATCCACCAAGAAATTAAAGATTCAACCTCCCATTTGATTGAACAAAGTATTTTCCATACATGAGAATCTGCCACTTTGTAAGGGCAAATGAGAGGGTGCTTACTTTAGCTATATTTAACAGTCATGAATTCAGCCCAAAGACTATTGTTGCATCTAAAATTCCACCAAAGTTTATAAGAAAAAGTAGTGATAGCTTCCCTGATTGGCTTATAGCCAAGCCCACCTTCAGCAAGTGTGCCATAACTTTTATACCAAGAGGTCCAATGCATTCTTTTAGTAGAATTGTTAGAACCCTAGAAGAATTTATTAAGGAGACGCTCAATTGTGTTAATGGTAGAATTGGTTGGCACAATGGTTTGAATAAGATATAAAGGCATGGAGTTAAGGGTACTCTTAATCAAAGTGAGCCTACCACCAAATGGGAGTAAATGAAATTCCCAAATAGAAAATTTATTATAGATTTTTTGGATTAACTCATCGAAAAGATGTGATCTTTTCTGACCTTTAAAAAGAGGAGTACCAAGATATTTAATAGGAAGTTGTTGCTGAAAATTAGTGATTCTTAAGATTTGGTTGATCTTATTACTAGATATTTTAGAGGAAGGAATGAAATAACTTTTTCCTTTGTTAAAAAAGAGACCACTTTCATTTCAAAACTTATTTAAAAAATTCTTAATATTTTTAATGTGATGAATAGAGGAATTGCATAAGATAATGAAATCTTCAATAAAACTAAGATGAGAGACAGGAAAACCACCTTGAGTTCTAAAAGACATGCTTGGATTATTATTGAAAAGTTCATGAAGGCTCCTCAAAAGATATTCAACAGCAATAATAAAAAGAGAGGGAGACAAGGGATCCCTTTGTCTCAAGCCATGTATAGAAGGGAAGAAACCTAAGGCCTCACCATTCAGGATAACAGAGAACCAAACATTGCTAATACAATTTTTAATGAGGCAGATAAATTTATCAGAAAAACCAAACAAATGAAGAATTTGGAAGAGAAAATTCTAAGAGAGGTTGTCGAAAGCTTTAGAGATGTCCAATTTAAATAGGATGTTACCACCTCGATAGAAGCATCGGATGAATCACTCTTGGGCAAGAAGAATGTTATCAGATATAGCTCTACCTTTAACGAAATAAGTTTGGTTGAAATAATTTTAGGAGGCAGAGGACTAATTCTATTGGAAATCAATTTAACAGTTAGTTTATGAAAGAAGGTCCAAAGGATGATAGATCTGAAATCACCCCAAGATTCAGAATTATTAATTTTAGGAATGAGGATAATGGAAGTGCTAGAAAAATATCTAGGTAAGGGATTGCCATTAAAGAAATTAGTGACAGCATCAACTAAATCAGACTTAATAATAGGCCAACAATGCTAAAAAAATTGAGTCGTGTAGCCTTCAGAGCTAGCAATAGATTCATCGTTCATGCTATTAAGAATTCTACCAATTTCAGCTTCCGTAGAAACCATATTAAGCAAGTGATTGTCATCATTAGTAATTATTGAGGGAATCAAGTGGCAGTTGGAGATAGCTTGTAAAGGAAGGTTCTTGTTCAATAAGTTTTTAAAATGATGGGTGATAGAATATTTAATATCATTATTGTCAGTGATCCAGTTGTCGTTATCACTTTAATTTTTTTAATAGAGTTTAATGCTCTCTTTTTTTGGAAAAGAGCATGTAAATATCTAGTATTTCTATCGCCGCTAGCAATATGTTTGCTAGCAGCCTTTTACTGCCAGTAGGTTTCTTCCATATTCTGATAGTTAACCAAGTTATCTTTGGCTTCATTCAAGTCCCCAAGTTTAATGGAATCAGTCAAAATACCATTTTCAAGAGAACAAACCAATTATTCCATGTTTTTGATATAAGTAAAGAGATTTTTAAAATGATGCTTGTTCCACCAATTAAGGTTTTGTTTAAGCCTTTTAAGCTTAAGCCAGAGGCGAATCATGCCTTTAACAGAATTATCAGGGTGAAGGGGGGCCATCCAGTTGATGGAGACAACATTTAAGAAATCAATGTGTTGGATCCACATATTTTGGAATCTAAAAGAGGTAGGGTAGGTTAATCTATTAGAGGGATTTTTCACAGATATCAAAAGAGGAGCATGATCAGACAAAGTTCTGCTTAATTGCTCAACTGAAGTATGAGGCCATTGATTAATCCAGAGAGAATTAAAAAGAATCCTATCTAGCTGTTGCCATAGTCTAGAGTTATGCTAAGTATAATTCAAACCCAAATAGCTAATATCAATTAGATTGCAATCAAGAATCATATTAGAAAATTCTTCCATGGAATGAATGTTAGGAGAGCAACCTCCCCTTCTTTTGAGGAAGAGATAATAGTGTTAAAATCACCCCTACCAACCAAGGTTTGTTGACCGAGGAGGAAAACATTCTTAAATTGTCCTAAAGGATGTTCCTACCTGCTTTATTACAAGAAGCATAAATAAAGGAACCAAGAGTAGAGAAATCACCCAATGAGACGTGGACATTAACCAATTGTTGAAGATCATCAAGGATATATATATTGACTAAATTTTTCCAAAAACACCCAATTTTATTGCTTATATTATAAAAGAAGTTGTGAAAGCTGAGTGTTCTAGCAACATGGTTGATCTTAGAAGAGTGTATGAAAGGTTCAATAACAATAAGTAAGGCTATGTTATGAATACGATAGAGACTTATAATACGATTGCGGACAATGAGAGTCCCAATACCTTGAACATTCCAAATTAGTAAGTTGATCATAATAAAATAAGAAAAGAAAAAAAAGGGATAACTAAATATATAATAAAGCAAGAAGAAAAGGGAAATAGAAACATTTATTTATGGGAAGTTAGGGAAGATCTAGTAGTTCTAGTGGAGCTATTAGTGAACATTTTTGCTTTAAGTGATTTTTTTTAAAACAATTTGAAAAGGTTTATCTTTGTCCAAAGAATCACCATCCGAGAGAGACTGATTTGAGATATTTAGAATAAGACATGTATCGTCAAAGCATTTCTAATGGTAATTTCCCCTTCCACAATGTCAGAATTAAGCTGAGAGAGTGGGTTAGCATGCATATCACTCTCAAATGTAGGAGAAGGAGAGGTTCTGAAGCCATTAATAGTGCAGATTTTGGGATCAGTTTCAAAATTAGTTTTTAGATTTTGTTCTATCATCAAAGGATCAGCTCCAAAATTTGTTTTAGATTTTGTTCCAACCTCAAATTTTCATTCAAATCACCACTAAAGATCATATGAGTCTCCTCGGGTTCACTAGCCAAGAGGGGTAGGTTAGATTGAATCAAGTCATTATCTTGAGGAGGCAAATTATTACAGTTAGAATGACTGATAATCAAGCTATCATTTTCCTCCTCAAGAACCTCATTAGCAGTGTCTTTAACTTGCTCAGATTGCTCTCCATTAGACAAAGCAATGGATACAAAAAGAGTAGGGGTAGGCATAGGATTCCCATTTTGAGTGACCTTAGGAACATAAGTAAATTTACTGACTTTATCATTTCATAGAGTAGGATTAGGATCAGGAAAATTTTTCTTTTTATGTTTTGGATGCAACAAAAACATTAGAATGATCGTGGCCATGAATTTTACAGTGTGTGCAAAAAATAGGAAAATTCTCAAATTCAACTTTTTTATTATAACCGAACTTCTTAGAGCTAATCCAAACTTCTTTAGGATGGTTTTATATATATATCAATTTCAACCAAAATACGAGCAACAGAAGGTCGTGATCTCACAGCGGTGGCCTGATCAATTTGAAGAGGCCGACCAAAGAGAGCCCCAATCGCAAAGAGAACTTGATGTGTAACATAATGTATTCTCATATTAGGAAGAGCTAGCCATATAGGAATAATTGGGGGTTCCTATTTTATATCAAAAAGAGGAGACCATTTTAGAAGTTGCATTTGACAATTAAAAATAAAGTAAGAGCGACGTGCAAAAACTCTAGAATAATCTAAGTCATTAGAGAGCTGAATTAAAACATGCCTTGGATAATCAATCCGATAGTGAAAGCACCTAAAAGTTTAAGGTATGAAAAATGGATCGGATGTTATCGAGAGTTGGCCATCGTAAGGAAAATTTACCAACTAAAGTAAATTCATAAGGCTTCAACTTTTCCACATCTAGATCCGAACACATAATCGCTGGCATGCCATGAAAAGAATCGAGATCAAATTCATTAAAACATTAGGGAAAGGATCTTACGGATAATGCATCCTTAAAGGACTTAACTGACGAGTAGCGGATGTTTTGGATCCATAATTCCATGTAATTGATGCTATGCCTCTAAGATGGAGAAAGCAGTTGCGATAAGTTCCTCATAGAATAAGCAATGGAAACTCATGAGGCCAATGAGATAATTGATCAAAATGTGAGTATGAGAAACCAAGGAAATATCGGAGGAAGGAAAAATACAATCTCAGAAACTCCCATTGAGAGGTTAAGGTTGAGTTAGAATTGGTTTAGGTTTAGTTTAGGTTTAGTTTATTTAGGTTTAGTTTAGGTTTAAGTTTAGGGTTTAAGTTTTAGATTTAAGTTTTAAATTTAAGGTTTAAGGTTTAGTTTAGGTGGTTTAGTTTAAGTTTAGTTTAGAGTTTAGGAGTTTAGTTTAGTTTGAGTTTAGGATATTTGGATTTTTTTTTGGTTTTAGTTTAGGTTTAGTGTTTTGGGTTTTAATAGAGAATAAATTTAGATTTAAAATTTCTTCTTTTTGATTTCATCAACCAAGTAACACACCAAGTTTTCTAAGACATAAGCGATGACATAGATGAAAAATGAGCATGCATATAGCATATCAACAACCCTAAATAACTAGAATGATCTCTAGTATAAAGACACAATTCCATACACAGCAGATTGGATCGATCATTCTTCATTTTCTCCAGTTCCCATTAGAAGAACCATGACCTCTAGTAGCAGGATCGACCATCATATCCTCCCTCTCTCCCTCCACCACCACCACGGTTGTAAGCTCAGTCGCTCATCTCGCCTACATAACCACCATTGCTCTGACCACCACCTCAATATCCACCAACAACTTCAAATCCCCCACCACCACTGAGATAACCACCACGTCATCTTTCACTTCCACTGCCAGATCTAGACTGAGCCTGGTTGACGGTGATGTTCTTGCCATCAAGGTTCTGCCCATTCTTAGGGTTTAGGTTTATTAGTTTTTAGGGTTTAGGTATATTTTTCAATTTATTTAGGTACTTTAGGTTTAGGTTTAGAATTTGTGGTTTATAGTTTAGGGTATTGGGTTCAGGGTTTTTATTTTAGGGTTTAGGGTTTAAGATTCAGGGTTTAGGGTTCGGGGTTAGGGTTTAGTGTTTAGGGTTTAGGGTTTAGGGTTTTTTATTATTTAGGGTTCAGGGTTTGGGGTTTAGGGTTGTAAGTTTAATATTGTAGGTTTAGGGTTTAGGATTTAGTGTTTAAGAATTAGGGTTTAGGGTTTTTTTTTAATTAAGTAAATCGATAGGTTTAGGTTTATTTAGTTTACTTTATTTTTTATTTTTATTTATGCTTATTTTTTATTTTAATTTAGTTAGTTCATTTATTTTTGGTTTATTTATTTTTGTTTAGGTTTTTTATTTTAGTTTCTTTTTTTGGTTTAGGTTTAGGTTTATGTTTATTTTTAAGTTTAGTTATATTTTTATTTTATTTTTTAGGTTTATGTTTTATTTTTTATTTTTAGGTTTAGGTTAAGGTTTTTATTTTATTTTTTTAGGTTTAGGTATTAGGTTTTTATTTTAGGTTTATTTTTATGTTTTATTTTTTTTTTAGGTTTAGGTTTAGTTTTAGTTTAGTTTATTTTATTTAGTTTAGGTTTAGGTTTAAGTTTAGGTTTAGTTTATTTTAGGTTTTTGTTTAGGTTTTATTTATTTTAGTTTATTTTATTTTAGAGTAGGTTTAAGTTTATTTTATTTTAATTTTAGGTTTAGGTTTTTTTTTAGTTTAGGTTTTAGTTTAGAATTTAGCATTTTGGCTATTTTTTTAATAGAGAACAAATTCAATTTCAACATTTCATCTTTTTGATTTCATGAACCAAGTAACACACTAAGTTTTTTGAGACATAAGCAACGACATAGATAAAAAATAAGCACACATAGAGCAAATAAAAAACCCTAGATAACTAGAATCATCTCTATAGTAAAGACATAATTCCATAAGCAGCAAATCAGATCGGTCATTGTTCAATTTCTCTAGTTTCCATCAGAACAACCCTGGCCTCTTGAGTAGGGATCGGCCATCATATCTCTGATCTCTCCCTCTGCCACCACCATCCTTATAACCTCCATTGCTCCTCCCACCTCCATAACCACCACTGCTCCAACCACCACACCTCCATATCCACCAGCACCTCCAGATCACCCACAACCACTATGATAACCATCACCTCCGCCTTCGCCTCCACCGCCAGATCTAGATTGAGCCTGGTTGACGGTGATGTTTCGTCAAGGTTCTGTCCATTCATAGGGTTTAGGTTTAGGTTTCGATTTATTTGGTTTTAGGGTTTAGGTTTATTTTTTATTTATTTAGTCTCTTTTTGTTTAGGCTTAGGGTGGGGTTTAGGGTTTAGGGTTAGGGTTTACGATTTAGGGTTTAGGGTTTAGGGTTTAGGGTTTATGCTTTTAGGATTTAGGGTTTAGGGTTAGGGTTGATGTTTTTTAGGGAATAGGGTTTAGGTTTTGGGTTTGGGGTTGTAGGTTTTGGGATTAGGGTTGTAGGTTTAGGGTTTAAGGTTTAGGGTTTAGGGTTTAGGGCTTAGGGTTTAGAATTTAGTGTTTAAGGTTTTTATTTTTAATTAAGTAAACCTGTAGGTTTAGGATTATTTAGTATATTTAGTTTATTTTTATTTATTTTAGTTTACTTTATTTTTTAATTTTAATTAGGTTTATTTTTTATTTTTATTTAATTTAGTTTATTTATTTTAGTTTAGGTTTTCTATTTTAGTTTTTTTTAGTTTAGGTTTAGGTTTAGGTTTATTTTTTAGTTGAGTTCTATTTTTATTTTGTTTTTTTAGGTTTAGGTTTTATTTTTTATTTCTATGTTTAGGTTTATCTTTTTATATTTTATTTTTTACGTTTAGGTTTTAGATTTGTATTTTATGTTTATTCTTAGATTTTATTTTTTAGTTTAAGTGTTGGTTTATTTTTAGTTTATTTTATTTTATTTAGTTTAGGTTTATGTTTAAGTTTTATTTATTTTAGTTTAGTTTATTTTATTTTAGATTAAAGTTTATTTTATTTTATTTTTATTTTAAGTTTAGGTTTCTTTAGTTTACAGTTTAGGTTTTTTTTGTTTACGATTTAGGTTTTATTTTTAAGTTTTATTTTTAGGTTTATTTTTTAGGTTTAGGTTTTTATTTAGTTTTTATTTTATTTTATTTTAGGTTTATTTTATTTTATTTTACATAGTTTTTTATTTTATTTAGGTTTATATTTTTAAGTTTAGTTTATTTTTTAGTTTAGTTTAGGTTTTTATTTATTTTATTTTATTTTTTCTTATTTTTTATTTTTGGTTTAGGTTTAGGTTTTAGTTTATGTTTTTATTTTATTTCATATTTTTATTTTATTTATTTTATTTTTAGGGTTTATTTAGTTTAGGTTTAGGTTTTTAGTGTTTAGGGTTTAGGGTTTAGGGTTTAGGGTTTAGGGTTTAGAGTTTAGGGTTTTTAGGTTTAGGGTTTAGGGTTTAGGGTTTTAGGTTTAGGATTAGGTTTAAGTTTAGGTTTAGTGTTTAGCTTTAGGTTTGGGGTTTTATCATGGGTTTTAGGGTTAGTTTAGGGTTAATTAGGGTTTAGGTTTAGTCTTTAGTGTTTTAGTTTTAGGGTTTAGGGTTTAGTGCTTGGGTTATTAGAGTTTAGGGTTTAGGTTTTAGTTTAGGGTTTATGATTTAGTTTAGGTTAGTTATTTAGGTTTTAGTTTTAGGTTTCTTAGTTTAGTTTTAGTTTAGGTTTAGGATTTAGGGTTGTAGGTTTAGATGGGGTTTAGGTTTAGTTAGTTTATGGTAGGATTTATGTTTAGGATTTAGGGTTTAGGGTTTAAGGTTTAGGGCTTAAGGTTTAGGGTTTAGGGTTTTTTCTTTTTAAAATTAAGTAAACTAGTAGTTTTAGGTTTATTTAGTTTATTTATTACTTATTTTAGTTTATTTTTTTATTTAGGTTTATTTTTCATTTATATTTAGTTTAGTTTATTTATTTTATGTTTATCTATTTTAGTTTTGGTTTTTTATTATAGTTTATATTTTAGGTTTAGGTTTAGGTTTATGTTTATTTTTAAGTTTAGTTTATTTTTATTTTATTTTATAGGTTTAGGTTTTATTTTTTATTTTTAGGTTTAGGTTTAGGTTTTTACTTTATTTTTTTAAGTTTGGGTTTTAGGTTATTCTTTTAGGTTTATTTTTAGGTTTTATTTTTTAGTTTATGTTTAAGTTTATTTTTAGTTCATTTTATTTTATTTAGTTTAGAGTTTAGGTTTGTTTATTTTTGGTTTAAGTTTAGGTTTTATTTATTTTAGTTTTGTTTATTTTAGTTTAGGTCTAGGTTTATTTTAATTTGTTTATTTTAGGTTTAGGTTGTCTTTTAGTTTAAAGTTTACGTTTTATTTTATATTTATTATTTGGATTTATTTTTAGGCTTATTTTTTAAGTTTAGGTTTTTATTTAATTTTTATTTTATTATATTTTATGTTTATTTTACTTTTATTTTACGTTTGGGTTTTATTTTATTTAGGTTTTCTATTTTTAGGTTTATTTTATTTTTTTAATTTAGTTTAGGTTTTTGTTAAATTTATTTTAGTTTATTTTTAAATTTTTATTATATTATATTTTTAGATTTAGGTTTTTAGTTTAGGTTTTTATTTATTTTATTTTATTATTTTATTTAGTTTTAAGTTTTTTTATTTTTTTTTATTTTTAGGTTTTATTTAGTTTAGGTTTAAGTTTCTAAGTTTTTAAGGTTTAGGGTTTAGGATTTAAGGTTTAGGGTTTAGGGTTTGGGATTTAGAATTTAGGGTTTAGGGTTTAGGTTTTAGCTTTTAGGGTTTAGGGTTTAGGGTGTAGGGTTTAGTTTAGATTTAGGTTTAGGTTTTGGGTTTAGGTTTAGGTTTAGGGTTGTTAGTTGGTTTTAGGATTTAGGTCTTAGGGTTAGATTTTCTATATATTTTATATATTTTTTATTTAGGTTTAGGTTTAAGGTTTATTAGAATATTTAGGTTTTAGGTTTAGGTTTAGGGTTGTTTTGGAGTTTAGTTTTAGGTTTAGGTTGTAGTTTTATTTAGGTTTAGGTTTAGAGTTTTAGGGTTTAGGGTTTAGCTTATTTAGGATTTAGTTTAGAGTTTTAAAAAAAATTATTAGGTTTAGGTTTTGGGTTTAGGGTTTAGGGTTAGTTTTAGATTTTAGGTTTTAGAGTTAGTGTTTTTTTGTTTATTTTTAATTTTTTTATTTAGGATTTAGGGTTGTAGGTTGTAGATTTAGTGTTTATGGTTTATGGTTTAGGGTTTAGGATACAAGGTTTACAGTTTTTAAAAAAAAAATTAAGTAAACCAATATGTTCAATTTATTTAATATATTTAGTTTATTTTTTATTTATTTTATTTTACTTTATTTTTATTTTTATTTAGGTTTTTTTAATTTAGTTTAGTTTATTTATTGTAATTTAGGTTTTTTATTTTAGTTTATTTTTTAGGTTTAGGTTTACGTTTAGGTTTAGGTTAATTTTTTAGTTGAGTTTTATTTTTATTTTTTTTTAGGTTTATGTTTTATTTTTTATTTTAGTTCTTTTAGGTTTAGGGTATAGTTTTTATTTTAGGTTTATTTTTAGGTTTTATTATTTTGTTTAGGTTTAGGTTTATTTTTAGTTTATTTTATTTTATTTAGTTTAGGTTTAGTTTATTTTAGGTTTATGTTTAGGTTCTATTTATTTTACTTTAATTTATTTTAGTTTAGGTTTATTTAATTTTATTTATTTTATTTTTATTTTAAGTTAAGTTTTTTTTTAATTTAGGGTTTGGGTTTTAGTTTTTATTTATTTTATGTTTATTTTTTAGGTTTAGGTTTTCATTTAGTTTATATTTTAATTATTTTAGTTTTAATTTATTATTATTTTACATTTAGATTTTATTATATTTAGGTTTTTTATTCTTAGGGTTATTTTATTTTTTTAGTTAAGTTTATGTTTTATTTTATGTTATTTTATTTTATTTTTATTTTTATATTTTATTATATTTTAGGTTTAGGTTTAGGTTTTAGTTTAGGTTTTTATTTTATTTTATTTAAGTTTAGGTTTTTTTATTTATTTTATTTTAAGGTTTTATTTAGTTTAGGTGTAGGTTTTTAGGTTTTTAGGCTTTGGGGCTTAGGGTTTTGGGTTTAGGGTTTTGGGTTTAGGGTTTAGGGTTTAGGATTTTAGGGTTTAAGGTTTTATGGTCTAGGGTTTACGGATAGGGTTTAGAGTTTAGAGTTTAGGGTTTAGTGTTTAGGCATTAGAATTTAGTGTTTTTAGGGTTTAGGGTTTGGGTTTTCTTTTTTAAACTAAATGGATTTAGGGTTTAGTTATTAAAGTTAGTTTAGTTTTTGTTATTAAGTTTTTGTTTTATTATGTTTTTTTGTTAGTTATTAGTATATTTAGGGTTTAGGTTTATTAGTTTAGTTTATTATTATTATTATTATTATTATTTTAGTTATTAGTTTTGATTTTGGGGTTTATTTGGTTTTATGTTTAGTCTTTATTTGGGTTTATTGGGGTTATTGTGGTCTAATGTTTTTTAATTTTGTTTTAGTTTTTTGTTTTTATTTAGTTTTAGTCTAGGGTTGTTTTATTAGTTTTAGTTAGGTTTTTAGTTTAGTTATTATTTAGTTATTAGTTTAGGGTTTATTTTTTTAGTTTTATTTTTTATTAGTTTTTTAGTTTATTAGTTATTTTTTTAGTTTAGTTAGTTCTTATTCAGTTTATGGGGTTCAATTTTAGTATAGTTTATTAGTTTAGGGGTTTTAGGTTTTTAATTTTATTTATTTTTAGTTTTATTATTATTGGGTTATATTGGTTTGGTTTTATTAGTTTAGGGTTTAGGTTTATTATTTATCAGTTTATTTTTACTATTATTATTATTATTATTATTATTATTATTAGTTTTAATTAGTTTTTTTAGTTTTTTATTATTATTATTATTATTATTATTATTATTTTATTAGTTAGTATAGTTTCTTTATTAGGGTTTTATGGTTTTAGTTAGTTTATTAGGTTTTAGTAATTATTATTTACTTTAGTTATTTTTATTGGTTTTAGTTTTTAAGTTTATCATTAGTTTTATTATTATATATTTAGTTAGTTTTATTAGTATTAGTTAGGTTTTATTATTAGTTATTAATTTATTATTTGTTTTAATATTATTATTATTAGTTTTATTTTTTAATTAGGTTTGGGTTTAGGGTTTATGGTCAGGTTAAGGTTTCGAGTTTATGGTTAGCTTAGGGTTTAGGGTTAGATTAAGGTTTAAGGATTTAGGGTTTTGAGTTTAAGCTTTAGGGTTTAGGGTTTAGGGTTTAGGGTTAGTTTAGGGTTTAAGGTTTAGGGTTTTAGGGTTTAGGGTTTAGGGTCTAGGGTTTACGATTAGGGAAAGTGTTTATGGTTTAGGGTTTAGGGTTTAGGGTTTAGGGTTTAGGGATTATGGTTTAGGTTCAAGGTTTAGGGATGCAGGTTTAGGGTTTAGGGTTTAGGGCTTAGGATTTAGTGCTTTGGGTTTAAGGTTTAGGGCTTTCTTTAAAAATTAAGTAAACCGCTAGGTTCATATTTATTTAGTTTATTTTATATTTTTATTTAGGTTTATTTTTTTATTTTATGTTTATTTATTCTAGTTTATGCTTATTATTTTAATTCATTTTTTAGGATTAGGTTTAGGTATATGTTTATTATTTTAGTTTAGTTTAATTTTTATTTTATTTTTTAGGTTTAGGTTTATTTTGGTTTAGGTTTTTATTTTAATTTTTTTGGTTTAGGTTTTAGGTTTTTATTTTAGGTTTATCTTTAGGTTTTATTTTCTAGTTTATGTTTAGGTTTATTTTTATTTTATTTTATTACAGGTTTAGGATTAGTTTATTTTAGGCTTAGGTTTAGCTTTTATTTATTTTAGTTTAGTTTATTTTAGTTTAGGTTTGGGTTTAGTTTATTTTATTATTTTAGTTTAGGTTTGGGTTTAGTTTATTATTATTTATTTTTAGGTTTATTTTTTAGGATTATGTTTTTATTGTATTTTAGGTTTTTTTTGTTTAGTTTTTATTTTATTTAAGCTTTTTATTTTTAGGTTTATTTTATTTTTTTAGTTTATGTTTAGGTTTATAATTATTTTATTTTAGTTTAGTTTTTCTTTTTTTATTTTATTTTATTTTTAGGTTTAGTTTTAGGTTTAGGTTTTTATTTTTATTTGTTTTTATATAAGTTTATGTTTTTTTAATTTTATTTTTAAGTTTTATTTAGTTCAAGTTTAGGTTTTTATATTTTTAGGGTTTAGAGTTTAAGGTTTAGAGTTTTGGGATTTTGGTTTGGGGTTTAGGGTTTAAGGTTTAAGGTTGTAGGTTTTAGGGTTTAGGGTTTAGGGTTTATGATTTAGTGTCTTATGGTTTAGGGTTTAAGGTTTATGGTTTAGGGTTTAAAGTTTATGGTTGTAGTTTAGGGTTTTGGGTTATGGTTTTATTTTTTATTTTTTTATTTTTTTAGTTTTTTAAAAATAAGAAAATTGGTAGGTTTATGTTTAATTAGTTTACTCTTTATTTATTAGGTTAAAGTTTAGGTTTAGGTTTCAATTTAGGTTTTAATTTTATTTTATTTTTTATTTCTGTTTTATTTTTTTATTTTTTTTATTTTTAGGATTTATTTAGTTTATGTTTAGGTTTTTAGGTTTTTATGGTTTAGGGATTAGGGTTTAGGGTTTAGGGTTTGGGGTTCATGGTTTAGGGTTTAGGGTTGTTGGTTTTAGAGTTTAGGTTAGGGTTTAGTTTAGGGTTTTATTTTATATATGCTTTAAGGTTTAGGTTTAGGGTTTAGGGATTAGGGTTTAAGATTTAGGGTTTTTTATGGTTTATGGTTTAGGTTTTTCGATTGTAGGTTTAGTATTGTAGGTTTTGGGTTAGTTTTAGTGTTTCGGGTTTAGGGTTTAGGATTTATAGTTTAGGGTTTTTTCTTAAAAAAAATTAAGTAAATTGGTAGGTTTAGGTTTACTTAGTTTACATAGTTTAATTTTTATTTATTTTAGTTCAATTTTCTTTTTAGGTAAATTTTTTCTTTTTATTCAATTTAGTTTATTTTTGTTAGGTTTACTTATTTTAGTATATTTTTTAGGATTAGGTTTAGGTTTAAGTTTATTTTTTAGTTGAGTTTTTTTTATTTTACTTTTTAGGTTTAGGTTTTTAGATTTTTAGGTTTTTAGGGTTTAGTGTTTAGGGTTTAAGATTTAGGGTTTACAATTTACGATTTAGGTTTTAGTGTTAAAAGTTTTAGGGGTTTAGAGTTTAGGGTTTAAGGTTTAGGGTTAGGGTTTAAGAGTTAGGGTTTAGGGTTTAGGGTTTAGTGTTTAGGCTTTATGGTTTAAGGATTTTAGGGTTTAGGGTTTAGGGTTTAGGATTTAGGGTTTATCATTTAGGGTTTTAGGGCTTAGGTTTTGGGTTTAGGGTTGTAGGTTTAGGGTTTAGGGTTTAGGGTTTAGGGTTTATGGTTTATGGTTTAGGTTTTAGGTTTAGGGTTAAGGTTTTAGTTTAGGGTTTTCTATGGTTAGGGTTTATGGTTTAGGGTTATAGGTTTAGTGTTGTAAGTTTAGAGTTTAGGGTTTAGGGTTAATTTTAGTGTTTATGGTTTAGGGTTTAGGGTTTAGAGTTTAGGGTTTAGGATTTAGGATTTAGGGTTTAGGTTTTTTTTAAAATAAATAAATCGATAAGTTTATATTTATTTAGTTTTTTATTTATTTTAGTTTATTTTTATTTAGTATATTTTTATTTTATTTAATTTAGTTTATTTATTTTAGTTTACTTATTTTAGATTTTGTTTTTTATTTTAAGTTATTTTTAGGTTTAGGTTTAATTTTTAGTTGAGTTTTATATTTATTTTATTTTTTAGGTTTAAGTTTTTATGTTTTTAGGGTTTAGGGTTTAAGGTTTAGGGTTTAGGTTTTAGGGTTTACAATTTAGGCTTTAGGGTTTAGGGTTATTAGGGTTTAGTGTTTAGGGTTTAGGGTTTATGATTTATGGTATAGGATTTTAGGTTTGGGGTTTAGTGTTTAGGCTTTAGGGTTTAGGGTTTAGGGTTTAGCAATTAGGATTTTAGGTTTGGGGTTTAGGGTTATAGGGTTTAGGGTTTAGGATTTAAGGTTATAGGCTTTGGGTGTAGGGTTAATTTTAAGGTTTATGGTTTATGGTTTATGATTTAGGGTTTAAGGTTTAGGGCTTAGGGTTTAGGGTATAGGATTTAGGGTTTTGGGTTTTTTTATATATAAAAAAATAAATCATTAGGTTTAGGTTTATTTAGTTTATAATTTATTTTATTTATTTAGTTTATTTATTTTCTTTTTATTTAGGTTTATTTTTTTTTTTATTTAGTTTAGTTTATTTATTTTAGGTTTATTTATTTTAGTTTATTTTTTAGGTTTAGGTTTAGGTTTAAGTTTATTTTTTAGTTGCGTTTAATTTTTATTTTATATTTTAGGTTTTGGTTTTTAGATTTTTAGGTTTTTAGGGTTTAGGGTTTAAGGTTTAGGGTTTAGGGTTTAGGGTTTAAGGTTTAGGGTTTAGGGTTTAGGGTTTATGGTTTATGGTTTTAGGGTTTAAGATTAGGGTTTAGTGTTAGGATTTTGGGTTTAAGGTTTAGGGTTTAGTGTTTAGGCTTTTGGGTTTAGGGTTTTAACAATTTAGGGCTTAGGGTTTAGGGTTTAGGGTTTAGGGTTAAGTATTTAGGGTTTAGGGTTTTGGATTTATTTTAGGTTTAGGGTTAGGTTTAGGTTTAGGGTTTAGGGTTTAGGGTTTATGGTTTAGGTTTTAGGTTTAGGGTTTAGGTTTTAGCTTAGGGTTTTTTAGGGTTTAGGGTTTAGGGTTTAAGCTTTTAGTTTTAGTGTTGTAGGTTTAGGGATTATAGTTTAGTTTAGGGTTAGTTTTAGGGTTTATGGTTTAGGATTTAGGGTTTAAGGCTTTGGATTTAGAATTTAGTGTTAGGATTTTTTCTTTTAAAAAAAATTAAATAAATCTTTAGTTTAGGTTTAATTAGTTTACTTATTTTATTTTACTTTTTATTTTTGTTTAGCTTTATTTTTCATTTTTATTTAGTTTTCTTTATTTATTTTAGGTTTACTTATTTTAATTTAGGTTTTTTATTTTTGTTTATTTTTTAGGTTTTGGTTTAGGTTTTAGTTTATTTTTAATTGAGTTTTATTTTTATTTTATTTTTAAATTTTAGCATTTTAGGTTTTTAAGGCTTATGGTTTAAGGTTTAGGGTTTAGGGTTTAGGGTTAGGGTTTAGGGTTTAGGGTTTACGATTTTTAGGGTTTAGGGTTTAGTGTTTAGGGTTTGGGGTTTAGGGTTTTGGGCTTGGAGTTTAGTGTCTAGGCTTTAGGGTTTAGGGTTTTTAGGGTTTTTTTTTTGGGAAACCCCATATAGGGGGAATTTTATTGCCACAAAAATGGGTTACAAGTTTAAGATAAACTAGACTACTGAAACAGGTTTTAGGTTTTAGCTTGGTTTAGGTTTTAGGTTTAGGGTTTATTTTGGTTTATAGGGTTTATGGTTTATTTTGGATTTAATGTTTAAGTTTAGGTTTAGGTTTAGGGTTTAGGTTTAAATTTAAGATTTAGGATTTAGTTTTATTTAGGTTTTAGGTTTGGGGTTTTATGGTTTAGGTTTATTAGGTTTAGGTTTAAGGTTTAGGGTTTAGGGTTAGTTTTATGGTTTAGGGTTAGGATTTTTTTATTTAATTTTTATGGTTTAGGGTTTAAGGTTTAGGTTCTAGGTTTAGTGTTCAGGTTTTACTTTAGGTTTATTTTTAAATTAAGTAAACTAGTAGGTTTAGATTTATTTAGTTTATTTTTATTTATTTTAGTTCACTTTATTTTTTATTTATATTTATGTTTATTTTTAATTTTTATTTAGTTTAGTTTATTTATTTTTAGGTTTATTTATAATAGTTTTGGTTTTTTATTTTAGTTATTATTTAGGTTTAGGTTTATTTTTTAGTTGAGTTTTATTTTTATTTTATTTTTTAGGTTTAGGTTTTAATTTCTATTTTTAGGTTTAAGTTTAGGTTTAGGTTATTTTTTTTCTTTTACTTATTTTTTTTTTGGGAAACCCCATATAGGGGGAATTATATTGCCACACAAAAAAAGGGTTAAAAGGTCCTTAAAGGGGATAAACTCCACAACTACTGCTCAAAGAGCTACAATCAACCTAGAGTAAATCCCTATCTAAATACAACCAAAAAAACAAAATAAAAAGAGTAAAAAGATACAAATTGATTAACAACATAAGCCAATGGAAGATTAGGGCCAAAGCTCTTCAGGATGAGAGAATGCATGACACTATGAAGTAAACCTACAAGAGAACAAGAGAATTGCACCTGCAAAATTATAGAAAAAAAAGAAATTAGCGATTAAGGTAATCTGAGATAAGTGAAAAATGAAAGCAACATAAACTAAAAGATAATAAGGAAGTGCGATAGAGAAGGCTCAGTCCACCCAAGTTGGGGAAGATGCAAATATGAGCATCCATACTTTGAAGGGTTACATCACAAGAGCTACTACCAAACCAAAAGGGTGAAATCATCATCATAGCCAACAACCCTATATAGCAACCATTTGTTGAAAGTCTGAGCCTTAGTAGAAACCTAAGCAAAATATCTTGAATAGAAAGCGACAAAAGCGAGATGGTTAAGGGGATCCCATGCAGTAAATGTCATCATATTAGGCACCATGTCATGAGAATCCCAACACCAATGAAAGTGAACCATCATTGTCGTCTACCATATTTTTTAAGGTCAAGGGTTTAATTAGATCGGTGAAGACCCAGGAAAACAACGAAAAGGCCAGGCAGAGGTAAGAAGCATAAAAGACCAATAGAAAGACCTACTGAAATCCATCAAGGAAAATAAAATAGCATGGAAATAACCCCGTCCCAAACATATGGGACAAATATTAAACAAACACTCTTGTATGAGATAATAGCAGGATATACCCTAGAAAAGAAGTGCAATAAAAGCAATGCAAAAGTTAACAACCTCCTTGTTCTGTTACAAGTTAGTAACCATCAAGTGTAAGGCAAGACAGATATCCCAAGCCCAAATTACCAAGAATTGCGAGAAGTCTCGAGGAGATGGGAATGCAACAATTAGATGAACCATAAGGCACGCAGTAAGTCCACAAAACTCCAAGTAAAGATGTCGAGAGACAATCCGAATCACTGGAGCAAAAACTCAGTAATCCAGTTCAGCCTACAACCAAGATAGTAATAGCCAGCAAGCTGGCCATAAATCCACCCATTCAGAGTAAAGAATGCATAAGTTAAAATCAAATTAGGCAAAAGCATAATCTCAATGATTTGCACAAATCTAATAGAACCAAGAGGAAGAAAATAGTAGCAGGTTAAGTAGATCTCATACATCAGGTAATCAGTAGCAGCCCGGTTGCAATTAGCAAAAACGTTCAGAAAAGAAACAAGCAACAAAGACAAAGGCGACTTAGGACATAGGACGAAAATTATAAAATGAAAACAACAATACTATTATTACACCATATGATAAAGGTGAAAGCGAGATGCAAAAAAAGAAACAAAATGGGTTCAAAAGATAATCAACATTGAAATCCTTCAAGGTAAAGATGAGCAGGTTAGCAGCTAAACCAAAAGCTTCAGGAAAAGCAGACTAGAAAGAAACCATAAAGAAAGACCAATCCTGCAAAGAGATAATAAAAATAACCAATAAATTACAGTTTCTCACCTAACAGGTTGGGAAGATGGGGTTAGCAAAATCAATCAGCAAAACAACACCAAAATCACCTGAGCACATGAAAGCATCAGCTTGCGGGCATAAAACCAATGATCCGTTCGACCAACAACCAAGATAGGAAAAAATAGTAAGTTGGCCATAAAACCACCCATTCAAAATAGACAATGCATAAGATAAATTACAAGTAGATAATGAAGTGATTTGGCCAAGCCTAGTTGAACCAAGATGGAAAAAATAGCAGTAGTTTAGATAGGCCTCAAACATGTGATGATCAGCTGCAGCCCTATTGCAAACAATAATAATAAGCAGAAAAGCAAAAGCCATATTAAAGCAAAACCTCAAAAAGTCACTGATAAGATCCCAAAACCGAGCGGCTTGTTGAGCATTAATCAGTTCACCAACAACCAAGAAGTACACCAACAAAGCCAAAAATCCACCCATTAGTAAAGCGAGCATAGGTTAATATCCAATTAGGCAATAGCATAATCATAGTGATCACTGATATATTGAAAATAGGGAAAAAAATAGTAGCGGAAGTAGACTTCAAACATCAAGATCGGTTCATAGTTGCAAATAGCAAAATAGTGGGGCAACAAATAGAAGTAATTCCAAACCTACAGAAATAATCAAAAAAACAACAAGCAATAAACCACCATCCACAAAGGCGACCTGGATAATGGACCGATAATCCAGACCAATAAATAAAACATCACTACACTTATTACCAACCATAAGATAAGCCAAAAGAACTGGGGCAACATAGCCAAAGGGTTCAAAGTAAGCCATCAATGAAATCCTTCAAGACAAAGGAGGCGTTAGCAAAGAACTACCATCCTAAAAAAAATAGACTGAAAGGAAATCATTAAGTAAGTCCAAACTTGCAAAGAGACAATAATAATAATAAGGTATTGCAGTTTCTTTCCTTATAGGTTGGGCAGATGAGGTTAGCAAATACAATCAGTAAACCAACCCCAAGAGCAACCTGCAGGACAAAAGGCCCAGAAATCCAATAGCTAGTAATTAAAACATCAAAACAGATATTGCACCCACCATAATAAAAGCCAGTAAAAAATAATGTTACAACATCGATTATAAAGTGGTCCAAAGGAAAGCCATCTTTAAGATCCATCAAGACACATAATATCGTGACTAATCCCATAGCATCAGTAATAACAGATTGGATGGAAATCAGGAAATAATTCTAATCCTGTAGAAAAGAAGGTATAATAGTAAAGATATTGCAATTTCTCTCTTTACAAGTTATGGAGGTAATGTTATGGAACATAGGAGGGGCCACAACCATAATAAGGAGAAGAATAACAGATAAATTAGGGCCGACCATAAGGTATCTGAAGTATAACATTTAAACATTGAGACAAGTGCCCAAAATAATTCTAGAAAGAGGAAAGGAGGAAGAACACGCTTTAATCATAAAATGAAACAATAGTAGGATCCATAATCAAAATATTGATGGCAAGAGGTATGTCCTGTTGATCAAAAAAATAAAGCATAAAAATACAACTCCCTCAAGAACAAGTAACACCTTACCATTAAAAGTGGAAGCGGTGCTAAGGCCCCATTTAAGGTTGGGAGAGTTAAACCAATAGTAGATGCCAGAGATCCAAATAACTATTGAGGGTATCAAGATGCATCAAAATTCCAAATGAACATCAACACATGGTAGAAGAAGTAGAAAGCCCCAATTAAAGCTAGGGTAATTAAACAATAGGGATATAGGGATGCATCAAAATCCCAAGAAACAACAACACTAAATAGAAAATGATCATGCAATTAATCAGGTAATATAGCAGATCAATCCAATAGGTTGGATTAATTTTTAAGATAAGGGAGTCCAGCATTGTCCAGATTCGCCAATCCATGCAAATGTTTAGGAAGAGTAAGTTGATCAAAGAATTTTATAAAATCCAACCAACACCCAGATCGGCAAGGTATTCAGCACATGCATTACCCTCATGCCATACATGAGAGATTTTAAAATAGAGTTGAGAAAGGAGAGATCTAGTCTGCTTGAGAAGATAGTACAATTCTACACTACCCATTTTGGTGGAAGTCAAAAGATCAATCAGCAGTAGGGCATCCACCTCAATCCAAATATTGAGCCAACCTTTTTGAAGGCAAATCTCAAGAGCTTTGTACATTATCATTAGCTCAACAAAAGGAACAGAGCAAGTATTAAGGGGGTAAGCAAAAGCACATAGGACTTTACCATTAGAGTTTCTGAAAATGCCACCACAGCTAGAAGAATTTTGAGAGACAGAGCCATCAGTGTTAATTTTAATAGTATTAACATGAGGTTTTACCCAATAAACAATCTTATCATCTTTATAGTTGGGTTGATCCGGCAAGTTAAACCCAGTTTAGTGGCCATAAATTTACAACCTTTGAATTATTTGTAGTTAATTAAATTGGCATTGAACAAGTCATAGATTTTGTTTTTAATTCTAGAAATTATCCTCATGTGGTTCATAGGAATCCCACGATGTTTTGCATCATTTATGTCCATCCATATGAACCAAATAAGGGTGATAGCAGTTATGACTTTAATGTGACCTTTAGTAGTGTTATCAAAATAAACTTCAGAAGGCATAAAGTTAAAACCATTGAATTTGACAATGTTAAAGAGATCATCATACCAAATCCAAAGTTTGGAAGCAATGGCTCCGTTAACAAAAACATGATTTACATTCTCAATGTCAAAGCTGCAATGGCATTTTAAATGTAAGTGAAAACCTTTCCCTGACATCGAGTTAATAGGGATGAAGTTTTTCAAAATACGCCAAGTAAGAATAAAAATGAAGTAAGAATAGTGTTATTCCAAAGTTTGAAAAACACTTTGGAAAAATCATGAGCTTCTTTAATATGAATCCAAACATTTTTAAAGTTAAAATCACCGTTTTGAGAAAGCTTAAAAAGGATCTGATCATGATTGCTAGGTATGATAGAAATAGTAGTAAGCTTGTTTAAAAGAGAGGAAGGAATATAATCAGTAAGCTTACTATTGTTCCACATATTATTCTTCTAGAAAGAGTTCACTTTAATAGCAGCAGTGGAATGGGTAGAAAGTAAATTATCAATGGACCCACCTCCAGTCTAGTTATCTTGCCAAAAGAAAGAGGTGCCAGAGTTAATCCCCCAAGAAATTAGTGATTCAACATCCCATTTCATGGAACAAAGTCTTTTCCAAATAGGAGAGTCTCCCGCTTTATAGGGGCAAATGAGAGGGTGCTTACCCTGGCAGTATTTAACAGTCATGAAATTAACCCAAAGACTATTATTACTCTTAAAATTCCACCAAAGTTTATGGAAAAGTAGTGATAGCTTCCTTGATAGGCTTACATCCAAGACCACCTTCACCAAGAGTACCACAGCTTTTATACTAAGAGGTCCAGTGCATTCTTTTAGAGGAATTGTTAGAATAGTAGAAAAATTTGTTAAGGAGACACTCAATTCTATTAATGGTAGAATTGGTTGGCACAATGGTTTGAATGAGATATAGAGACATGGAGTTAAGGGTTCTCTTAATCAAAGTGAGCCTACCACCAAATGAGAGTAAATGAAATTCCCAAGAAGAAATTTTATTAGAGATTTTTTGGATTAACTCATCAAAAGATGAGATCTTTTGACCTTTAAAAGTGGAGCACCAAGATATTTAATAGGAAGTTGTTGTTCTTTGGAAATTAGTAATTCTCAAGATTTGGTTGATCCTATTACTAGGGATTTTAGAGGAAGGAATGAAGCAACTTTTTCCTTCATTAAGAAAAATACCACTTTCATTGCCAAATTTATTTAAAAGATTCTTAATAGTTTTAATGTGAAGAATAAAGGCATTGAAAAAGATTATAAAGTCATCAGCAAAACTAAGATGAGAGATAAGAAGACCACCTTGAATTCTAAAAAACATGCTAGGGTTATTATAGAAAAGATCATTCAGGCTCCTCGAAAGATATTCAATAGCAATAATAAAAAGAGAGGGTGAAAGGGAATCACCTTGCCTCAAGCCATGCATCAAGGGAAAAAACCAAGGGACTCACCATTCATGTTAACAGAGAACCAAACATTGGTAATACAATTTTTGATGAGGTGGATAAAATTATCAAAAAAACCCAAGCAACTGAAGAATTTGAAAGAGGAACTCCCAAGAGAGGTTGTCAAAAGCTTTAGAGAAGTCCAGTTTGAAATGGAGTTGCCACCTCTGATAGGAACGTCAATGTCATGAATCTGCTCATGGGCTAGAAGTATGTTATCAGATATAGCTCTACCTTTAACGCAATTAGTTTGGTTGGGGGAAATAATTTTAGGCAGCAGCAGACTAAATCTATTTACAATTTATTTAGCAATGAGTTTATGAAAGAAGATGCAAAGGCTGATAGGTCAAAAATCACCCCAAGATTCAGGATTATTAATTTTGGGAATGAGAACAATGGAAGTGCTAGAAAAATATCTAGGTAAGGGGTTGCCATCAAAAAAATCAACAACAGTATCAACAAGATCAGACTTAATAATAGGCCAATAGTATTGAAAGAATTGAGTCGTGTAGCCTTCAGGGCTAGCAACAAAATCAGTGTTCATGTTATTAAGAATACTACCTATCTCAATTTCCATAGGACACAAACTGAGCAAGTGGTTATCATCATTAGTAATCATTGAGGGAATCAGGTGTGTGTTGGAGAGGGCTTCTAAGGAAGGGTTGTTGTTTAATAAGTTTTTTAAATATTGTATGACAGAATCTTCAATATCATTATTGTTAGTGATCCAGCTGTCGTTATCATTTTTGATTTTTTTTAATAGAGTTTAAGGCTTTCTTTTTTTTTAAAAGAACATGGAAATACCTTGTATTTCTATCACCATCAGCAATATGTTTGCTAGTAGCCTTTTACCACCAGTAGGTATCCTCCATGTTCTGATAATTAATCAAGTTGTCTTTAGTTGCATTCAACTCCTGCTTAGTAGAATCAGTCAAAATAGCATCTTTAATAGAACAAACTAATTGCTCCATATTTTTGAGAATGGCAAAAAGATTTTTAAAATGATGCTTGTTCCACCAATTTAAGTTTTGTTTAAGCCTTTTAAGCTTAAGCCAAAGGGAATCATGCCTTTAACAGAATTATCCAGATGAATAGGGGCCATCCAATTAATGGAAACAACATTAATGAAATCACTATATTGGATCCACATATTTTGGAATCTAAAAGAAGTAGGGGAGGATAGTCTACTGGAAGGATTTTTGATAGAAATCAAAAGCGGTGCATGGTTAGACAGAGTTCTACTCAAATGTTCAACGGAAGTAAGGGGCCATTGATTGATCAAAAGAGAATTAAATAGGGTCCTATCAAGCCGCTGCCAGAGTCTAGATTTATGCCACATAGTGTTGGAGCCCAAAAAGCCAATATCAATCAGATTGCAATCAAGGATCATATTAGAAAAATCTTCCATGGAATGAATGTTAGGAGAGCAACCTCCCCTTCTTTTCGAAGAAGCGAGAATAGTGTTGAAATCACCCCCAACCAACCAGGGTTTGTTGACAGAGGAGGCAAAGGTTCTTAAGTTATCCCAAAGGATGTTCCTACTAGCTCTATTACAAGATGCATAAATAAAGGAACCAAGAGCAGAAAATTCACCCAATGAGATTTTAAAATTAACCAGTTGTTGAAGATCATCAAGGATAGAGATTTTGACTAAATTATTCCAAATGCACCAAATTTTATTGCTAATAATATAGAAGAAATTTTGAAAGCCAAGCATTTTAGCAACTTGGGTGATCTTAGAAGAGTGTATGAATGGTTCAATAATAATAAGTAAGGCTATGTTATGAGTACGATAAAGGCTTTAAATACGATTACAGTCAATGAGAGTCCCAATACCCCGAACATTCCAAATAAGAAGTTTGATCATAATAAAATAGAATAAAATAAAAAGAGATAACTAAAAAAATAAAAAGCAAGAAGAAGAGACAACATGAAACAATTATTTATGGGAAGTTAGAGAAGATCTAGTGGTTATGGTGGAGCTATTAGTGAACATTCTAGCTTTAAGGGATTTTTTTTAATAGTTTGAAAAGGTCTATCTATGTCCAAAGTATCTCCATCCGAGAGAGAGTGATTTGTGATATTCAGAATAGGACCAATATCTATCAAAGCATTCCTAATGGTAATTTCCCCTTCTTCAGTTTTAGAATTAAGTTGAGAAATTGGGTTAGCATGTGTATCACTCAGTAGGGTAGGAGAAGGAGAGGTTGTGAAGCCATTAATAGCACAGATTTCATGCTCAATTTTAGAATAACCTTTCAGATTTTGTTCCATGACCAAAGGATCACCATTTTTCAGATTTTGTTCTTGCAAAATTTGTTTTCAGATTTTGATTCACCCTGAAGTTTCCATTCAAATCACCACTAGGGTTCATATGAGTCTCCTCAGGTTCACTAGCCAAGAGGGATAATTTAGACTAAGTCAAGGTATTATCTTGAGGAGCCAAATTATTACAATTAGAAGCAATGTTTGGTAAGTTATCATTAGCCTCCCCATGAACCTCATAAGCATTATTTTTAACATGCTCGGATTGCTCTTCAATAGGCAAATCAGATAATAAAGAGTAGGGGTAGGGGATGAGTTCCATTTTGAGTGACTTTAGGCACATAAGCAAATTTATTGATTTTTTCATTTGCTAGAGAGGGATTAGGATTCAAAAATTTATTCTTTTTAAGATGAGGATGCAACACAAAGAATTTAGAATGATCATGACCATGAATCTTACAATGTGTGCAAAAAAAGAAAATTTTCAAATTCCACTTTTTTATAACCAAATTTCTCGAGCGATCCATACTTCTTTGGGATACTTTTGGTAATATCAATCTCAACCAAAATACGCAATTGAAGGCCATGATCTCCGTGGTGGCTCGATCAATTTGAAGAGTCACCAAAGAGAGCACCAACCAAAGAGAACTTGATGTAACGTAATGTATTCTCATATTAGGAAGAGCTAGCCATAAAGGAACAATTGGATTCCTCTTTACATCAAAAAGAGGAGACCATTTCAAAATCCTCATTTGACAATTATACATAAAGTAGGAGCGATGAGCAAAAACTCTTGAGTAATCTAAGTCATTAGAGAGTCGAATATAAATATGCCTAGGATCAATCAAACTGATAGTGAAAATGCCAAAGAGCTTTAGGCTATGAAAACATGATCGAGTTGAGGAAATGTAATGAATTTACCAACTAAAGAGAATTCAAAGCTTCACCAACTTTTCCACGTCAAGATCCGAGCATTACAAAGTTCCCATGAAAAGAGGTTGAGATCAAATTGACCATAGCATTAGGGAAGAGTTCTTACTAGATAATGCATCCTTGAAGGACTTAACAAAGTAGAGTAACAGATGATGTTGGATCCATAATACCTTGTAAATCGCCCTGACGCCCAAGTTCAGCTTAAAAGAGAAAGCTCCACCATTGAAAGAGCAAAAAAATACTCACATTAGCAGCTAATCAGAGATAAATAAATGAAAATTATGATCGAGAAGGATCAAAGATCGGCCAAGCTCAAGGAAAATGAAAGGGAACATGAATCACAAAGAGCATGAGAGAAAGAGTTAGGGTTTTAGGTTTAGGTTTGTAATTACTTTAAGTTTAGTTTTAGGGTTTTTAGGGTTTAGGTTTGTTTATGGGTTTAGTTGGTTGTGGGTTTATTTAGGTTTTGGTGGTTTAGTAGTGTTTTAAGGTTTGTGGTTTATGCTTGGGTTTGTGGTTTTTTAGTTTAGGGTTTATTTGTCTGGGTTTAGTTTTATGGCTTGCTGCCTAGTTAGGGTTTTAGGGTTTAGGTTTAGTTTAGTAGGTTAGTTTAGGTTTTATGGTTTTAGGTTTATAGTTTATGGTTTAGTTTAGGTTTAGGTTTAGTATAGTTTTAGGTTTAGTGTTTAGTTTGGGTTTATTTTTAGGGTTTAGGTTTTAGTTTAGGGTTTGGTTTTAGGGTTTAGGCTTTAGGGTTTAGGGTTTAGGGCTCAAGGTTTAGGATTTAGGGTTCAGGGTTTTAGGGTTTAGGGTTTAGGGTTTAGGGTTAGGTTTAGGGTTTAGGGTTATGGTTTTTTTTAGAATTTTATTTTTTTAAAATAAGCCAACTCATTGTTTTAGGTTTAGTTAGTTTATTTTTTATTTATTTTAATTTATTTTATTTTTTTATTATGATTTAGGGGTATCTTTATTTTTATTTAGTTTAGTTTATTTATTTTAGGTTTATTTATTTTAGTTTAGGTTTTTTATTTTAGTTTATTTTTTAGGTTTAAGTTTATTTTTTTTGGTTTAGTTTTATTTTTATTTTATTGTTTAAGTTTAGGTTTAATTTTTTATTATTAGGTTTAGGTTAGGTTTTATTTTATTTTTTAGGTTAAGATTTTAGGTTTATATTTTTGTTTATTTTTATGTTTTATTTTTAGTTTAGGTTTAGGTTTATTTTTAGTTTTTTTTTATTTTATTTAGATTACATTTATGCTTAGGATTAGCTTAGGTTTAGGGCTAGTTTAGGGTTTAGGTTTAAGGTTTAGGGGTTAGGGTTAGTTTAAGATTTAGGGTTTAGGATTTTAAGGTTTAGGGTTTAAGTTTTTTTAGGGTTTATGTTTGTAGGTTTAGGGTTTAGGGTTTAAGTTTAATTTTATGATTTAGGGTTTAGGGTTTAGGATTTATGGTTTAGGGTTAACGGTTCAAAATTTAAAGGTTTTTTTAAAAAATATTAAGTATTTTAATTTATTTAGTTTATCTTTTATTTATTTTAGCTTATTTTAATTTTTATTTTTATTTAGTTTAGTTTATTTATTTTAGTTTTATTTATTTTAGTTTAGGTTTTAGTATTTTAGTTTATTTTTTAGGTTTAGGTTTAGGTTTAGGTTTATGTTTATTTTTTTGTTTAGGTTTATTTTATTTTATTTTTTGGTTTAGGTTTTATTTTTTATTTTTTGGTTTATGTTTGGGTTTTTATTTTACCTTTTTAGGTTTAGGTTTTTATTTTAGGTTTATTTTAGTTTAGGTTTCGATTTATTTTTAGTTTATTTTATTTTATTTAGTTTAGGGATTAGGTTTAGGGTTGATTTATTTTAGGTTTAAAGTTTAGGTTTTTATTTTAGGTTTATTTTTTAGGTTCAAGATTTTATTTAATTTTTTATTTTATTTAGGGTTTTGTGCCACCATCCTTCAAGATCTTTGATGGTAGTGGGAACCCACAATAACACATTACACACTTTAGAGCCGGCTGTTTCAAGATCGGTGACAGCAATGCACTCCTCTTCGACCTTTTCATTTTCATTGGGTGTTGCATTTGATTGGTATCTTAATTGTTTGGTGAAAACTTTCTTTGAGTTGGGCTATTCATCAAGAGGTTTGATGGAGCTCAAGAGGTGATTGTAGGCAACCTCATTGTAGAAATGGAAACTCAATAAGTCCCTTGTTGATTACATCCTTAGGTGGCCCATTAGCAGCATGAAATCACGAACCACATTGTCAGAACAATATGCCATTGAGATTCTTCTCAAGAATATCCATGGCCCGATCGCCTTTATGCTTAATGGCTTTAACATCAAAACATTCGATAAATTAATCAACAAGGTGGCTAGCTTACAATAGGAAGCCAAATAGTTTCTATCAATGATCATCTATGCCAAAGCCTAAGGTGTTTGAGAAGAAGCTTATGTGTCATTGACAGGAAAGCAACCGAAGTTGATCTGAGACTACGTGTTCAGCAGCCTCCTTTTCCACCTATTACACCACCTCGGCCACCATACAGGCCATCCCAGACACCACAACGACCTTTTCCACCACCTCAGCAGGTTACCCAATAGTTATTCATATCCATCGCTAGATTGCAACTTTCGACCTACACTTATCGATAGATTGAATAATTCATATTCATTCAAGAGGGGGGTAGTTAGGAAAATCTTTGAGAGTCTCTTAAAAAACCTTACTTTCAGTTACTAGAGCCTAAGAGGTCGGAGGAAGTGGGCAAGAACGATGATCCTAGCTATTGCCCCAACCATTGCATGTTAGGCCATGTCTTAGACGATTTTAACATTTTTAAGGACTAGCTTGAGCATAGCTACAAGTTTAGAGCCATAGTTATCCCTACCTAATACTTATTAGAATAACCATAGTTCTATTAGAGTAATCCTTAGAGATACTTATGATCCTCCTAAGACCAAAGATGGTTAGGATATTTCCCTATCCCGAACCTCAAAGAAGATCATTTCTAAGATCAGGAAACTTTTCTTGCAGGTGCCTAAAGTAGCTTAAACCTCCAACAAAATGGAAGGTTTGCTAGTGGTAAAGGACAACTCAAGGAGGGTGATAGCAACGGTTGACTCACCATACTTTCACGATAGTCCATAGCATTGTAGTCAGTACTCCACTATTTAATCTACCACCTCTTCTGGTAGCTCCTCTTCTACTGGAAGGAGCATTAAGATAAGGACACTAAATCCCTTACTCTGCTTACTTTACTTGAATTCTATCATGTACCTCCACCCAAAAAGAATAAAAAAAGTTGATTCTACTTATAAATTGTCTACTTCTAATGCTCTTGATTTTATTCCTATTGAAAGCTCTCCAAGTAAATAAAATAATAGCTCAGTAATTATCCTTTCCATTCGATTGAGTCGACTATCCTTCTCGAATCAATCAGTTCACCTCTTGAGATTGACTTAGAGTCAACTAACTCTGAGGATCCCGTAGGAGAAGCTATAGGTATGCCCGATGAGAAGGTAGAACTTTTCATGAGCTCTCATTCCAAGAAGTCATTGATGTCAACCTACATAGTGGCAATGTTTTACCTCCTAGGGTAGCACCTTAAGATAAGGGTAAGCAAGTCATTGGTTCTAGTTAGTAGATAGCCCTTCCATATGATGCTCCACCCATGGATATGCTTGTGGAGGACCAAGCTAGAGTTGATTACAATGTCATAGCTCACTTTGGAAAGCTTTTAGCTAAGTTAAGCATATACGATGCCCTTATCTTATCCAAAGAGATGATGGAATCTCTAATTAAGGCCTTACTTGATCGAGATATGCTTAGCATGGCCGCTACTAAAGAGGAGACATGCCACTCAGGACATCTTAGGAGTTACATTAGATGAAGGCGTTTTAAGATAGCACGATTTCTTTACATTAGTGAATGTTGGTAGATACTAGCTATCTAGAGTTTTGGTTGACCCAGGTGTGTTAGTCAACATTATGAGTTTAAGAACCCTTGCCTACTTGAGGATCGACATCTCCAAACTCTAAAAGAAAGGATGATGTTGAGAGGATTCAACGAACTAGGTGAGAAGACCTTGTAGTGTTTATTTTTAGATGTATGGGTGGGGGGACACCACGCAGATTGTAGAGGGGTACTTTTTGAGGTAATCAACAACAACATTGACATATAATATACTATCTTGAAAGATAGATGCATCACCCTACAATGGACCTAATCATATAATAATGACTCCTAAGGCATGATGGGTCTTCAAATGTATAAGAGATTTTCTCCTACTTTACAAGGATGAATAAAGCAAGGTTTATATTAGTCCAGGTTCTTAAGTTCTTTATGGAGGCAAGCCTCCATTATTAATTACATCTTAGGAAATAAAATTTTTAAAGAATACTCTCGATTAAAGTAGGCAGTTATCATCTCCAAAGATTTCAAGGTTAGACTATCAAAAGATTGGTTGTATTTGGAAAATTAATTGCGAAAGTTCAAGGAGAAGACTTATTTTTGGAATCCAAATGAAATAAGTAGGAAATGTTCATGATACTAGGAAGCTTAGTGAGGATTTATATCTATCCTATGGATGGGCTTTATAATTTTGAAGTTGAGAAGATTTATATGTTTTGAGTTGAAATTTAATTAGATTACTAAGGCTTCTAATCCACCAACACAAGGTTGTGAGAATTCCCAAGAGGTGAAGATTTATGCTCGTAGCCCAAAGTAAATAGCTACATCAGATCCTAAATCTAGAGACCTTTAGTATGATCTAAAGCATGACCTAAATATAAGTGATAGATGGATATAAGGGTTTACCTCCATAAGAGAGAATAAATTGTCTGACTTCTTGACTTATAACCACCTGGAGTGGTTGCCAACTAACTCCACCTATGATTTTAAAACTATGTAGTCCAGTCTTATAAATTGGAAGATAGCTAGGGTGTTTATTTAATTAGAAAGAGGCTAAAGTCCTAAACACACTCCCTAAGAGACTAGAACATGAGTGGTATGGGCATATGACTTAATCTATCGATGCAAAATCTTTTCAAATTTTATTTCATTTTAGACAGATCATTTTCATAGAGGATTTAGTATTATTTATGCCAAAATGCATGATGAAATAGATTATGGGTCAAATCTGCTAGAAGAAGGTGTTCTACACCATAAGGGATGCCCTCATAGGTCAAGCATTCCTTTATCGTGCAAGGATGGAGATCCTTCATGTTCAAGAGAGAAAGAATAAGCATGCATGATGTGAAACATACAACCATATCGCTAAGGGGTTTCTAGATCTTTAAATTATCTTATTTATGTCCTAGGCTTTATGATGAGGTTATGAGTTATTTAAAATTTAGTTTTAAGTGATTAGTTGTGTACAAAAGAAAGAGGTGCCAGAGTTAATCCCCCAAGAAATTAATGATTCGGCATCCCATTTGATGGAACAAAGTCTTTTCCAAAGGGAGTCTCGCTTTTAGGGCAAATGAGAGGGGTGCTTAGCGATTTAGTCATGAAATTAGCCCAAAGACTATTGTTACTCCTAAAATTCCACCAAAGTTTATGGGAAAAAGCAGTGATAGCTTCCTTGATAGGACATTCAAGACCACCTTTAGCAAGAGTACCACAACTTTTATACCAAGAGGTCCAGTGCATTCTTTTAGAGGAATTATTAGAACCCCAGAAAAATTTGTTAAGAGACTCATCATTATAATGGTAGAATTAGTTCACAATGGTTTGAATGAGATATAAAGACATGGAGTTAAGGTGCTCTTAATCAAAGTGAGCCTACCACCAAATGAGAGTAAATGAAATTCCCAAGCAGAAATTTTATTAGAGATTTTTTGGATTAACTCATCAAAAAGATGAGATCTTTTTTGACCTTTAAAAAGCGAGCACCAAGATATTTAATAGGAAGTTGTTGTTGTTGGAAATTAGTAATTCTCAAGATTTGGTTGATCCTATTACTAGGGATTTTAGAGGAAGGAATGAAACAACTTTTGCCTTCGTTAAGAAAAATACCACTTTCATTGCCAAATTTATTTAAAAGACTTTTAATAGTTTTAATGTGTAGAATAGAGGCATTGAAAAAGATTATAAGGTCATCAGCAAAACTAAGATGAGAGACCGAAAGACCACCTTGAGTTCTAAAAGAAATGCTAGGGTTATTATAGAAAAGATCATTCAGGCTCCTCGAAAGATATTCAACAACAATAATAAAAAGAGAGGGTGAAAGGGGATCACCTTGTCTCAAGCCATGCGTTAAAGAGAAAAAACAAAGGGACTCACCATTCATGATAACGGAGAACCAAACATTGGTAATACAATTTTTGATGAGGTGGATAAAATTATCAAAAAACCCAAACAATTGAAGAATTTGAAAGAGGAACTCCTAAGAGAGGTTATCAAAAGCTTTAGAGATGTCCAGTTTGAAAAGGATGTTGCCACCTCTGATAGGAACGTCAATGTCATGAATCTGCTCTTGGGCTAGAAGTATGTTATCAGATATAGCTCTACCTTTAACGAAGCCAGTTTGGTTGGGGGAAATAATTTTAGGCAGCAGCGGACTAAATCTATTAGCAATTAATTTAGTAATGTATTTATGAAAGAAGATGCAAAGGCTGATAGGTCTAAAATCGCCCGAAGATTCAGGATTATTAATTTTGGGAATGAGAATAATGGAAGTGCTAGAAAAATATCTAGGTAAAGGGTTTCCATCAAAAAATCAACAAGATCAACAAGGTCGACTTAATAATAAAAGTGCTAAAAGAATTGAGTCGTGTAGCCTTCAGGGCTAGCAATAGAATCAGTGTTCATGTTATTAAGAATACTACCTATCTCATTTTTGGGACACAAACTAAGAAAGTGGTTGTCATCATTAGTAATCATTGAGGGAATTAGGTGTGTGTTTGAGAGGGCTTCTAAGCAAGGGTTGTTATTTAATAAGTTTTTAAAATGTTGTATGATAGAATCTTCAATATCATTATTGTCGATTGATCCTTTATGTTATCATTTTAATTTTTTAATAGAGTTTAAGGCTTTCTTTTTTTTTGAAAAGAGCATGGAAATACTTTATATTTCTATCACCATCAGCAAAATATTTTCTAGCAGCCTTTTACCGCCAGTAGGTATCCTCCATGTTCTAATAATTAATCAACTTGTCTTTAGTTGCATTCAACTCTACAAGCTTAGTAGAATCGTTAACAACATCTTCAAGAGAACAAACTAATTGCTCCATATTTTTGAGAATGGCAAAAAGATTTTTAAAATGATGCTTGTTCCACTAATTTAGGTTTTGTTTAAGCCTTTTAAGCTTAAGCCAAAGGTGAATCATTCCTTTAACAAAATTATTTAGATGAATAGGGGCCATCCAATTAATGGAAACAAAATTTATGAAATCACTATGTTGGATCACATATTTTGGAATCTAAAAGAAGTAGGGGAAGATAGTCTATTGGAAGGATTTTTGATTGAAATCAAAAGCAGTGCATGGTCAGACAGAGTTCTGCTCAAATGTTCAACATAAGTAAGGGGCCATTGATTGATCCAAAGGGAATTAAATAGGGTCCTATCAAGCCGCTGCTAGAGTCTAGAGTTATGCCATGTATAGTCGGAGCCTGAAAAGCCAATATCAATCAGATTGTAATCAAGGATCATATTAGTAAAATCTTCCATGGAATGAATGTTAGAAGAGCAACCTCCCCTTCTTTCTGAAGAAGCGAGAATAGTGATGAAATCACCCCAACCAACCAGGGTTTGTTGATAGAGGAGGCAAAGGTTCTTAAGTTATCCCAAAGGATGTTCCTACCAGCTCTATTACAAGATGCATAAATAAAGGAACCAAGAGCAGAAAATTCACCCAATGAGATTTGAACATTAACAATTGTTGAACATCATCAAGGATAGAGATTTTGACAAATTATTCCAAAAGCACCAAATTTTATTGCCAATATTATAGAAGAAATTTTGAAAGCCAAGCATTCTAGCAACATGGGTGATCTTAGAAGAGTGTATGAATGGTTCAATAACAATAAGTAAGGCTATGTTATGAGTACGACAAAGACTTTAAATATGGTTACGGACAATGAGAGTCCCAATACCCCGAACATTCTAAATAAGAAGGTTGATCATAATAAAATAGAAGAAAAGGAAAATAGATAATTGAAAAAATAAAAAGCAAGAAGAAGAGACAATATGAAACAATTATTTATGGGAAGTTAGAGAAGATCTAGTGGTTACGGTGGAGCTATTTGTGAACATTAGCTTTAAGGGATTTTTTAATAGTTTGAAAAGGTCTATCTATGTCCAAAGTATCTCCATCCAGAGAGTGATTTGTGATATTTAGAATAGGACCGTGTCGGTCAAAGCATTCTAATGGTAATTTCCCTTCTTCAATGAATTAAGTTGAGAAATTGGGTTATGTGTATCACTCTGTAGGGTAGGAGAAGGAGAGGTTGTGAAGCCATTAATAGCATAGATTTCATGCTCGGTTTCAAAATTACCTTTCAAATTTTGTTCCATGACCAAAGGATCACCATTTTTTAGATTTTGTTCTTTGATCAGATGAATAATTATAGAATTTGTTTTTAGATTTTGATTCACCCTGAAGTTTCCATTCAAATCACCACTAGTGTTCATATGAGTCTCCTCAGGTTCACTAGCCAAGAGGGATAATTTAAACTGAGTCAAGGTATTGTCTTGAGGAGCCAAATTATTACAATTAGAAGAAATGTTAGGTAAGTTATCATTAGCCTCCCCACCAACCTCATAAGCATTATTTTTAACATTCTCAGATTGCTCTTCAATAGGTAAATCAGTAGATAATAAAAGAGTAGGGGTAGGGGGATGAGTTCCATTTTGAGTGACTTTAGGCACATAAGCAAATTTATTGCTTTTTCATTTTCTAGAGAGGGATTAGGATCCGGTAATTTATTCTTTTTAAGATGAGGATGCAACACAAAGAATTTAGAATGATCATGACAATGAATCTTACAATGTGTGAAAAAAATAGAAAAATTTTCAAATTCCACTTTTTTATTATAACCAAATTTCTCAGAGTCGATCCATACTTCTTTAGGATACTTTTTGGTAATATCAACCTGAACCAACATACGAGCAACGGAAGGTCGTGTTCATGATTGGTGGCTGATCAATTTGAAGAGGAAAGAGAGCACCAACCAAAGAGAACTTGATGTGTAATGTAGTGTATTCTCATATTTGGAAGAGCTAGCCATAAAGGAACAATTGGAGATTCCTCTTTTACATCAAAAAGAGGAGACCATTTCAAAAGCCTCATTTGAAAATTATACACAAAGTAGGAGCAACAAGCAAAAACTCTTAATCTAAGTGAGTGAATAAGAATATGGGATCAATCAAAGCACGTGAAAATGCCGAGAGCTTTAGGCTATGAAAAATGATCGGATGTTATCGAGTGCCAACATAAGGAAAATTTACCAACTAAAGAGAATTCAAAGGCAACTTTTCCATGTCAAGATCCAACACATAACAAGCATCCCATGAAAAGAGGTTGAGATCAAATTGACTGTAGCATTAGGGGAAGAGTTCTTACCAGATATTGCATCCTTGAAGGACTTAACAATAGGCATAGTAATGGATGATGTAGGATCCATAATACTTTGTAAATCAGAAGCCCTAGCCAGCGCCTCCAAGTTCAAAAAGCTCAGCTACGTGGAAAGTGGCTCCTCCACCATTGAAAGACCAAAGGGAAACTCACATTTGCGGCCAATCAGAGACAAATAATTGAAAATTATGATCAAAAGGATCGAAGATCGGTCAAGCCTCAAGAAAAATGAAAGGGAACGGAATGAAACATGTAGAGCGTGGTCGATGGTTAGTTTTTTGGTTTAGGTTTTAGGTTTTAATTAGTTTAATTTTAGGTTTTTAAGTTTTTAGGGTTTAGGGTTTAGGGTTTAGGGTTAGGGTTTAGGGTATAGGGCTTAGGGTTTAGTGTTTAGGTTTTAGGGTTTTTGGTTTTTGGGGTTTAAGGTTAGCTTAGCATTAAGGGTTTAAGGTTTAGGGTTTAGGCTTTTTGGTTTAGGGTTTTAGGTTTAGTTTAGGTTTATTTAGGGTTAGTATAGTTTATAGTTTAGGTTTATAGTTTTAGGGTTTAGAGTTTAGGGTTTAAATTTAGAGTTTAGGGTTTAAGTTTAGTATTTAGTGTTTTGGGTTTTTAGGCTTTAGGGTTTAAGGTTTAGGGTTAGTTTAGGGTTTATGGTTTTTTAGGGTTTAGGGTTTAGGGTTTAGGGTTTAGGGCTCAAGGTTTAGGATTTAGGGTTGAGGGTTTTGAGGTTTAGGGTTTAGGGCTTAGGGTTAGGTTTAGGGTTTAGGGTTATGGTTTTTTTTTTTTGGATTTCTATTTTTTTAAATTAAGCCAACTCAAAGTTTTAGTTTTAGTTTAAGTTTTAGTTTATTTTTTATTTATTTTAGTTTATTTTATTTATTTTATTATGATTTAGGTGTATCTTTATTTTTATTTAGTTTAGTTTATTTATTTTAAGTTTATTTATTTTAGTTTAGGTGTTTTATTTTAGTTTATTTTTTAGGTTTAGGTTTTGTTTTTTATTGTAAGGTTTAGGTTCAATTTTTTATTTTATTTTTTTTGGTTAAGATTTTAGGTTTATATTTTAGGTTTATTTTTATGTTTTATTTTTAGTTTAGGTTTGGGTTTATTTTTTGTTTTTTATTTTATTTTATTTAGATTAGATTTATGTTTAGGATTAGCTTAGGTTTAGGGCTAGTTTAGGGTTTAAGGTTTAGGGTTTAGGATTTTAAGGTTTAGAGTTTTTTATGATTTATGGTTGTAGGTTTACGGTTTATGGTTTAAGGCTAATTTTATAATTTAGGGTTTAGGGTTTAGGATTTATGGTTTAGGGTTAAGGGTTTAGGATTTAGAGGTTTTTTTTTTAAAATATTAAGTATTTTATTTTATTTAGTTTATCTTTTATTTATTTTAGTTTATTTTAATTTTTAATTTTATTTAGTTTAGTTTATTTATTTTAGTTTTATTTATTTTAATTTAGGTTTTTGTATTTTAGTTTATTTTTTTGGTTTAGGTTTAGGTTTATGTTTACTTTTTTTGTTTAGGTGTATTTTTATTTTATTTTTTAGGTTTAGGTTTTATTTTTTATTTTTTGGTTTATGTTTGGGTTTTTATTTTACCTTTTTAGGTTTAGGTTTTTATTTTAGGTTTATTTTAGTTTAGGTTTCGATTTAGTTTTGGTTTATTTTATTTTATTTAGTTTAGGGTTTAGGTTTAGGGTTTATTTATTTTAGTTTAAGTTTAAGTTTATTTCATTTTATTTATTTTAGGTTTAGCGTTTAGGTTTTTATTTTAGGTTTAATTTTTAGGTTCAAATTTTTATTTAGTTTTTTATTTTATTTAGGGTTTTGTGCCACCATCCTTCAAGATCTTTGATGGCAGTGGGAACCCCAATAACACATTATAATTTAGAGCCAGCTATTTCAAGATCGGTGATAGCAATGCACTCCTCTTTGGCCTTTTCATTAGCGACCTGTTAGGTGTTGCATTTGATTGGTATGCCGAACTGCCCAATTGTTTGGTGAAGACATTTGCTGAGTTGGAGCACCTATTCATCAAGAGATTTGTGGGAGCTCAGCAGAGGGTGATTGTAGGCAACCTCATTGTAGATAAATGGAAACTCAATAAGTCCCTTGTTGATTACATTCTTAGGTGGCCCATTCTGAGCATGAAATGCGAACCACAGCTGTCCGAACAATATGCCATTGAGATTCTTCTCAAGAATATCCATGGCCCGATTGCCTTCATGCTTAATGGCTTTAACATCAAAACATTCGAGAAATTAATCAACAAGGTGGCTATCTTACAATAAGAAACCAAACATTTCCCTATCCCGACCAATCATCTATGCCCAAGCCGTAGAAGGTGTTTGAGAAGAAGCCAGGGACAGTTGTGTCAGTGGACAGAGGAAAGCAACCAGCCAGAGTTCAGTATGAGAGACTACATGCTCAGCGGTCTCCTTTTCCACCTCTTATTACACCACCTCGGCCATCATACAGGCCACCCCAGACAACACAACAACCATTTCCACCACCTCAGCAGCTACCCAATAGCGGTATTCATATCCAGTGCCAGGTTGCTACATTCCACCAACACTTATCGATAGATTGAATAATTCATATTCATTCAAGAGGGAGGTAGTTATGAAAATCTTTAAGAGTCTCTTAAAAAAACCTTACTTTCAGTTACTAGAGCCTAAGAGGTCGGAGGAAGTGGGCAAGAATGATGATCCTAGCTATTGCCCCAACCACTGCATGTTAGGCCATGTCTTAGAGGATTTTATCATTTTAAGGACTAGCTTGAGCACAGCTACAAGTTGAGAGCCATAGTTATCCCTACATAATACTTATTAGAACAACCATCCAGTTCTGTTAGAGTAATCCTTAGGGATACTTACGATCCTCTTAAGACCAAAGATGGTTAGGATATTTCCCTATCCCGAACTTCTAAGAAGATCATTTCTAAAATCAAGAAACTTTCCTTGCAGGTGCCTAAAGTAGCTTAAACCTCCAACAAAATGGAAGGTTGCTAATTTCAAAGGACAACTCAAGGAGGGTGATAGACCAGTAGCACTAGCAGCTCACCATACTTGCCCGGGATAGTCCAGTAGCGCCACTGTCTGAGTTCAATACTCCCTCCACTATTGAATTTACCACCTCTTCTTGTAGCTCCTCTTCTACTGGAAGGAGCATTATATCTATGGATAAGGACACTAAATCCCTTACTCCACTTACTTTACTTGATTTCTATCATGTACCTCCACCCAAAAAGAAATTAATAAAGAAAGTTGATTCTACTTATATATTGTTTACTTCTAATGCTCTTGATTTTATTCCTATTGAAAGCTCTCCGAGTCTAAATAAAATAATAGCTCTAGTAATTCTGATCCTTTCCATTCTGATTCAGAGTCGAACTATCCTTCTCTGAATCAATCGAGTTCACCTCTTGAGATTGACTTAGAGTAAACTAACTCTGAGGATCCCGTAGGAGAAGCTATAGGTATGCCCGATGAGAAGGTAGAACTTTTTATGAGCTCATCATTCCAAGATGTCATTGATGTCAACCTACATAGTGGAAAAGTTTTACCTCCTAGGGTAGCACCTTAAGATAAGGGTAAGAAAGTCATTGGTTCTAGTTAGCAGATAGCCCTTCCATAAGATGCTCCACCCATGGATACCCTTGTGGACCAAGCTAGAGTTGATTAGAAAGTCATAGGTCACCTTAGAAAGTTTTTAGCTAAGTTAAGCATATACAATGCTCTTAATCTCTAATTAAGGCCTTACTTGATCTAGAGAATTTAGCTGTGAGTGGTGTTGGTAGATCTTTATGAGTTTTGGTTGACCAGTGTGTTGGTAAACATTGAGTTTAAACCCTTGCCTACTTGAGGATCATCTCCAAACTCCAAAAGAAAGGATGATGTTGAGAGGATTCAATGAACTAGGTGAGAAGGCCTTGTGGTGTTTATTTTTATATGTATGGGTGGGGGGACACCACACAGATTGTAAAGGGATACTTTTTGAAGATGATCAACTACAACATTGATATAATATACTATCTCGAAAGATAGAGGCATCACCCTACAATGGACCTAATCATATAATAATGAATCCTAAGGCATGATGGGTCTTTGAATGTATAAGAGATTTTCCCTACTTTACATGGATGAAGAAAGCAAGGTTGATATTAATCTAGGTTCTTAAGTTCTTTATGGAGGTAAGCCTCCATTGTTAATTACATCTTATGAAATAAAATTTTTAAAGAATACTCTCGATGAAAGTAGACAGTTATCATCTCCAAAGATTTCAAGGTTAGACTATCAAAAGATTGGTTGTATTTGGAAAATTAATTGCGAAAGTTCAAGGAGAAGACTTATTTTTGGAATCCAAATGAAATAAGTAGAAATTGCTCATGATACTAGGAAGCTTAGTGAGCATTTCTGCCTATCCTATGGTTGGGCTTTATAATTTTGAAGTTGAGAAGATTTATATGTTTTGAGTTGAAATTTAATTAGATTACTAAGGCTTATAATCCACCAACACAAGGTTGTGGGAATGCCCAAGATGTGAAGATTTATGCTCATAGCCCAAAGTAAATAGCTACATCAGATCCTAAATCTACACAGCTTTAGTATGATCTAAAGCATGACCTAAATATAAGTGATAGATGGATATAAGGGTTTACCTCCATAAGAGAGAATAAATTGTCTGACTTTTGACTTATAACTACTTGGAGTGGTTGCCAACTTACTCCACCTATGATTTTAAAACTATGTAGTGCGGTCTTATGAATTGAAGATAGCTAGTGTGTTTATTTAATTAGAAAGAGACTAAAGTCCTAAATGCACTCCCTAAGAGACTAGAACATGAGTGGTATGGGCATATGACTTAATCTATAGATGCAAAATCTTTTCAAATTTTATTTTATTTTAGACAGATCAATTTCATAGGGGCTTTAGTATTCTTTATTCCAAAATGCATGATGAAATAGATTATGGGTCAAATCAGCTAGAAGAAGGTGTTCTACACCACAAGGGATGCCCTCATAGGTCAAGAATTCCTTTATCGTTCAAGGATGGAGATCCTTCATGTTCAAGAGAGAAAGAATATGCATGCATGATGTGAAACATACAACCATATAGCTAAAGGGTTGCTAGATCTTTTAATTATCTTATTTATGTCCTAGGCTTTATGATGAGGTTATGAGTTGTTTAAAATTTAGTTTTATGTGATTAGTTGGGTACAAAAGTTATTTTTATCCTAAGAGCCTAATCGTATCCAAGCCACACATTAAACCATTAATCATTTAAGAAATAATGAAAAGCATGTCATCCTAATGCACAATGTAAACATAACATCAAACAATTATATAAATTATCATAAAATAATAAAAGGATGGTGCAGTCGGGTACCACCATACAACCCAAAGAAAGAAAAGATGGGTAGTCGAGTTCTACCCTTATACAACCTAGAATATGAAAGAATAATTATAATTGTATTAAATGCTATGGAGGTCTTCTTTCTTCATATCTCCATTTATGATTTGGTTCCTTCTTTGAATTAGATGGTGCTTTCTTCAAAGGCATCATAGGGCACCTCAGGACAAAGCCTTTTGGCCATTGCTCGCCCTAATTCCCCATAGCACTAATCCTAATTCCTATTGCAAAAATTACATTTATGTGGGAAAAGTAAATCTAACTACACCCAAAATAGAGGTTAGCTAAATATACATATAATCCGAAGCAATTGTATTTATAATTTGTACTTAGCACCCTACACATGGGTAATTAAGCCCACCTGTCCCAACTTGGATTATGCTTGAGGATTTAAGTAACCTGCAAAAAAAGCATTCACAATTATTTTTAAGAATCCCTTAAGCATAATCCCCTGTAGAAAATATGATTTGGCTAATATTGGCCTATCATCCAGTCTATGAAGCATACACCCTAACATCCAATCTAAAATAATAAATCATAAAACCAAACATTCATCATATCATACACCATCCTAACTTAGAGCTAGAAGTGGTGATTTAATTCTAATGTGTGTATTAAGGCTTGTGTGGTAACTCTTGTTAAGCATTAGTGTTGTATTTTCTAAGTGTACAAAAAATTCAATTTAACATTAAAGGTTGATATCACTTAAAAGTAGTTTAATTGATTTGAGAATTTTAATTTGTGTTTTCTTTTGTTTCATTTGATTACACTTAGCAACTAAGTGTTATAAAGAGAGGAAAAGAGGATTGCCTCTTTCATCCCTACCATAAGTCACTTTCTAATGAATATTAATTTGATTTAGTTCTCTTTAGTGAATGGCTTATTAAATGATTTAATTAATCCTAAGTTTAGGTTCACTTTAAATAATCCTATTCAAAATGAAAGGCATCTTAAGGTTAATTTAATTGAATTACTACCACATGACATATATTAAATCATTCCTTTTCATCACATGTAACATGCATATGATTTAATCCTAGGTGTATTTATAAATGCAACATATTTTAGCACACTTAAATGATGAATGTATGTGTATCTTTAGATTTTATATTTTTATTGATTGTATTATTTAAACTTATTAATTTAAAACTTTATCCAAATTCTTATTTAAAAAGGACATAAGAAGGAAATTAAATAGGCATGTGACTTTGTTAAATCAGGGAAGTGAGGTAATCAAATGACCTCCTTGGAGATAGCTAAAGCTTCGTATTCTTGGGATGTCAAGACTATATACCCATTTGCATTTAAACATATGTAAATTTGTATACATGAACATAGGAAGTAAGCTTTAAATCATATGGCTAATTAATTCAACCACTTAGTCAATTATGCATGCAATTTAATGTAAAATGGGATTTTCATTCACTAATCGCATATACATATACATGTACAAAGATATAGGCAAGTATGTTTCATTGTTAAACTAAGGAAGTGATGTAATCAAATGACCTCCTTAGGGCTAACTAAAGCCTTATATTCTCGGGATGTCTAGACTATGTACATGCTTTTCTTAGACACACATGGATGTATACATAAACAGAAAGAAAATCATGCAAAGATTGTATATTTTGTTTGATTCAATCATTTATATATATGAATTAAAGCTCTATTCAAATTCTAATGTTGAAATACATAAGAATGAAATCAAATGGGTGTGTGCGTTGTTAAACCAGAGAAACGAGGTAATCAAATGACCTCCTTGGGGCTAGCTAAAGCCTCACATTCCCATGATGTCTAGACTATATATCCATTACCATTTATTATTATATAAATCAACACATGAATAGAGGAAAGAGAACTCAACATTCATACACTTAAGCTAAAAGTACATGCATTTCTTATGTATTTATAACTAGCATCATAACACATATTATTATTCATTTAAAAGCTTTTGAAAAATACATTTGGATTTAATAGTGCTAATAGCCATGCATATATTAAATTAAATCAACACATGCAAGTTTACATAAAGGAAATCCATATTATTTTACTTTATTTTGAAAAGATGGATGCATGAATTCAAATGACATACCAAATTTAACATGATTGGAAAGATGACAATTAAATATAAGCATGTGATTCATTCAACCAAACTAGTTCTTAAGGGAAATCAAGTCAAATAAGATTATTTAAAGAAAATCAAAGCTTCTTATTAATTAAGTTTAAGATTTGATTTGAATTAAAGAGGAGAAGCAAAATCATTACTTGTAGTTTTAAACCCATTCCACATTAGTGATTTGATTTAATTTAAGGAAATATAATTAAGTTGATTTTATGGGTTAATTAAGTTGAACCCTTAATTAGATGAATTAATTACCCTTACCTATGTCACCTTAAAGTAATTAACTAAGTAATTATGAGCCAACATGATATGCATGGAAAATAAACTTACAATGATCCTAGGAAATAAAAATGCAATTGGCTCATGATTAATATTTATTTAGATTAAGGGACTTAACTAATTACTCTTATGGTTTTCTCACACATGTGGACAAACCATAATTTCATTAAACTCCTTTAGGTTATTAAACACCTAAAGATCTACCCTATGATTTAATTAATTTGTTACTGTTCATGGGATTAATTAATCATTAATTAACTTAAAATAGTAGTTAATATTTAATTAGTCAATTTTTATAATTAAGTAAGCAATAAATCCGGAGAAAATTATGGGAGGTAGAGATCATCCGATTAAATTAATCCACAAAATTTTGGATTAATTGCTCAAGTAATTTATGAGTAATTAAGCTAATTACTTTTGTAATAAAACCTTAATTACTATTCAAATTAGTTAAGATACTTTTAATTATCCTCTTAATATCTTAAAAGGGTATTTATTTTTATTTAGCAATACTTTTTCTCTATGATTTTTTATGACTTTTAGAAGTTTTTGTCATTAAAAATGATTAATTAAACCTAATTAAAGCCTAATCCTATTTAGGCCATGTGGCGCACTAATGTGGCACGCATTCCACGTGACACCATGGGATTGGCTACTTAAAACTTATCCAACTTAGCGCCTACGTGGCATGAACACACACATTTTCTTCTCCATCGTCTGATCTAAGATCGGATGGCTACGATTAATCCCACAACATAATAGGATTTAATCAAATTGATCTAGTGGATCTAATCATGGCCGTCCATTCTGATCATATGGAACGGATGGTGCATGATCTAACATCATTCAAGGGATGGAGAATAGAGTGTCACGCCATTGCTCACTTGATCCATACGCTATCAACTCCAAAAGGATCCCACACCTTCACTACATCGATCGAAGGGGATCCAATGGTCAAGATCACACAAGATGCAAGTTTTTTTCAAAAAAATCCAACCCATTTTTGCCTAAGGATCAATTTTGGAAGCATACCTTACTAGAGCTCAAGGATGGCTCAAATGATTAATAAAGCTTTATCTAGTGTAGATGAAGCCTTATTGAGCAACAATTAGATCAATTCCTTGACGTTCACTCTGAAGGCCACAGACTGACAATTTAGAGCTTAGCTTTGATCAAAGTCCCACCTCACATGCTCACGAAGCTTGGGAGATGATTCGTTCTTGCTCGATAAGGCCTAGGGAAGGTGCGTTCAAAGTTAATTTCAGTTTGATGGAGAAATTGGGAAGTTATGTTAGAAATGGGAGTGTCATGTTTTGGGACATTTTTTGATCGAGGAATGAGCTTGAGAGCTTAGAAAATGGCTTTAGTTGGTTATCTTGGGTAGCTAGAGCTTTGAGGAATGATTTTGGTGTATGTTTGAGTGGAAATGAGCGGGAGTATACCCCCCTTCATCTTGATCAGAAGGTGGGATAGGGTTTGGCATCTAGTGCCTACCCGGCCATCTCAGGGAGTCATGGGTGGTAGGGAGGAGGTGAGTTGGCTCGGCTTGGTTTGGAGGTGGTTACCTAGGAGGAATCATGGGTGTCCTATGGGTTTCAAATGCTCCAATGGGGAGGGTGAGGTGGTTTCACTTCCCATGGGTCATGGTAGACCCAACCACCCCTTAGGTCAGGTTGGGTAGTGTCTTAGGTGCTTAGGTAGACCATTGGGAGAGTATCAAGTGACAAAGGAATGAAAATGACCACTTGAGTGATTAGTCTCATGTAATGCTCTTAAGGCAAGGTAGAATGATCATTTAGCATTAGATTTAATTTGGAAAGATTTGAAATGAGCCAAAAGTGGGTTAGCTCAAGTTTCAAGTCAATTGGAGTTGATTTGGTTAGGTTTGGCTCAATTTGACTCATTTAGGTCAAATTGGGTTAGGTTGGATCAAGTTGACCAATTGGTCAAATTAGGTCAAACCAAGGGTCGGGTTAAGTTTATATGATCATTTGGGATGTTTGGTTCGATTGGTTTGGTTTAGTTTGGCTTAGATTTAGTTTTGGCTCATTTTAATTCATTTGGGTCAAATGGATTAAGTTGACCAATTTGACCAAATTTGCCAAATTGGCTTGGGTTGGGTGTTGGTTAGGGTTAAGTTGACCAAATGAAGATGATTGTAGGCTTTGGTTTCAATTAATTTGGATTTGGTTTTGATTTAGGCCAACTTTAACCTTTAGGTCAATTTGGACTAAGTAGGTCAATTGGGTTCAATTGGGTCCAATCATGGCTTTCATCAAGTTCAATAATCAATTTAGAATGAACTTGAGCTATTGGTCACAATCAATTTGGTTTATATCTTGATTTGACCCAATTTGGTCTTTAAGGAAAATTTGGGTCAACTTGGGTCAAGAGGAACAATTGGGTTTGGTTTGACTCAATTGAAGGTCAAGTCATATTCAAATATTGATTTTTATTTGGTATGAATCATTGGTTTCTAAGGATTTGGCTTAGGTTGCAATTTGGCTAGTTTGGATTCATATGGGTTAAGAGGTTGACTTGGTCAAATGACCTAGTTAACTTGATTTGACCCAATTTGTGACAATTGATCAACCTAGGGTGATCAATAATCATGATGGGAGGTTTTGATGGGCTTCATTCAATCCAATTTGGGTAGGCTTAGAACTTGGCTCAAATAGGTCAAATTGGCCACTTTGGGTCAAGTGGACCAATCAGGTTTAGTTAGCATGATTTTGGGTTGAGTTTGATTTAGTTGAGTTCATATATGGATTTAGGATTGATATATAAATTCAAATTCAATTGGCTTGGGTCAAAATGGGGTTTGGTTCATTTGAACATTTGAAGTCAAAAGGGTTAAGTTGGGTTTAACTTGGATTGATTTTGGTTTAGCTTTATGATTGTAGATTTCATTTATATTTGTGAATATGATTGAAGGTATGATTGATTCATGAGAAAGTCAATTGATTTTGGGTTTTGGAATGATGAAACTGGGCTAAGTCCATGGAGTTGAGCAATGTGGCTTAGGTTTGGATTTTGATATGGTTTGATTTAGTTTTGATGATTTAAATGTATATTCCATTTAAATTTTTGAAGATGATTAAAAATATGATTAATTTTTTCGAAACTCAATTGAGTTTGACTTGATTTGGATTAAGATTTGGCTAAGTTCATGGGATAGGTCATATGGCTTAGGAAGGGTTTTGATTTAATTTGATTTAGTTTAATTTAGTTTTGATCACTTGAATGTAGATTTGATTTATATTTATGAAGATGATTGAAGATATAAATTGATTATGAGAAAATCAATTGATTTTGGATTAATTTGGATTAATATTTGGCTAAGTCCATGGGATAGGTCATATGGCTTAGAAAAGGTTTCAAGTTTGGATTTGATCATGGGCTTCAATCATTTGGTTTTTGAACTTGGGTTTAGATTTGGACTTGAATTTGATGTTTGAATTGAACTTGAGGTTTAGTTTGAGAAGGTGAACATGGATTGGATTTGGGTTATAGGGTGGATTATCCCTAATCCCAGGCATAACCTAATCATATGGTTAACCCTTCTAAGTCTTTAGGCCTAGGTTAAGTGTTTACCTAATTGTTAGAAGTGTCATATGACTAGGGTAGTCTTAGTGTCTAGAAAACTCCTAAGTTTAAGATGGGAAGATTGAATCTGGACTCCAAAAGTGAGGTCAATAGGACTTAGGCTCCATAGTGTTGCTCTTGGAGATATATGATTGGAAGACTGAAGCCAAGTTTCACATTATAGACTCATATACATCTTTGAATGCTTTGCTTGGAAGACCATGGACACATGAGAATAACATAGTTCCATCCTCTCTACATCTATGTATGAAGTTTGTGAGAGGTGGAATCATCTACTATGTCAAAAGAGATCTCAAGCCATTTACAGTTCACGAGATCTATTCTCGCGAACTTGGCCAAAGTTTAAAAATAAAAGAAAAAGAGAAAAAGAAAAAAATAGAAAATAGAAAATGAAAAAGAAAATAAAAGGGAGCAGAAATAGACTTGGAAGAGGAAGTGGAGCCTGATGTTAGATTCCACCCAAAATTCATTACTCCATTTGAACATATGGGCAGGATGACCAGACCTCCACCATGCAGGGGAAGAGGCCAGTTCATAGTAGTCCTAGGGGTGGAAGACCTCCTTATTGGCCACCCAATATAAGATATGTCCTAGCTACTAGGAGTACATCTGATATCCATATAGACTTAGAATCTAGTTAATAGGATGAGTCTTAAATGGTTAGCACACCAGCCAGCTCTACTCAATAGTAGATTCCCTTGGAGGTGACACTTGAGCCAGATAACGATGAAGATCGGGTTCCAAAGCAAAGCGTAAACATATCCATGTCTATAAGTGAAACAGTTAGGCATAGAACACCTTTAACCCCACTTTCCTCTCAAAAAGTTGATGGTTTGGTAGTTAAGGAAGCCCTTAAATCATCCATAAGTGTGAAGGCTCAGAGGTTCTTTTTGGGAGCATCATCCTCAAGTCAGTAAGTTGATGTAGAACTTGAGGATGATTCATATAAAGATTTAATAAAATTACCTTTTGATTGGTACTTGCCTTATGTTCATAATTTAGCAAAGAAAGGTTAATCTCACATACTTAGACAAAGCACAGATTAGACTACTTTGAAAGAATATGGAAGAATAAATTTAAAAGTTCTCAATCAAGACCGAGACTAGGATTCTGTATAGTGGGACCAGTCGATGATGATGATTGCTGCTAAGTCATCACCAATCATTTGGAATCTGATAGGTTCTTTTTAAATCATACTAACTCATATGAGGAGCTGTGTTTAGAAATTTCAGATGACCCAAATGATTTTGAGGTCAAAGATGCGCCAGGAGAGTTTGAAGAAGAGATCAAGTCAACCATCGATGAGCTCATGGAAATCAAATTAGGAACTGAAGAAGATCCATGCTTGACATACATTATTATTTATCGAATGAAATTGAGACCAATGACATAGTTGGCTATTAAGTTCAAGTTCAGGATTTCTTTACATGGAGTTATGAAGAGATGCATGGATTGGCTCTAACATAAGGTCCATAAACTAGTAATAGAGCTTATTAACAAAATCTAGATGCATGCGATTTAACATAAAATAATAGGTCATTTATGATGTCAAGAAAGCTGATCAATGTTGGCTTCATTTGAAGAAAAACCACACTTGGTTAGCAACATTGTCCCTAATAAGAAAAAGACCCAAATTCACATATGCATCGATTTTAAAGATTTGAATAAGGCATGTCCAAAAGTCAAATTTTAACTACCTATCTTGGAGCTGATGGTAGACATTACCTCATTTCATGCAGTCTTCTCTTTCATAGATGGCTTATCTGGACATAGCCAAATAAAGATGGCCTCCGAAGATGAAAGAAACATTACTTTTAGAACCCTGATCAGAATCTATTTCTATAAGGTCATGCCTTTCAGCCTTAAAAATGTTGGTGCTACATATCAGCGAGCTATGACTCCAATCTTCGATGAACTCATTCATCATCAAGTCGAGTGCTATGTCAATGATCTCATGGTCAAAAATAAAAAGAAAGAAGATCTCTTTGACTTGAGAGTAGTTTTCAAATAGTTAAGATAATTTAACCTCAAAATGAACCCCATAAAGTGTGCATTGAGGGCTTGGGAAATTCTTTGGGTTTGTTGTCTGACATTAGAGAATCAAAATTGATCCATAGAATATCAAGTGATATTAGAAATGACACCCCCTATAAGTTTAACTCAACTAAGATCATTCCAAGGGCAGTTGGCATATCTAAGATGCTTTATATCCAACCTATTGAGAAGATGTCAGCCATTCTCAGGGGTTGTAAAAAGGGATGCCAAGTTCAAGTGGGACGATAAGTGTGAGCATGCCTTTGAAGACATCAAGCATTATTAGATGGCACCACCAGTTCTAGCATCCCCTATCCAGCAAGCCGCTCATACTTTACATTGCTACTTTAGATGAGTCCATTGGTGCTTTATTGCCCCAAGCAAATGATGAAGTGAAGGAAAATGGATTCTACTACCTCAGCCATTGTCTAACCCCTATTGAGGCTAATTATCCACTCATTAAGAAACATTTCTTATCTTTAATCTTTTCATCCCAAAAGCTACATCACTACATGCTTCCTAATAAGGTGAACTTAATCTCTATGATCAATCCACTATAGTATCTCATGACATGGTCGATGTCATCCAGATAGTTGGGATGATAGTCTATGATCTTCTCAGTTTAACATTACCTTCATACCCCTCTGCATACTAAAATGACAAGTCCTAGAAGATTTATTAGTAGCACACTCACTTCTTGCTGACTCTGTACTTAGTGATGATCTCCCTGATGAATAAATCATGAACTAATGGGATACTAGCATTCACCACTGGGAGCTGTACTTTGATGGTGCGGGTTCTTCTCAAAGAGGAGAAGAACCACAATCTACTATTCCAAGAAAGGCAGAGGAAAGAATAATTCTCTTAACTCCAAACCATGATATGATGAGATTCTCATATCATCTATCCAATCCTTGCACCAAAAATGAAGTTGAATAAGAGGCTTTGAATGTCGATCTGGAGTTACTCATTACTCTAAGCATCCAGAACATCAACATCTTCACGGATTCTCAGCTAGTTATCAACCAAATCACTGGATCCTATAAGGTTTTAAAGCCCAAGCCCCATCACTACCATAAGTACACCATGGAGATGTTGGCCCAAATCCCAAAGGTTACCTTTTATAAGATTTCTTGAGGAGAGGACACCGTAGTGTATTCTTTAGCCAAGCTTTCCTAGGAGTTGGCATGTATGTTGAGTCCATATCAATAAAGGTCCAAAATATAAAGTATTTTTATTGATATTGAACTCATCTCTCTTGAAGGAGGTTGCCATTGTCAAGAAGGTCGAGGAGTTAGATTGGAGGCAACCATTCATGGATTACCTAAATAAATGCAAACTACATCAAGAGAAGTCCCAAGCCCATCAGATAAAGTAGAGAGCACTTTCCTACACTCTTGTGGATGGTGTCTTGTAGTGGTCTTTCAATCATATGTGATTAGGCTATTTAGACAAGCACAAAGCCCATAAGATCATGACTGAGATATACTCAGGATTATGTGGAGCCAACTAATCCAGTCTGAAGATGAACGCCAAGATCAAGAGACTAGGATACTACCAACCATTGATGATCAAAGATTGCATGGATATGGCTAGACGATGCAACCAATGTCAAATACACATTATGGTCCTACACCAACCACCCAACATTCTACATCCTACATTGGCCTCATGGCTATTCAAGTGTTGGGGTACCAACATAGAGGGTTCGATTGATCCTCCTTCTTCTAAGGGTCATCGATTCTTCTTACCTGCTACTAACTACTTTTCCAAATGGGTGAAGATGATTCTGCTCAAAGAGGTCACAGCTCAGCGTGTGCTCTAGGTTTTTAGGAACCATTTCATATATAGGTTCAAAGAGCCTCGATGAATTATATCTGATAATGGTACTACATTCAAAAATATCGACATCAACAATTTTGCCCAAAGATATAGCATAGATTTGAGATATTCTACCATCAAGTACCTGAGGGAAAATAGCTTAGCAAAAGCCTTCAACAAAGCTCTCATACAAATGCTGAAGAAGACACTTGACAATAATAAGCCATAGTGGCATGAGTAGTTAGTTGAAGCCTTGTGGGCCTACAACACCACATATAGAACTCCAACTCAATCTACTCCTTTCTACTTAGTGTATGGGTTTGAATCTATTCTACCATTAGAAGTCCAACTCCCATCATTAAGGATAGCTTTGGGTAGCAAGATCACAACAGATTAGAACACCAAGTTATGGTTATAAGAGCTTGAAAGTTTGGAGGAGAGATGCCTACGGGCAAACCAAAATATCGAGTTGTACAGAATGATTTAAGCTCACAAAATTTTGGTCCATCTTAGAGCTTTTCAAGTAGGAGAGCTTATTTTAGTTCTAAGGAGACCGATTGTTGCCCATCGTAAGATGGGAGGCAAGTTTGAACCCACTTGGGAAGGAACTTTTTCCATAGAGAAGGCCTACCAAGGAGGATCATATCAGCTTATTAATCACTAGAGAGAGCACCCAATTCTTCCAATCAATGCGCTCTACTTAAAGAAATATTATAAATCATTTTTGAAAATAATTATCATTAATAAAAATTCTATTCAAATTCAATCTCTTCCATGTTGAAAGTATTATTGTTTAGGAATCTGTCATGATGTGTTTAGGGTAAGTGTAAAGAACTAGAGTGGCATCCTATCCTTTATTAACATAAAATAAACACAATACACATAAACATATAAAATAAACACATATCTTTTATGTCAGGCTACTCTGAGTTTAGATAATACCCCCAGTGGCACTCACTCAGTAGCTGCTCTAGGTCAAGCTGACAGGCTACCCTGCTAGTGTGTCACCCCAGTGGTCTTCTTGCTTTGGAAGATGTAAGTCTGCTATGCTTTCCTTCCTTACTTGGCCACTGCACACCGATGAGCACCTTGTTAGTTTGATAGGCCCTAGTGCGTGGCCAGTAAGCTACCTTATGTTGGATTTGTTTAAGAGGATGTGAGTCTGTTATGCTTTCTTCTTGGATTATCCTTCGTGTACTGATTGGGTCGAGTATATTAGGTTTAGAATAAGTCCTCTAGTAGTTCCTTCCCTCTTGGCTACTTTAAGTCTGGGTCTAGTCCTTCCTCAGGGCTCCTCGCTTAGTAGTTACTCTAGGTCAGATAGCATCTCTACCGATGATAGACTATCTTGATGATCAGTTCTACTTAGAAATTTGTAAGCCTATAAGCTTTCTTTCTAGATTGATCGTTTCACACCGACGGGCACCTTAGGTTGGTTGGTTTTCACTTTGCTGATGGATGCACCACTCATGCTGACGGATACACCTTAGGTTGGTTGGTTCTCGCACCTTAAGATACACCACTCATGGCAATTGTAAATCTGCTATGATTTCTCCTTGAGTTAGCCACCATACACCAATAGGCTTTCTTTTCTAGTGCTCAGGATAACACCCCTAGTAGCACCTCCCCTATGGGCACTATATTTAGATCACATCCTTTGCAACCCCATTTAGACACTACTTGAGTTACTATTGAATTAGATAGTTCCCCTTTTTTAATAACCACCCCTATGATTGGAGAATTTGTCCCGTGGATGTGCAAATTCTCCCTTGGTCCAATAAATCTTTGATAATTCAAGGCCAACATAGCCCCTTCTCAGTTTGGCCCCTCACACACCAATAAGGTCCACACAAACATATAAATATTCACTTGTTGAAAAAAACTACCTTTTCAATCATCCTACTTTAGGCTTACTCTTGAGTTGTAGAATTCTCCGGCGATATTCGGTATATTCCCTAAGTTGGGTTCAATTTGTTGTGCTACCAACAGGTCACCCAACGATTATTCCTTGCATTAAAAGATGTAAGTCTACTACACCTTCTTCCTAGCACAACCGTTGCACATCGAAAGCCAACCCCTTAGGTTGGCTAGCTCTACCTCACGACCAGTAGACTATCCCTTTGGATTTGTAAATTTGAGATAGGATAAGTCCGATATAGCACCTTCTTAGTGGGTCCATCGCACACTGACATTATCCATAAATTAAATCTAACAAATTTGATCAAACTCACATCCCCATCGGATATTCCCTCAATTAAAAATCAAACTAAACCAAACAAACCATATAAGATCACATGAAATTTAGATAAAATTAATCGACTACTTTTTTGACATAAGTCTAAGTGGAATTATAGTCCAATGTTAGGTTCAATTTGTTGTGCATCCAACAGTCACCCAAGTTGTTCCTCACTTTGAAAGATGTAAGTCACTATGCCATTTTCTATACGTCATTACACACTAAAAGGCAACCCCTTAAGTTGGCTAGCTCTACCACATAGCCAGTAGATTATGCCTTTGGATTTGTAAACTTGAGGTAGGTCAAGATGATATAGCCCCTTCTCAGTGGGTCCATCACAGATTGATAGGTCCACACATTAACTCAAATTAAATTAAACCCAATATAATTTTTCCTAGTGGAGTTAAATCACACCCTTCTCCTCAGTGGAGCCCAAAATAATATATAAATAAGTCAAAAAATAAATTAAATTCAAAACCAACCTCCCTAGTGGAGCCAAATTAAACCAACTCCCTAGTAGAGTCAAAATCAAAGAAATCCAACCAAATTCTTATTCCTAGCGGATACATCCCCAAACAAATATATGAAATCAAACTCAAATCCCAATCCCCAAAGGATAGCAAACACCTTCCCGGTAGAAGGTTCATCTTCTCAATCCTCAGACGACATATCTCCAGTAGATATGCCTCCACATTAATTAAAATAAAACAAATTAAAGTCAATTTGATCTTAATCCTTGGTGGATTATTGATTCTTATCCCTAGTGAATCTTCTTTCCACAAATCAAATAATAAAATCAAATTCAAACTTTATCCCCAACAAATTTTCTTCTTCTATGCCCTCGACATAGACCCCTCACATATCATGTCCAATGCATGTGTGATCCCCTAATGGATCTCTCTGCATGTCCTTGACATCGAATGATCATCAATTTAGTTTATGTTTAGGTTTTATTTATTTTAGTTTTGTTTATTTTCATTTTAGGTTTAAGTTTATTTTATTTTGTTTGTTTTATTTTATTTTAGGTTTAGATTTTTTTTTTGTTTAGGGTTTAGGTTTTATTTTTTATTTATTTTTAAGTTTTATTTTTAGGTTTATTTTTTAGGTTTAGGTTTTTATGTAGTTCTTATTTTATTTTATTTTAGGTTTTTTTTATTTTACATTTAATTTTTATTTTATTTAGGTTTTTTATTCTTAGGTTTATTTCATTTTTTATTTTATTTAGGTTTTTATTTATCTTATTTTAGTTTATTTTAATTTTTTTATTTTACTTTATTTTTAGGTTTAGATTTAGGTTTAAATTTTGGTTTTTAATTCATTTTATTTTATTATTTTATTTATGTTTATGTTTTTTAATTATTTTATTATTAGTTTTTATTTAGTTTAGGTTTAGAATTTTAGGTTTTTAGGGTTTAGGGTTTAGGTTTAAGGTTTTATAGTTTAGAGTTTTATAGTTTAGGGTTTAAGGTTAGGGTTTAGGGTTTAGTGTTTAGGCTTTAGGGTTTAGGGTTTTGAGGGTTTAGGGTTTAGGGTTTAGTGTTAGCTTAGGGTTAGTTTAGGGAATAGGCTTTAGGGTTTAAGGTTCAGGGTTTTTGGGGTTTAGGGTTTAGTGTTTAGGGTTTAGGGTTTAAGCTTAGTTTAGGGTTTTGGGTTTAGGGTTTTAATGTTTAGGGATTAGGGTTTAGAGTTTAGGGTTAGGGTAAGGGTTTAGGGTTTAGGGCTTAAGGTTTAGAGTATAGGGTTATGGGCTTAAGGTTTAGGGTTTAGGGTTAAGGGTTTAGGGTTAGTTTATTATTTAAGGTTTAGGGTTTAGGGTTTAGGGTTTAGGATTTTGATTTTAGGGTTCTAGGTTTAGTGTTGTAGGTTCAAGTTTTAAGGTTTAGTGTTAGTTTTATGGTTTATGGTTTTGGGTTTTGGGTTTTTTTTTAAATTAAGTAAATCTGTAGATTTAGGTTTATTTAGTTTATTTTTTATTTATTTTAGTTTATTTTATTATTTATTTATTTTTAGGTTTATTTCTTATTTTTATTTAGTATAGTTTATTTATTTATGTTTATTTATTTTAGTTTAGGTTTTTTATTTTAATTTATTTTTTAGGTTTAAGTTTATCTTTAGGTTTATTTTTTAGTTGAGTTTTATTTTTATTTTATTTTTTAGGTTTAGGTTTTATTTTTCATTTTTAGGTTTAGGTTTAGGTTTTTATTTTGCTTTTTTAAGTTTAGGATTTAAATTTTTATTTTAGGTTTATTTTTAGGTTTTATTTTTTAAGTTTAGGTTTAGGTTTATATTTAGTTTATTATATTTTATTTAGTTTAGGTGTAGGTTTAGGTTTTATTTCTTTTAGTTTAGTTTATTATAGTTTAGATTTAGGTTTATTTTATTTTATTTATTATATTTGTATTTTAGGTTTAGTTTTTTTTAGTTTAGGGATTAGGTTTTATTTTTTAGTTATTTTAATGTTTTATTTTTAGGTTTATTTTTTAGGTTTAGGTTTTTATTTAGTTTTTATTTTATTTTATTTTATTTTTATTTTACATTTAATTTTCTTTTTAATTAGGTTTTTATTCTTAGGTTTATTTAATTTTTTAGTTTAGTTTAGGTTTTCATTTATTTTATTTTAGTTTATTTTTATTTTTATTATATTTTATTTTTAGGTTTAGGTTTTAGGTTTAGGTTTTGGGCTTAAGGTTTAGGGTTTAGGGTTAGTTTTACTAGTTTATAGTTTAGGGTTTCTTTAGGTTTAGGGTTTGAGCATTTAGGTTTAGTATTTGGGTTTAAGGTTTAGGATTAAGGGTTTAGGGTTTAGGGTTTGAGGGTTGGTTTAGGGTTTAGGGTTTAGGCTTTAGGGTTTAGTTTTAGGGTTTAGGTTTAGAGTATCTGATTTTAGTTTTAGGTTTAGTTTAGGGTTTATGATTTAAGGTTTAGAGTTAGGTTAGGTTTAGGGTTTAGGGTTTAAGGTTTAGCATTTGTGTTTAGGCTTTAGGGTTTACAATTTTGAGGGTTTAGGGTTAGCTTAGGGCTTAGGTTTAGTTTAGGCTTTAGGGTTTATGGATTTTAGAGTTTAGGGTTTAGGGTTTAGGTTTATAGGCTTCAAGGTTTAGTGTTTTGGGCTTAGGGTTTAGGGTTTAGTTTATGGTTTAGGCTTTAGACTTTAGGGTTTAGAGTTTTTAGGGTTTAGGGTTTAGAGTTTAAGGTTTAGGGTTTAGGGTTTAGGGCTTATGGTTTAAGGTTTAGGGTTAGGGTTTAGGTTCAGGGTTTTAGGTTAGTTTAGGCTTTAAGCTTTACTTTAGTTTATAGTTTATAGGGTTTAGGTTTAAGGTTTTTGTTTGATTTTAAGGTTTAGGGTTTAGGGTTTAGGGTTTAGAGTTTAGTTTGGTGTTAGGGTTTAAGGTTTAGGGTTTAGGGTTTATGGCTTAGGGTTTAGGGTTAGTTTAGATCTTAAGGCTTTTTAGGGTTTAGGGTATTAGGTATTAGACTTATAGGTTTAGGGTTTAGTGTTTAGGGTTAGTTTTAGGGTTTAGGGTTTAGTGTTGATAATTTAGGGTTTCTTTTAAATTAAGTAAACATGTAGGTTTAGGTTTATTTAGTTTATTTTTTATTTATTTTAGTTTATTTTATTTTTTATTTATATTTAGGTTTATTTTTATTTTTATTTAGTTTAGTTTATTTTTTTTAGTTTAGATTTTTAGTTTATGCTTATTTTTTAATTTAGCTCTATTTTCATCTAATTTTTTAGTGTAGGTTTTATTTTTTTATCTTAAGGTTTCGGTTTAGGTTTTTATTTTAATTTTTTAGGTTTAGGTTTTAGGTTTCTATTTTAGGATTATTTTTAGGTTTTATTTTTTAGTTTAGGTTTATGTTTATTTTTAGTTTATTTTCTTTTGTTTAGTTTTACAGTTTAGGATTAGTTTATTTTAGGTTTAGGTTTTGGTTTTATTTATTTTAGTTTAGTTTATTTTAGTTTAGGTTTAGGTTTTAACTTTTTTTATTTTAGGTTTAATTTTTTTTAGTTTAGGGTTTAGGTTTTATTTTTTAATTTTTTTAGGTTTATTTTTTAGGTTTAGGTTTTTATTTAATTTTTATTTTATTTTATTTTATATTTATTTTGTATTTATTTTACATTTCGTATTAATTTTGTTTAGGTTTTTTATTTTAAGTTTATTTTATTTTTATTTTATGTATAGTTTTCATTTTAGTTATGTTTTTAGTCTTAGGTTTATTTTATTTTTTAGTTTAGTTTAGGTATTTATTTTTTTTATTTTAGTTTATTTTTATTTTTATTTTATTTTATGTTTAGGTTTAGGTTTAGGTTTTAGGTTTAGGTTTAGGGCTTAAGGTTTAGGGTTTAGGGTTTAGGGTATAGGGTTAGTTTTTTTTTTTTTTTGGGAAACCCCGTATAGGGGGAATTTTATTGCCACAAAAAAGGGGTTACAAGGTCCTTAAAGGGGATAAACTCCAGAACTATCAAGAGCTACAATCGACCTAGAGTAAATCCCCTATCTAAGTACATCTAGAAGCAAAAGAAAAGAGTAAATCAAGCAAAAGATACAAAGTGATTAACAAAAGTAAGCAAATGAAGGATGAGGTCCAATGTTCTGCAGGAAGTGAGAATGCATGACACTATGGAGCAACCTGCAAGAGAAAAAGAAAAGCACAAGATTGTAGACAGGAAGAAGTTAGAGAAGTTAAAGTAGTAGAGAAAATGATAAGTGAGCGACAAAATTTGAAAATGGTAATAATAAAGAAGTGGGATAGAGGAGGCTCGGTCAGTCACACCAAGTTGGGCAGATGCAAATATGAGCATCAAACTTAGAAGGGTTACATCACAAGAGCTACTACCAAACCAAAATGGGTGAAAGCATCACGACCATCATAATAGCCAACAAACTATATAGCGACCATTTGATGAAGATCTTTTGAGCCAAAATACACACAAGAATAGGCAAAGTCATATACCGAAGTGGAAAGAAGCGACAAAGAGCAAAGTGGGTAAGGATCCCATGCCAAATATATGTCATCATATTAGGCTCCATGGCATGATAATCCCCAACTTAAATGAAAGAGAGCCATCAATGTCGGTCATCCATACGGAAACCGGATCTAAAGGATAATAACGACAAATTTTGAAATCTACGCAAACCGACCAGGCATAGACAAGAGCAAGGAATTAACCCCATTCCAATCAGGACATTAATAAATATACATTCTTGGTAAAGCGGTCAATAAGTAGCTGGGGTTATTTCCCATCAAAAGATAAAGCAAGAATGTAAATGTCACGACTCTTAACAATCTTTCAAAAATTGAAAACAATTATAAAGGGAAACAACATACCTCCCAAATTACAGGAAATGGAAGTACAACAGATAAGAAGAAATAGGTAAAGGCCTCCCCACCAGACAAATCTAGTAAGAGACAATCGAGATAACACCACGAAATAGTTTCTTATGATCAAACTCATTAATCTAGCCAACAATCGAGAGTAATAGCGAAGGTGGCCATAAATCCACCCAATGAGATTAAACAATGCAAAGATTAAAATCAAGAGAGGCAAAAGTATAGTCAATGATCTACACAAATGTAGCATAAGCTAGAGGAAAAAATAGCAAGATATGAAGTTAGTCAAATGTTAATAAACAACAAAACCCAAAAGCCAATAATCAAATTGGCATACCAACCAACAACCACAAAATAACCTGGATAAGGGAAACAGATACCCCAAGCCCAAATGACCACAGAAATGGGAGGACAATAGATAAGAAGAAGGTAAAGGGATATGATAACAATAAAAACCTAAAAGCCCATAACCAGAATGGGAAAAAAAATAGTCGAGAACCATAAAGACATCCGCTTGATAAAGGACCCAAAATCTAAAGGCCATCTAAGCAATAATTATAACCCCCAACAAATTTAAGAAAAATAACATCAAAATTAGTCGCAAAATAGGATAGACAACCAAAGAGTAAGAGGTTGAACATAAGATTCAATGATCCATATACCAACCACCAAGATAGAAAAGAACAACAAGTTGGCCAAAACCAACCCCATCAAAATGGAAGATGCTTTCCAAATAGAGAGGAAAAGGCGCCAAGGCAAGTCAGAAAATGCAAAGAAGTGAAATCAGCAGCTCAAAAAATCCCTTGCAGAAATAGGAAAATAGGCTTGCAGCTAAACCCACAGAAAATCCCTTCCAGGGTTTAGGGTTAGTTTATTATTTAGTGTTTAGGGTTTAGGCTTTAAGGTTTAGAGTTTTGAGTGTTTAAGGTTTAGTGTTTCGGGTTTAGGGTTTATTTAGGGAAGTTTAGGTTTAGTTTAGAGTTTAGGGTAGGGTTAGTTTTAGGGTTTAGGGTTTAGTTTAAGGGTGATTAGGAGTTAGGTTTTAGGATTTAGGGTTTAAATTTAGTGTTTGCATTTTAGCTTTAGATGATTAGGAGTTTAAGTTAACGATGGTATTTTGGGGTTTAGCATCAGAAGGCATGGGTAGGGTTAGGTTTAGGTTTAGTTTTGGTTGGGTAGTAGTTTGGGGTTTAGGTTAGAAGGGCACAGGTTTAGTAAGGTCAGGGAGTGGTAAGGTTTAGTTTAGGGTTTAAGGTGGGTTTTAGGTAGTTTGGGTTTAGGAGTTTGGTAGGGTTTAGGTATTAGGGGAGGTTTAGGTTTTGGGTTAGGTTGAGTTAAGTTTATATATGGTTTAGGGTTTAGGGTGGTAATAGTTTAGGTCAGTGTTTAGGTTTAGTTTAGGGTAGGGATGGTAGTGTGGGTTGAGTGACTGAGGGTTAGAGGTGAGAGAGTGGTGTGGTTAATCAGGGTTTAGGGTTTAGTTATGGTAGTAATATTCTTCTTTAGGTTATAGTAGTGGGGCAAGTGTTTAGAGTGGGTTGGGGTTAGGTTAGGGTTTAGGATTTTGGTTTAGGGTTTAGCTGATAGTTTAGGTTTCTTTAAATTAATAAACCCAGTTTAGGTTTTTTTAGTTTATTTTTTATTTATTTTAGTTTATTTTATTTTTTATTTTATTGTTTATTTTAATTTTTATTTAGTTTAGTTTAGTTAATTTAGTTTAGGTTTTATTTAGTTTATTTTTTAGGTTTAGGTTTATGCTTATTTTTAATTTAGTTTTATTTTCATCTAATTTTTAGTTTAGGTTTTAATTTATTTTAAGTTTAGTTTAGGTTTTATTTTAATTTTTTTTTAGGTTTTAGGTTTATTTTAGGTTTATTTTAGGTTTATTTTAGTTTAGTTATGTTTAGTTTATTTTATTTTATTTAGTTTAGGGTTTAGTTTATTTTAGGTTTAGGTTTAGGTTTTATTTATTTTATTAGTTTATTTTAGTTTAGTTTAGGTTTTTTACTTTTTTTTATTTTAGGTTTAGTTTCTTTAGTTTAGATTTTATTTATTTTAGGTTTATTTATTAGTTTAGGTTTTATTTAGTTTTCATTTTATTTTATATTTATTTTAGTTTAGTATTGATTTTAGGTTTTTTATTTTTAGGTTTATTTTATTTTTTTAAGTTCTTTTATTTATTTTATTTATTATATTTTATTTTATTTAATTTTATTTTATGTTTAGGTTTAGGTGAGGTTTAGGTTTAGGTTTAGGTTTAGTTTAGTTTAGAATTATTTTATTTTATTATTTTATTTTAGTTTTTTATTTTTTATTTTTTTAGGTTTTTTTTTAGTGTTTATGTTTAGGTTTTAGATTTTGGGTTTAGGGTTTGTAGTTTAGGTTTAGGGTTTAGGGTTTTTAGGTTTAGGTCAGTTTAAGTTTAGGGTCAGGGTTTAGGGTCAGGTGGGTTTAGTTTAGTTTAGTTTAGGGTTAGGACCAGTGGTTAGGGTTTAGGGGTTTATGGTTTTTTAGGGCTTAGGGTTTTTAGTTTTAGGGTTAAGTTTAGGGTTAGTTTTAGGTTTAGGGTTTAGGGTTTATTTTAGTAGGTTTATTTTTTAAAATTTAAGTAGGTTTAGGTTAATTTAGTTTATTTTTTATTTAATTTAATTTAATTTATTTTACTTATCTTTATTTAGGTTTAATTGTTTTTATTTGGTTTAGTTTATTTATTTTAGTTTATTTATTTTAGTTTAGGATTTTTAATTTAGTTTATTTTCTTAGTTTAGGTTTAGGTTTGTGCTTATTTTTAGTTTAGTTTTTTTTTTTCTATTTAATTTTTTTGGTTTAGGTTTTATTTTTTATTTTTTTATTTTGGTTTTGGTTTTTATTTTTTTTTATTTTATTTATTTTAATTTTATTTTAAGGTTTTTTTTTTAGGGAAACCCCCATGTAGGGTATTTTATTGCCACACAAAGAGGGTTACAAGGTCCTTAAAGGGATAAACTCAAAAACTACTCCAAAGAGCTACAATTAAGGAGTAAATCCCTATCTAAGTACATCAAAAGCAAAAGAAGACATTAAAGCAATCAAAAGATACAAATTGATTAACATAATAAGCCAATGGAAGATTGGGCCAATGCTCGCAGACGAGAATGCATGACACTATGGAGAAAACCCGCAAGAGGATACAGAGAAGCACAAAAAAAAATGTAAATAAAGAGATTAGAGCAGTTAAGGTAAAGACAAAAGATAAATGACAATATAATCTGAAAGATAGTAAAGAATTGTGATAGAGAAGGCTCAAGCTCAGTCACACCAAGTTGGGGCAGATGCAAATATGAGCATCCAAACTTCAGCAGAAGGGTTACATCACAAGAGCTACTACCAAACCAAAGGGAGTGAAATCATCACAGCCATCATAGCCAACAAACCTGTGAGAAGATAGCCGGTTGTTGAAAGTCTTATGGGCTTTATTACGCAAACCTAAATAAACCATATATAATATAGAGGAAATTGCAAAGGGTGAAGGATAAGGGGTCCCATTCAGAAAAGTATCATCAATATAGTCACTTCGACATGAGAATACTTATACATATGAGAATGAGCCATCTTTGCCAGAACCTCATGAAAAGTCATATCCAAGAAGAGAAATAGGCTAGCATATAAACCTTCCACAAGAAAATAGCAGAGGAGGCAGCCTGCTAAAATCCTGCTAAGCAAGTCAATGAGCCTATAAATAACACCATCCCAAACATATGATATATATATGAATCTTTCAGGCCAGGAGGACAACCTAGAAGTAAAGGCCAGAAAATGAACCCAATCATAATGATGAATGTAGATGTGAACAACCCCTTATTAATATCCATATCGAGTTGGCAAAAGCAAAGAAGGAAAAGATAACCCAACACAAGAAATAGACTGCAACCTACCAAAAATAGCACTAAATAAAGACAGTCAGAGCTACAGCTCCAGTAGTAGCATTCAAGACCAAAAATTGGATAATCCAGATCAACAAACAACCAAGACAACGCAAGACAACAAAAGGCAGCAGCTGTCCATAGTACCACCCATTCAATAGACAATGCATACCAAGAAAATAGTTACACAAACTTAACTAAACCTAGATGGGAATAGAGACAGCAGCAGATAATGTAGATCACAACTATCAGAAGATGAATAGCAGCCCAGACATAAACAACAAGGGCAATCAAAAATTCAACCCCAATAATAAAACAGTTAATGCAACATTGGAACCCATCAGAAGATAAATCAAAAGGGGGTTTCAAATGAGGGTCAACATTAGAATCCAGAAAAAATAAGATAGCAGATAACTAAGAAAAAAAATAGCCAAGACAACAAGGGACATCAAGTTGGCCATAAAACCTCTCAATCAAAGTATACATTGCAGTAGTTAGTAACCAAATAGATAAAGCATAAAAATAAGGATCTAGAAGGCAGCAACCCAGACACCAATCACCAAAAATAATCTGAATAGCAATGTCAGAAATAGCTTGCTGAACATAGGACCCTGAAGTCCTACAGCCAACAAAGATGGAGCCAACATAGGAATCCTGAAAAACCAAGACAACAAATATCCAAGACAAAAAACCAGCTAGCTGGCCATAAAGCCACCCAACCAGAATAAATAGTGCAATAGATACAAGATTAATTGAAAGAAGATGGAGAAAATAGCAGCAGATAAACTAGACCATTGAATTCTGATGATATGCATATAATAAACCAATAATGGGGTTCAAAGAAAAAGCCACCAAGCAATCAACAACTTCAATAAAGGCTTGCAGAACAAAACAAACCAAAACCCTAGAGACAGCATGCAGAGTATTAATCCAGTTCAGCCAACAACCAAGACAATTAATACCAACAAGCTGGCCAAGAGTCCACCCAATCAGAGTAAACAAAGAAAATGTAAAGATCCAAATAATCAGATGGATAATCATAGGGATCTACATAATTTTAATAGAACCAAGTGGGATAAAATAGTATTAGGAGAAATCAGGCCCAATTACACAAAGAAAATAGTTGAAAAAAAAAAGGCGAAACTGATAATAACCATAAAGACAACCTGCTGGACAAAGGGCCCTAAAATCTAAAAGCCAACAGTGGTAGCATTAAAACAAAAGTTATACCCACCATATAAAACTCCAATAAAAGCAGATGTAAAATAGCAAGAAAGGGTTCAAAGGATAATCAATGAAAAAAACCTTCCGAGATAAAGTCATCAAAGCAAGTTAAACCCACAACCATAGTAAAGGCAAACTGAGAAGCCATTAAGGAAATCAAAACCTGCAAGGAAATAATAAAATTGAACAAGAAATTGCAAAATCTTTCTTGGTAGATAGGGAATATGAGGTTGTCAAAGACAATCAGCAAGACAACACCAAAAGCACCCTGCTGAACCAGATAAATAACCCCAGCAACAGCTTGCTAGATATAAGACTCAATTATCCAGACCATCCAACAACCAAGAAAGAAAATAACAACAAGTTGGCCATAAAACCAACCATTCAAATTATACAATGCATAAATTAAATACCAAATAGTTAAGGAAGTGACCGCCAAGACTAGCGAGCGAAGTAAAATAGTAGGTGAAAATAGCATCATCCATGTTAAGACAAACAAAAAAATGAGAGGTAAGAAGCAAGCCAAGCGTAAAAAATAAAAGCCATCATGCAGTCCACAACCTCAAGAGAGGCCAACTGAATAAAGCAAAACAAACCCCAAGAAGCAGCATGAAGAGCAATAGGATAGTAATTACCAACAAGCTGGATCTGCACAATTTTAACAGAGCCAAAAGTTAAAAAACAACAGATAAAATGATCAGCTACAGTCCGGATGAGAATCGCAAAGACATTCAGAAGAACACCAGAAACAAATAACAAACACAAGGTTAGACAATGAATAAATCCAACAGCCATAGAATAAAACAACACTACAATTATTGCAACCATAGGATAAGCCAATAAAAAGCAGTGGGGCAGCAGAGCCATAATAGGGGTTTAGAAGGGTCTCATCAATGAAATCCTTTAGGATAAAGGAGAACAGGCTAGTAGTAGAACTATCATCCTTAGAGAAATCATACTGAAAGGAAGTCATTAAATAATTCCAAATCTGCAAAGAACCATTAATAATAATAAGTGTATTCTAGTTTCTTTCCTTACAGGTATGGAAGCTGGGGTTAGTAATGACATTTAGCAAATACATTAAACCAACTCCAAGTGCAGCCTGCTGGACAAAAGGCCCAAAAATCCAACAGCCAACAATTAAACCTTCAACATAGATGTTGCATCTTACATAAGATAAACCATTAAAGAGCAAAGGAACACAAAGAATCGACTAGTAGTCCCACAACATCGAATATTGGAATTCAAGAAATAATTCCAAATCAGAGAAAAGGTTATAGGGATATTGCAAGATCTCTCCACGTTGTGAAGGTAAGGTTATGGAGCATAGGAGAGGCAGAAACAGCAAGAACCCAAACAAGGTTGGGATAATTAAACCAACAACAGATGCCACTTAGCTCAGCAAAGGACCAGCAAGGAGTAATATGATGATGCATCAGCAAATTTGAAAGGAGCATCAGCACATTAATAGTAAAAATAATAGAAGTACTAAGCTCCCAATTAAAGTTAGGACAATTATACGAACAGCACATGCCCTAGAGATCGACAAGTAAACAACAAGGGATATCAGGTTGATGCATCGCCAAGACAAGTAACAACAAGAATAAAAATGATCATGCAAGAAAAGAGGTATTGAAAGGTGAATCCAATAGATTAGATTAATTTCTGAGATAAGGAAGCCAAGTATTGTCCATATTAACCAAGCCACACAAATGTTTAGGAAGGGATTTGATCAAATAATTTTATACCATCCACCCTAGCACCTTGGCGATAATCAGCACATGCATTACCCTTATGCCATACATGAGTGATTTTAAAGTAGAGTTGAGCAAGGAGAGCTCTAGTTTGCTTAAGAAGGTAGTACAATTCTCAGTATTTCCCATATTCATGGAAGTCAAAGATCAATCGTGGCATCCACCTCAATCCAAATATTGAGCCAACCTTTTGAAGGCAAATTTCAAGAACTTTGGCCATGAGCTCAAAGAAAGGGAACAGAGCAAGGATTAAGGGGTATGCAAAAGCACATAGGACTTTTCCATTAAGATTGAAAATGCCACCACGCTTGAACCTTTAGAGAGACAGCCATCGGTGTTAACTTTAATAGCATGAGGTTTTACCCAATAAACAATTTTCATCATCTTCTGATGGGTTGATCCGACAAGTTTAGGGTTTAGGTTTAGTTTATTCTAGGTTTAGGTTTAGGTTTTATTTATTTTAGTTTAGTTTATTTTAGTTTAGGCTTAGGTTTATTTTATTTTGTTTATTTTAGGTTTAGTTTTCTTTAGTTTTTATTTTATTTTACATTTAGTTTTTATTTTATATAGGTTTTTTATTTTTAGGTTTATTTTATTTTTTAGTTTCGTTTATGTTTCTATTTAATTTATTTTAGTTTATCTTTTAGTTTTGATTTTATTTTATTTTTAAATTTAGGTTTAGGTTTAGGTTTACATTTTGGTTTTAGTTCAGGTTTTTATTTTTTGTTATTTTTTATGTTATTTAGGTTCAGGTTTTTGATTTATTTTATTTTTAGGTTTTATTTAGTTTAGGTTTTTAAGGTTTAGGGTTTAGGGTTTAGGGTTTGCGGTTTAGGGTTTAGGGCTTAGGATTGTAGGGTTTAGGGTTTAGGGTTTAGGATTTAGGGTTTAGGTTTAGGGTTTTAGGTTCAAGGTTTGGGATTAGTAGGTTTAGGGTTCATGGTTTAGGGTTAGTTTTAGGGTTTAGGGTTGTAGCACTCCAATTTTTCTAAGACACAAGTGATGACATAGATAAAAATTAGCATGCATAGAGAAAATCAAATACTCTAGATAGCTAGAACCATCTCTACTATAAAGACACAGTTCCATAAGCAGTAAATTAGATCTGTCATTCATTAGTTTCTCTAGTTCCCATCAGAACCACCCTGGCCTCTCGAGTAGCGGGATCCACCATCATATCCTCGATCTCTCCCTCCTCGACCACCACAACTGTAACCTCCATTGCTCCTCTCACCTCCATAACCACCACTTCTCCAACCACCACCTCCATATCTACTAGCACCTCCAGATCCCCCACTACCATGATAATAACCACTGCCTCCGCCTTTGCCTCCACCGACAGATCTAGACTGAGCTTGGTTGATGGTGATGTTCCTGTCGTCAAGGTTCTATCCATTCTTAGGGTTTAAGTTTATTAGGTTTTAGGGTTTAAGTTAATTTTTTAATTTATTTAGTTACTTTAGGTTTTGGTTTATGGTTTAGGGTTTAGGGTTAGGGTTTAGGATTTAGGGTTTAGGGTTTATTCTTTTAGGGTTTAGAGTTTAGGGTTAGGGTTAGGGTTTAGAGTTTAGGGTTTTAGGGTTTAGAGTTTTAGGATTTAGATTTAGGGTTAGTTTTAGGTTTAGTTTAGGGTTTAGGGTTTAGGGTTTTTAGGGTTTAGGGTTTAGGGTTTAGGGTTTAGGCTATAGGCTTTAGGGTTTATTTAGTTACTTTAGGTTTTGGTTAAGTGTTTGGGGTTTATGGTTAGGTTTAGGGTTAGGTTTATGTTTATTTTATTTTGTTTCTTTTAGATTTAGGTTTTTCTTAGTTTACAATTTAGGTTTTATTTTTATTTATTTTTAGGTTTTTTATTTAGGTTTAGGTTTTTATTTAGTTTTTATTTTATGTATGGTTTTATGTCACCATCCTTCAAGATCTTTGATGGTAGTGGGAACCCACGATAACACATTGCACACTTTAGAGATGATTGTTGCAACATCGGTGAACACACCTCTCCTTTTCATTAGCCTATCGTGTTCCATTTGATTGGTAAATCCTTCAGAAAGACTTTGTTTGGAGCACCTTTTCATCAAGAGGTTTGCTGGAGCTCAGTAGAGGGTGACTATAGGTGACCTCATTATAGAGAAACAGAAACTCAATGGGTTCATTGTTGATTACATTATTAGGTGGGGCAACCTGAGCATGAAATAACCAACAACTGTTCGAACAACATGACATTAAAATTATTCTCAAGAATATCCATTGCCCGTCACCTTCATGCTTAAGGGTTTTACCATCAAAATAATTGAGAATTTTATCAACTCGGTCGCTAGCTTACAAAAGGAAGCCAAATAGTTGCCCTTTCCTGACCAATCATCTAGGCCCAAGCCGTAGAAGATGTTTGAGAAGAAGCCAGGGACAGTTATTTTAGTGGATAGAGGGAAGCAGCCAGCCAAAGTTTAGTAAGAGAGACTTTGAGTTTAGCCTTTTCGAGACCTTCTCTTCCACCAAATCCATCCCAAATCCCCATAATGACTATTTCCACCACTCGACTACCCAAGAGTATATTCATATCCATCAGTATCTACTTTCCACCTACTCTGCCTATAGATTGAATAAGCCATAATCATTCAAGAGGAGGTAGTTAGAAAAATCTTTAAGAATCTCTTAAAAAACCTAACTTTCGCCACGAGCCTAAGAGGCGGGAGGAAGTGGGAAAGAGCGATGATCCTAGTTATTGCCCACCACCATATGTTTGGCCATATCTTAGAGGATTCTATCACTTTAAGGGCTACCAAGCCGACTACAAGTTGGGAGCCATAGTTATCCCTAAGGAATACTTATTAGAACAACCATCCAGTTATGTTAGAGTAATCTTTGGGGATACTTGCAATCCTCTTAAAATAAAAGAAGGTTTAGGATATCTCCCTATCTCAAACCTCTAAGAAGATCATTTCTAAGATCAAGAAGCTTTTCTTGCAGGTGAAGTAGCTCAAACCACCAACACTAAGGAAGGTTTGTTAGTTGCAAAGGGAGACTCAAGGAGGGTGATAGCCCAACAGCAGTAACATCTCACCATACTTACTCGGGATAGTCCAGTAGCACAACCACTATCTGAGTCCTATACTCCCTCCATTGTTGTAGCTACCACCTCTTCGCTAGCACCTCTTCTACTGGCAGGAGTGTTGTATCTATGGATAAGGGTACTAATTCCCTTATTATGCTTACTTTACTTGATTTCTATCATGTACCTCCACCCAAAAAGAAATTAATGAAGAAAGAAAGCGATTCTACTTATATATTGTCTACTTTTGATGCCACGATTTTATTCCTATTGAAAGCTCACGAGTCTAAATAAAAATAATAGCTCTAGTAGTTTCAATCCTTTCCTTTTGATCAGAGTCAGACCATCCTTCTCTGAATTAATTAGGTTCACCTCTTGAGATTGACTTGGAGTCAACTAACTCTGAGGATCCCATAAGAGAAGCTGTAAGTTTTCCCGATGAGGGGGTAGAACTTTCCACAAGCTCATCATTACAATAAGTCACTGAAGTCAACCTATGCAATGGAAAAGTTCTACCTCCTAGGGTAGCACCTAAGGATAAGGGTAAGTAGGTCATTGGTTCCAGTGAGCAGATAGCCCCTCCATAGGATGGTCTACCTATGGATATGCCTGTGGAGGACCAAGCCATAGCTGATTACAATGTCCTAGCCCACCTTAGAAATTTTCCTACTAAGTTAAGCATATACAACGCCCTCATCTTATCCAAAGAGATGAGGGAATCTTTAATGAACTCTTTACTTGATCTAGAGATATGCTTGGCTCACCTAATAGCTATGAAAGAGGAGTCATGCCACTCGAAGGACATCTTAGGAGTTACATTCAGTGATGAAGACTTACTCCTAGAGATGATCGAGCACAACTGCCTCTTTACATTATATGTTTTGAGTTGAAATTTATTTAGATTACTACAGCTTATAATCCACCAACATAAGGTTGTCGGAATGCCTAAAAGGTGTGGAATTTTGCTCGTAGCCTGAAAGAAATAGGTACCTCGGATCCTAAATCTACGGAGCTTTAGTACTAACTATAGCATGACCTAAATCTAAGTGACAGGTGGACATAAGGGTTTACCTCCATAAAAGAGAATAAATTGTTTGACTTCTGGACTTATAACTGCCTAGAGTGGCCGCTAGCTAACTCCTCCTACGATTTTCAAACCATGTAGTCTGGTCTTTTGCATTGCAAGATATCTAGGGTAATTATTTAATTAGAAAGAGACTAAAGTCCTGAACACACTCCTTAAGAGACTAGAGAATGAGTAATATGAGCATTTGACTTAATCTATAGATGCAAAATCTTTTCAAATTTTATTTCATTTTAGACACATCATTTTGACTGAGGCTTTAGGATTTCTTATGCTTAAATGCATGATAAAATATGTTGTGGGTTAAATCAGCTAGAAGAAGATGCTCTCCACCACAAAGGATGCCCTCACAAGTCAAGCATTATCATGCAAGGATAGAGATCCTTCATGTTCAAAGGAGATAGAATATGCATTCATGAAGTGAAACATACAACCATACAACTAAGGGGTTGCTAGATCTTTTAATTATCTTATTTATGTCTTAGGCTTTATGATGAGGTTATGATTTATTTAAAATTTAGTTATGAGTAATTAGTTCGATAGAAAAGTTATTTTTATCCTAGGAGCCTAATTGTATCCAAGCCACACATTAAAGCATCAATCATTTATGAAAATATGAAAAGCATGCCATCCTAATGCACAATGTAAACATAACATCAAATAATTTATATAAGCTATAATAAAAGAGTAAAGGGTGTGGGGTGCTATACAACCCAAAGAGAGAAAAGATGGGAAGCCGAGCTCTACCCTTATAAAACCTAGAATATGAAAGAATAATTATAATTGTATTAAATACTATGGGAGTCTTATTTCTTCATATCTCCATTTTTTATTTGGTTTTTTCTTTGATTTGGGTGGTGTTTGCTTTAAAGGCATCATAGGGCACCCCAGGATACAGACTTATAGCCACTGCTCAACCTAATCTCCAATAGCACTAATCATAATTCCTATTGCAAAAATTACATTTTTATGGGAAAAGTAAATTTAACTACATTTGCAAAATAGATGTTTGCTAAATATACATATAATATCAAGCAGTTTTATTTATACTTTGGACTTAGCACCCTATACATGGGTAACTAAGCCCACCCTTCCTAACTTGGATTATGCTTAAGGATTTAAGCTACTTGCAAAAAAAGCATTCACATTTATTTTTAAGCATTCCTTAAGCATAATCCCTTGCAGAAAACTTTCTTAGGCTAATATTAGCCTATCATCTAGTCTATGAAACATACACCCTAACATCCAATCTAAAATAATACATCATAAAATAAAATATACATCACATCATACACCATCCTAACTTAGAGCTAGAAGTGGTTACTTAATTCTAATGTGTGTATTAAGGCTTATGTGCTAAGTCTTGTTAGGCATTAGTGTTGTATTTTCTAAGTGTAGAAGGATTAAATTTAACATGAAAGGTTGATTTCACTCGAAGTAGTTTAATTGATTTGAGAATTTTAATTTATGTTTTATTTTGTTTCATTGGATTATACTTAGCAACTAAGTGTTATAAAAAGAGGAAACAAAAAATGATTGCCCTCTTTCATCCCTACCTTAAGTCACTTTCTAAAGTAAATTAATTTGATTTAGTTCTCTTTAGTTAATGGCTTATTAAATGATTTTATTAATCTTAAGTTTAGGTTCACTTTAAATAAATCCTATTCAAAATGAAAGGCCTCTTAAGATTAATTTGATTGAATTACTACCACATGACATATATTAAATCATTCCTTTCCATCACATGTAACATGCATATGATTTAATCTAAGTGTATCTATACATGATATTTTAGCTCACTTAAATGATGAATGTATGTGTATGTTTAGAATTTATATTTTATTTGATTGAATTATTTAAACATATTTATTTAAAACTTCATCCAAATTATTATACAAAAAGGACATAAGAATGAAATTAAATAGGCATGTGTCATTGTTAAATAAGAGAATTGAGGTAATTAAATGACCTCCTTGGAGCTAGCTAAACCCTTGTATTCTTGGGATGTTTAGACTATATTCCCATTTGCCATCAAACATATGTAAATTTGTATACATTAACATAGGAAATAAGCTCCAAATCATATGGCTAATTAATTCAACCACTTAGTCAACTATGAATGCATATAATTTAAATGTATAATGGGATTTTCATTTACTAATCACATATACATATACATGTACACATATTTAGGCAAGTACATGTCATTGTTAAACTAGGGAAATGAGGTAATCAGAAGACCTCCTTGGGGATAACTAAATCCTCATATTCAGATGTCCGACTATACTTGTTTTGCTTTTATTAGACACACATGGATGTATGCATAAATGAGGGAAAGAAAATCATGCAAAGATTGAATTTTTTTTTATTGAATCATTTATATATATGAATTAAAGCTCTATCCAAATTTTAATGTTGAAATACATAAGAATGAAATAAAATGGGTATGTGTCATTGTTTAACCAAGGAAGTGCGGTAATTCCTCCTTGGGGCTAGCTAAAGGCTCATGTTCCAAGGATTTCCAGACTATATACCCATTACCATTCAATCTTATATAAATCAAAACATGAATAGAGGAAAGAGAACTCAACATTCATACACTTAAGCTATAAGCACATGCATTTCTTATGTATTTATAACTAGCATCATAACACATATTATTATTCATTTATAAGCTTTTAAAAAAAACATTTGGATTTAATAGTGATAATAGCCACGCATATATTAAATTAAATAAACACATGCAAGCTTACATAAAGGAAAATCATTTTATTTTACTTGATTTTGAAAAGATGAATCCAAATGACATACTAAATTTAACATGATTAGAAAGACAATCAAATATGAGCATGTGATTCATTCAACCAAACTAGTTCTTAAGGATAATCAAATCAAATAAGATTATTTAAATAAAGCTTCTTTTTAATTAAATTTGATTTGATTTAAAGAGAAATCACATTTCCACATTAGTGATTTTATATAATTTAAGAAAATGTAATTAACATGATTTTATGGGTTAATTAATTTGAACCCTTAATTAGATGAATTAATTACCATTACCTATGTTACCTTAAGGTTAATAATTATGAGCCAACATGATATGCATGGAAAATAAACTTACAATGATCCTAGGAAACAAAAGAGACCTAATGTAATTGGCTCGTGCTTAATAGTTAATTAGATTAAGGGACTTAATTACTCTTATGGTTTTCCACACATGTGGACTAACCATAAATTCATTAAACTTATTTTGATTATTAAACACCTAAAGATCTACCCCACAATTTAATTAGTTAAAGTATGAAGTGATTATGATTTCAATTTGATTAAGCGAATTAATTAATTTCATTTTAAAAAATGGTGAAATGAACTTAGGGAAAGGGGTCCCATTCCTTAGTTCACTTATTGAACAATGATTAATAAACTTAATTAACCAATTTATTACTACTGGGATTAATTAATTAATTAACTTAAAAGAGTAGTTAAAATTAATTACTTAAAAGTAGTTAAGATTTAATTAACTATTTAATTAAGTGAAATAAATCCCAAGAAAATCATGAGAGGCAGATCATCCCATTAAATTAACCCACAAAATTAAGGATTAATTGCTTAAAAAATTAAGGCGTAATTAAGCTAATAAACTTCATAGTTAAACATTAATTAAACCTTAATTGCTATTCAAAATTAGTTAAGATCATTTTTAATTAATTCTTCTTTGAAATAACTTTAAAATCAGTATTTATTTGCATTTTTTTATTTCACTATAATTGTTTATGATTTTTATAAGCTTCAGCCATTAAAAATGAATAATTAAGCCTAATTAAAGCATAATCCTTTTGGCACCACGTTGTGTGCTGACGTGGCGTGCTTTCCACATGATGCCATGAGATTGGCTACTTAAAACTTATCCGACTCAGCACCTATGTGGCGGCGGTAGATGTGCTTTCTCATCTGTCATCTGATCTAAGATCAAATGGCTACGATTAATCCCATAGCTTACTAGGATTAAATTAGATTAATGTAAAGGATCTAATTACGACCGTCTGTTCTGATCACATGGAACAGATGGTGCGTGATCTAACATGATGTGCATGAGAGAGAATGAAGTCCATCCATCATTACTCACTTGATCTGAGCTTACTTGAGCTTGGATCAACTCTAAAAGGATCCCACACCTTCACGATATCGATCAGAGGGGATCCAACGATCATGATCACACGAGATGCAAGTTTTCTTCAAAAGGCTCCAACCCATTTTTTCCTAAGGATCAATTTTGGAAGCATACCACACTAGAGCTCATGACCGGTGGCTCGATTGACAAAGGAAACTTCATCTAGTGGAGATGAAGCCCTGTTGAGAAGCAATTGGATCAATTCCTCGATGTTCACTCGAAGGCCACAAACTGACAATTTGGACCTCAGCTTTGATCGAAGTCCCACCTTCAATGCTTAGGAAGCTTCGGAGATAATTCATTTTCTCAATGAGGCCTAGGGAAGGGCGTTAAAGTTAATTTGAGTTTGATGGAGAAATGAAGTTAGATCAAAATGGGAGCATCTATTTGGGGGACGTGAATGGCATTTTTTGATTGAGGAACAAGCTTGGGTGCTTAGGGAATGGCACTAGCATCTCATCTTGCATAGCTAGGGCTTTGAGGAAAGATTTTTGTGTGTGTTTGAGTGGAAACGAGGGGGTGTATACCCCCCTTTCATCTTGATCGGATGGTGGCATCAGGTTTGGCTTCTAGTGGCCATCCGACCATCTCAGGGAGTCATGGGTGGTAGGGAAGAGGTGAGTTGGCTCGACTTGGTTGGCTGAAGGTGTGGAGGTCACTGCCAAGGAGGAATTATGGGTGTCCTATGGGCTTCAAATTCTGGGAGGGTGAGGTGATTTGACCTCCCATGGGTTATGGTGACCTTGGGTCAAGTTAGGCGTGTCCTAGGTGCTTAGGTGAACCATTGAGAGAATGGACCAAGAATGGAAATGACCACTTACATGGGTGATTTGTCTCATGTGATGCCCTTGAGCTAAGAGTAGAATGATCATTTGACATTAGATTTGGATTTGAAATGAGCCAAGAGTTGGTTAGCCCAAATTTCAAGTCACTTGGAGTTGATTTGGTTAGGTTTGTCTCAATTTGACTCATTTAGGTCAAATTGGGTTGGTTGGGTCAAGTTGACCAATTAAATTAAGTCAAACCAAGGATTAGGTCAAGTTCATATGATCATTTGGGATGTTTTAGTTCAATTTTTTTGGTTTAGTTTGGCTTAGATTTGATTTTGGCTCATTTGAATTCATTGTGGTCAAATGGGTTAAGTTGACCAATTTGACCAAATTGGCCAAACTGTCTTGGGTTGGGTGTTGTTTTGGGTTTAGTTGACCAATTGAAGATGATTGTAGTCTTGGGATTTAATCAATTTAGATTTGGTTTTGATTTAGGCCAACTTGAACCTTTAGGTCAACTTGGGCTAGTAGTAGGTTCAATTGGGTCCAATCATGGCTTTGGGAAAGTTCAACAATTAATTTGGAATGAAATTGAGCCATTGATTAAAATCAATTTGATTTATATTTTGATTTGACCCAATTTGGCCTTTTAGGTCAATTTGGGTCAACTTGGGTCAAGAGGGCAAATTGGGTTTGATTTGGCTCAATTGAAGGTCAAGTCATTCAAATATTAATTTTGATTTGGTATGAATCATTGGTTTCAAGGGATTTGGCTTAGGTTACAATTTGGCTAGTTTGGTTCATTTGGGTTAAGGGATTGACTTGGTTTGACCTAATTTGTGATAATTGACCAACCTAGGGTGATCAACAATCATGATGGGAGGTTTTGATGGGCTTGGTTCAATCAAATTTTAGTAGGGTTAAAACTTGGCTCAAATAGGTCAAATTGGCCATTTTGGGTCAAGTGGGCCAATTTGGATTAGTTGGCTTCATTTTGGGTTGAGTTTGATTTAGTTGAGTTTATATATGGATTTGGGATTTATATATAAATTAAATTTGATTCTTGGGTTCAAATGGGTTTTGGTTCATTTGAACATTTCAAGTCAAAAGGGTTAAGTTTGGGTTTGACTTGGGTTGATTTTGGTTAGCTTGATGATTGTAGATTTTATTTATATTTGTGAATATGATTGAAGGTATGATTGATTCATGAGAAAATCAATTGAATTTGGGTTTTGGAATGAAGGAATTTGGCTAAGTCCATGGAGTTGGGGTGGTTTAAGTTTGGATTATGATTTGGTTTGATTTAGTTTTGATGATTTATATGTATATTTCATTTAAATTTGTAAAGAGATTGAAAATATGATTGATTTATGGGAAAATCAATTGAGTTTGACATGATTTAGATTAAGATTTGGCTAAGTCCATGAGATAGGTCATATAGAGAAGGTTTTGATTTAATTTGATTTAGTTTGATTTTGATCATTTGAATGTAGATTTGATTTATATTTAGGAAGATGATTGAAGATATAAATTTATTATGAGAAAATCAAATTGATTTTGGATTAAGATTTGCCTAAGTTCATGGGATAGGTCATATGCTTTTTGGAAGCTTTCATGTTGGATTTGGAATTTGAATTTGATGTTTGAATTAAACTTGAGGTTTGAGTTTGAGGTGAACATGGATTGGATTTGGGTTGTAGGGTAGGTGGATTATCCTAATCTCTAAAACTTCTAATAAATTTAAGTCTTCTATTTATTATTAGAAGTGTCTTATGACAAGGGAAGTCTAGAAGACTCCTATGTCTAAGATGGGAAGATTGAATCCACACTCCAAAAGTGAGGTCAACACACCTTAGGCTCCATAGTGTTGCCCTTGGATATAGATGATTGGAAGACCGAAGCCAAGTTTCACATTATAGACTCGAATACATCTTTCAACGCTTTTCTTGGGAGACCATGGATACATGGGAACAACATAGTTCCATCCATCCTCTACATCAATGTATGAAGTTTGTGAGAGGTGGGATCATCTACTATGTCAAAGAGATCTCAAGCCATTTACAATTCATGAGGTCGACATATATGAGGATGCGGCTTACTACCTCCCTCAAAATCAACAAGTCTATTCTCGTGAACTTGGCCAAAGTTTAAAAATAAAAAAGAAGAAAAAGAAAAAGAAAAAGAAAAAAAGAGAAAGAGAAAAAGAAAATAAAAGGGAGCAAAAATAGACTTAGAGGAGGAAGTGGAGCATGACATTTGATTCCACCCACAGTTCGTTACTCCATTCGAACATATAGGTTGATGACGACCTCCATGCGAGGAGAAGAGCTGAGGTAGAGAGGGGTGAAAAAAACCTTCTTGTGG